>LPNX010826179.1:265839-380839 GCA_001517045.1 Pseudotsuga menziesii | reverse complement strand
ATGAGGATGATGACTATGCTGATGATGAGGATGACTTTGAAACTTTGACTCTATACATGGCGGATGATAAATATTGTTAAGATATATATGCCATTTGATTGAATTTTAGCCATCCATCCTTAATCAAAGATTAAAAGAACTGGACATCCTTAATCAAGGATTAAAAGAACATGATGACAATTAAAAGAACACGATAACTATAACAATGTCAATTAAAGTCACCTATCGCCTATCCATGAATCATGACTAGCGGTTTGCAGTGAGAGCGTACGTTGATCCATCGGTACTTGTTCTGGATTTTTTACATCCAAAAGAGATACCAAACAAGCATTCTCGTGACTTTATAATGTCCTTTGAGCACTGACATATATCAATCTTCAATCTCTCTGTTAATGTTGCAAATTTTCCCTTGAAACTGAATATATCGAAGGACGGGATATAATATTGTTTTCTTGGATGCACAGCCCATGGATTCATTCACCGCCCTATTTTCTTGGATGCACAGCTCCATGGCTTCATTTAACGCCCTATTTTCTTGGATGAACAACCCATGGCTTTGTTCACCACCCTATTTTCTTGGATGCATAGCCCATGGGTTCGTTCACCGTTAAAAAGAGGAATTATTTGTGTCCATCATAGTGTTGTCTAAATGGTATTATAATGGGATAAGGATGCCATTACTCTTTTTTACTCTCGTACCAAATTAGTTAAGAAAAAACGCATATGCGTTATAGCTTTATCATATCGCATATGCGTTATTTTAAAATTAAAAAAATCAGCGGGAATAAGGTTTGGCATTATGTTCAGAAATAGCTTCGGACTATCGAACCTATTGGCTAGGACAAATAAAGCAGGGCTATTGCTTGTCTTTTAGAACTCTATCAATATGCTCAGTTTAGATGGCGTGTTTTTCTATGACATACACAATATTTTTTTATGAAAATGTAGAATATTGTAGAGTACAATCTTATGATTCTGAATATGTAATTTTTTCCTTCAAAACTATGTTTTATTTATGTATAATTATTTTTCTAAATGACACACATCAATTTTCGAAAATAGATACATCGATTGTTTGTTATATAACTTTTGATTTCCATCACCATTTCCCAATAAAAATATATGGTGCACTAGACAAGATCAATCTCTACGATCTTATATTTAGAAATCAATGATTTCATTAATTTTTTCTCCTAAAGTGTTACACCCGCACATAATGTTTTAATTTCAAGCTTTTGTGACTTCAATAATTAATAATAAAAAAAATAATTCATGAAAAATTCTGAATAAATAGTGATGCACTAGGCCCATATGTCCTTTATATGTTTGCAATATTTTATCCCAAATTGACATCATTTACCTCATATATTGCTGCACCCGCACACACATGTATGTTAAGATGTGCTGAAAATTTGAAAATCCACTTTCACGGAAACTAATTTTATAATAATTTACACACATTTTCTCTACATAAATGCTATATATTATGAAATTTGATTCAATTACCTATCTTTTCTCTTTTTACTTCACCTTCAAATAAGTTAGGTAAGTACCCCTAATTGTCACCTAAATTCAGAGTTTTCCATTTATTCCAGTATTATGTGGCATCTAAAGTGTCTTTAAAGGAGTCCATGATTGTGCATTAGCCCTCCTTTTTGGGGGTTGTATTGGAGAGAGATTAAGAGTTGGTGTCCTATCGAGTGGGAAATTCTTAGGAATACATTCCTAGCTAAGGGTATAGTCCCACAAGATCCTTGGGATATTTGGGATGAAAGATGCACAAGTTTGGATTAGGATCCAAGTGGGAGACCTTATGAGGGATGGATATAATGTTTACTGACGAGGTTACTTGGGAGTCTACAAGATGCTCCTTGTGTCGATACTACGCAAGGTAGTGGTGAATGCATTTTGATGTATGCAATTCTTAGATTGATTTGGGTCCCTGGGATTACAGTGACTGGAATTTTAGTGATTGTTAAAGGATTCTTTCAGAAGGTCTCTTGTGATGGTACCTCGTTTACACCATGGTTAGTTACTCTACTTATAGGAGGCTTCCATGGGATATCTTGTGATGGTACTATGTAGTGTAGTGCTTTGAGTAGAGGGTGCTACAAATATCTGAGGATAATTTGGGACCCTAGGATAATCCCCAGATTTAGTTGGGTCAATTGATTGATTGTGGAGATGTGTTGGATTTCTTGAGGACAAACAATATTTGGCGAGGGAGGGCTGTAATTGATAAATATGAAATTGACTGAGGACATCTAATACCAGGAGCATATTAGAATAATTATTCAGTATTATTAAGTCATCAGTATAGTAAATATGGCCATTGAATTTATTATCATAAAGCATACAGAGCATGCAATCCTTATTTCTTCAATCTGAAGTCAACGAGCAATTAAAATTGCGTGCATGCAAAAAGTAAAGTGAAAACCATAAAAGTGACATGCAAACCCTAAAAGTACATGCTAAAGCTATATAAGAAGTGTCATTGAACCAAAAGGATCATCCATTATTATTATTGAGTTTGTTTTCTATAGCAGTAGCAATAGGTGTCGCAGTAGCAAGTTGGGGTTGGAGATGAAGGTCTTTAGCTAACAAGGGGTTTTGACAACGAAATATATCTTCCCTAATCACTTCCAGATAGATCATCCAGGTCTATAATCATCTATTCATCATCTTCTTCATTCTTCAACAATATAGCTAACATAGAGAGAGTTTTATTACAGGTTCACGTTTTGCTGTTGGGGATAAGCTGCAAATTCCAAATCCATTTGCTAGCTCCTAGAAATACAAAAAAGATTCTGCATAATTCAATCATTCTTATCAACAGGGGCACACTATCATATTGGGTGATTTTCATTCCACTCTGGGCACATCCAGAGCCTCCACTAGCTAAAACATGAGGAAGTAGGGCGTCACCCATTACAAAGAAGATCAATGCGATAGGGCACAAAAGAGGGTCAAAAATTCTGTAGGAGTCTCCTTATCTCTTCGGAGGACATATACCATCATATCTAGCAATTTTTAGCAACAAAAGACCATCCTTTCCTAAAAAATGTCAAGATTAGTAGAAGAAGGGCATTCTCTCTTCTGGGTGTTAGCAGCTAGAGAGGAGCACTATATATTCTTATCTTACTTGCATGACCTTCATTCCTCCCAATTATTAACATAATATCAACATTATTATTAGTGGTATGTGTACCTTCTATCACTAAAATTCTTTTCCCAATTATCTCTCCAGATCAGCTTTTGTTTAGGGCCTTTTGGCATGACACTGTTTTGCAAGCACAATTTATTTATCTTTCTAGCACAACTGGAGCACCTAAAAAACAAGCATATTATCAAAGAACAATAGAATATTAGTTGGGATATTACAAAATACCACTATCAATAACCTCATCCCAAAAATCCTTCCTCCCACAATAAGGGCCTTAACAGTTTACCACCTTTTCTTGATGGTTAAGATCATTTACATTACCTTCCAAAAGGATCTCTGCACAAGAAAAATAAGGGATGAAATTATAATCCATGGGTTCCATGCAGAAAGTAAACCCTTAGATTTTCCATGAGCATACACAAAACAACACTCCCAACTAGGAAATAATTTTAAAAAGACTTCCCTTGCTTTATAAACAAACACTGTTGTTTCATGTATAAATACCACATCAAGATTAGAAATTTAAAACAACCTTCCTAGGGCATTATACTTTGGGGTTCCCCCCTACTTCCCAAACATTAAAATACATAATTATCATTTAAGAAATGCCTCATAGGGCATGATTTCTCTAAGGGACCTATCTCGAACACACATATTTCCAGCAAAAATGTCTTTAGAAAAAATACTTCTAGATTTTTGGGAACTTTATTATAATTTGAGGATACATAAACCACTAGTCCACCCTAAACATCTCCCTCTTTTAGCTTCTTACCCCTCCCTTTGTTCTTGGTTGTAACATTATGAAAATTACCAAAGGAATTAAGACTACCCTCCTTAGGCACATACTTTATAGAAGATAAAACATGCAAAGGAGTTTTCTGTAGAATTCCCTTATATGAAGGTGCTAGAGAAGATATTACAACCATCACATTAAATCCTATGAAATCTGAATTGAAAAAATCCCCATCAAAACCTACCAAACCCGATAAACTCCCTAAAGTCATGTGTGGTAATAGGGTTGAACATGAAAGAGCATGGGAACATTTTTTAAGGCTACCTAAGACTGAAGCTACACCAAAAGTAATATTTTTCAAGACCCAATTACACAATTACTTGAGTTGAAGATCCGAGAAGAGGTCATCTATGAACTATTGATATCATATTTAGTTGAGTTTTCCAAGAATATACTAGAATTCAACTGGGGTAAAAGAGTCCTACTCCCATTGACAGATGCATTCGAAGGGCTACTATTAACATTTGCCCAAGGAACGCCAACATTCCCATTATCAAGTTCCCTCCTTTTGGATGAATTAGCAAGCAAAATTTTTTCCTTGGCTTCATGTTATAAACCCTAGTTCCATATCACTAAGGGAACTATAAAAAGATGGAAATATTAATTCTAACTTACCAGAAAAACTAGAGTCCTCGACCTCATTAGGACCAAGTCATTCCTCTTTCTTAATCAATCCTTAAATGCATTGATATTCACCCACAGAGAAATCGTAATCAAAGAAAACCCTTCATAACCATAAAGAAACTCCACATCGCTCATCCTTTACAACTCAATAGTACAATGTCAAAATCATCCCCTCTAGTTAGCATCTTCTAACAATCCTCAGATGCTTGAAGCCCCTACAAAACCCTATTAACTCCACCCCACACTTGCTCCCCCGTGTCTTTGGTCCAAAACCTCAAAATATTATAAATAAATATTTAAATATAAGATATGATATTTAAGATAAATAAATAAATATTAAAAATTTGGTGTTGTAATATATTTTTTATAAATACACAATCATTCATAATGAAAATAAAAGAAAAATTAAGGTTTCAAATGAGTTTCATCTTAAGTCTCCAACTACCATATAATTGAAATGTTTATGTTTTATCCTCACAACCTCTCAAAATAAATATCTTATTATATAATTTAATTTTATAAATTATTTATTCTTCTATTTTATATGTATTAAGGAGTGTTAATTAGGTTTATCTTGGGTGGTTAAGATGAAAAGTCATTATCCTTCCTAATCAGATTGAATTCCTTCTTGTGGCATGTTTATTCCTCATAGATCGATTGAAATCAATAAGGTACCAACACTTTCACTCTTGCTTAAGTACTTAAGGGTGGGAGGATATGTTCCCAAACATTTAAAGGTCCAATGGGTCAACTCAACTAGTTGTTATCAATTTTGTTGGGAATTTGACTAGTTTCGTGACAACAAGAGCCTAGTTTCAATCCCCCTAGGTTAAGCACACTAGTTTATGTCAATGATTTTTAAAGGGATTCCACCCACAAATGTAGAGAAGCATTACTTATCCTTATCTACAAAGTTTTTCCTAAAAATAAAATATGTGAGGAATAAATTTGAAACAATCTTGCTAATTGTATGTAAATTTAGGCCTAAATTTGTGAAATCATCTGTAATTTTGACCATATAAAGCCAAATATGAGTTTAAAATCCATCAAAATGACTCTAACAATGTCCAAAGGGCATATAAGTGTTATATTTTTAACATTAAGCTTAGCATAACATTAGGATATTTAACCGAGAGAACAACAAGCACAACAATCAAACACAAGAGACAATGAACACAGTGTTTTTCCTCAGAGAAACCATAAATGGAGAAAACCTCGCAACTTCCTCAGAGATAGAATCAACACCAAAGTAAAACCCAAAAATAGTAAGTGATCTCCCGACAGCAATAACCTTCTTTCTATCTAGCCCCAGTGTCTTCTCCTTCCTCAACTATGCGCTACACTTGAGTGTGTGTGAGATGTGTTCTAAATAGAGATTCCAACTCTCTATTTATACTAATCCCGACATGACTAAAACCCTAATAGGGCCAAAATCTCTAGGAGAGTCTAATAACCCTAGTGCCCCGGAACTGCGGGGACTTTAACCCTTAGACAATAGGAGGGTTACCCACAATGACTTGACATGACTTGTTTACAATATATATCCTCCTGATAGGAACATCACAGCACAACATGACACAAGTACATCCCAGAATAAACATTGGGTTACAATAGATAAGAAATACAAGTAAATAGATTCTGAAGTTACAATTACATCAGCACTCCCTCTTAACTAGGAAGGTATTCTCTCGACACAATTTTCATCACTGGTCTTCTTCTTTGGATCATCTCATCATATGTATCTTCAAGTCATATTTATCTTTGGATCTGGATCATCACTCGATCTAGATCATCATCACTAGATCTGGATCATCACTCGATCTAGATCATCATCACTGGATCTGCATCATCACTGGACATCATCACTGGATCTGGATCATCACTAGACATCATCAGTAGATCTGGATCATCACTGGATCTGGATCATCACTGCTGGATCATCATTACTGGATCATCAGGGGTGTTATCTCATGATTCTTCTCGTCACAGGAAGTTCTACAGAGTTAGCCCTTTTTCATGCTGGTTGTAGGCCTAGCCTCCATGTCGGTCTTCTTCAGCACTTATATCTGACACCAAGTCAGAATGGCCCATCTAGCACTTACATTTGGCCTACTCGTCAGAAAGGCATGTACAACACTCACATAGAAAGGCCCAACACTCACATTCACCAGCATGATAGGACACAACTACTATCATCCGTGAAAAGGATCAGCACTTACAACCACCAGCATGATAGGACACAACTGCTATAATCTGTGGAAGGGCACAACACTCACATCCACCAGCATGGTAGGTCACACCTACTACCATCTGTGGAAAGGCACAACACTTACAATCACCAGCATGGTAGGACACACCTACTACCATATGTGAAAAGGAATAGCACTCACATCCACCAGCATGATAGGACACACCTACTATCATCTGTGGAAAGGCTCTGGACTTACATCTGATCATGTGGGAACACATCCCTCAGTCACATTAGAATGGCTCTCAATCCCAGACTGAGGGTTCCTGGTACCTCACCAGGTAGCTCCATTCCAAGAATGGTGGTAGCCCTTATATATGACACCAAGTCAGAATGACCAGCACTCACATATGACATGGAAGGAACCTAATCCTTTAGCCATGACAGAATGGCTCAGCCCTTACATCTGATCAATTGGGAAGACATCCCTCTATCACATCAGAATGGCCATGCACTCATATCTGATCATGTGAGAACACATCTCACAGTCATATCAAAACGACCCTCAGTCCCAGACCAAGTATTCCTGGTACCTCACCAGGCAGCTCCATTCCAATAATGGCAATAGCCCTTATATTTGATCATGTAGGAACCAATCCTACAATCATATCAGAATGGCTCAGTACTTATATCTATCATGGAAGGAACCAATCCTCTCACCATGACAGAATGGCTCATCCCTTACACTTGACCATGGAAGGAACCAATCCTCTCACCATGTCAGAATGGCTATGGGTCTCATCATTTTCCCTTGGAGGAAACCTCGATCTGGAAAAACACCAAGCTTCTCCCTGAAGTACTCAAACTTCACCCTAGCCAATGGATTCGTCAACATATCAGCTATCTGTTCCTCCGTCGCAACATATTGGAGCTTTACTGCTCCCCTCTACACCATATCCCTGATATAGTGATACTTGATCTTGATATGCTTCGACTTGTCATGGAATACTGGATTCTATGACAGCTTCATGCAACTTTGGTTGTCACAATGTATACAAGTAGCATCCAACTGGAGATCAAATAAATCAGATAGTAGATTCCACAGCCATACTACCTCACAACTAGCTGAACAAGCTACGACATACTCTGCTTCAGCTGTACTAAGTGCCACACATGATTTCTTCCTGCTAAACCAAGAGATCACACCTGATCCCATACTGAAGCAACACCCTGAAGTGCTCTTCCTATCAATGGCACTGTCTGCCCAATCTGAATCAACATAACCCTCTAGGTTAATCTTCTGATTTGACTCATACTTGAGCCCATAATCAAATGTACCCCTCAGGTACCTCAAAATATGCTTTCCAGCAATCAAGTGAACATGTCTTAGATCTGTCAGGAAGTGGCTCAAGGTGTTCACAACAAAGCAAATATTTGGTCTTGTGTTCGTCAGGTACATCAAGGATGCAATCATCTGACGATACATCGTAGCATCAACCATCTCTGATGAAGCATCACTCAATAGCTTCAGGTTCGATGCCACAGGTGTGGCCTTAGCCTTGCAGTGCATCATCCCAAACCTCTTCAGGATATCTACTATATATTTCCCTTGTCCCAGGGAAATCCCATCTGCATTCTACCACACCTCCATGCCTAGAAAATAATGCATCATACCCAAGTCCTTCATTTCGAACTCGACAGAAAGCTTCCTCTTCGTATCAGCAATCAACCCATCCATACCTGTTACAAACAGATCATCTACATACAGTAGGAGCATCACTGGGTTGCCATATTCAACCTTGTAGTAAAGGTTGGAACCTGCTTTACTCTTAGTAAAGCCTAAACTATATAGAAAGCTATCAATTCCGCCGTACCAAGTCTTGGGTGCATGTTTCAAACCATACAGGGCTTTCTTTAATCTGCATACATGAGACTCTCTGTCATGTGTCTCAAAACCGAGTGGTTGCTCCACGTACACTTCCTCTTCCACTACACCATTCATAAAAGTAATCTTGATATCCATTTGGTGTATCTTCCATTTCATCACTGCAGCCATAGCAAGTACCGATCTGATGGAAGTGTATCTGGCTACAGGTGCAAAGGTTTCTTCATAGTCTATACCTTCTTTCTGGGAGAAACCACGAGCAACAAATCTTGCCTTATATTTCTCTATACTACCATTTGCAGCATGCTTGATCTTGTATATCCATTTGGAAGTTACAACTGATTTCCCTTTTGGTCTTGGGACAACATCCCAAACATCATTCTTCATGATCGACTGATACTCTTCGATCATAGCATCCTTCCATTCTTTCCATTCTGTCGCTTCTTCATAATTGGAACATTAGAGGAAATTTCAACTCAAAATGGGCCTTTTAGCTTTTATTCAAATTCCATGTCATCATGTGTTAGCCAATGAAATTGCTTTAAATTTGAAATACCGTATAGGTCTTAAGCACTTTTTTAATATAAATTTGGGGATAGGTATCATAAAAAAAAGTACTTCTTTTGTTTGTATTTTTGACATATCTCCCTGTGTTTTTACTCAAATTTCGATCGGGAGAGCTCGTTGGATGCGGAATTTAATTCTGCATACAACGAGCTCTTCCGATCGAAATTTGAGTAAAAACACGAGGAGATATGTCAAAAATACAAACAAAAAAGTAGTTTTTTTCTTTTCTTCCTCCAAAATTAATAAATATTATTTTATTATTTTAACTATTATTTTATTAGTTCATTTTAGGAGGCCCATTTTGAGTTGAAATTTCCTCTAATGGGTTCTTTATCAATGAAATCACATAGTAATGCTACATACCCGGAGCAGGATTTGGTCCTCTTTCTTTCTCTGTGATTCTCTTCTGGAGCCCCATATCTTTCCGCACCTTGGATAACTCATGGGGACTTCACTTAGTGAACATCTCACATAGCATGTGCGATCGTGGGAGATTAAAGAATACCCTTAATTTCCATAGATATTGACCCAAAATATTTTTGTTGAAACCCCCTCCTAATACTTAAAACCTCCTCCCCACCCCTTTTTATACCTCAATCCTTATAAAACACCCTACCCACCCCCACCTTAAACCCCTCATCGCCCCCAATACCTGCAATATATTGGTTCAATTTTTAATAATTTTAAAACCCATAATATGAACTAACGTGATAGGATATTGGTCAACGAGTGAAGCCCCTGTGGGATAACTTCTCATACCCAAGCTGGTTTCCTCTTGTGAGGATTCTTTTCCTGAGGTGGATCTACAGGTCTTTGTGGTTCTTCAAATTCTCGATCTTCTTCTTGGGCTTCTTCATTCATGGTTGTGTCATGAATCCTGGGTGCTTTTGCTTCTTCAGATTCTTCAGTAGGTTTCTTTCCGGATTTGTTGTAAGCTATGTCTTCATCAAATGTCACATCCCTATTGATATCAATCTTCTTGAATCCTGGGAAGTATATTTTGTAAGCCTTCGAGTTTTCAGAATATCCCACAAATATACCCTTCTTACCTAAAGGATATAATTTTGTTCTCTTCTCTCTTGGAATGTGTATATACACAGGACAACTGAATATTCTGAGATGGCTGACTTCTGGTCTCTTGTCGGAGAAGACTTCTTCGGGAGTTTTGTTCTAGAGTACTCTATGTGGAGTACGGTTCTGTACATACACGGCTGTTCTGGCGCCTTCTACCCAGAGATGCATAGGAAGATCTTGATCATGAAGCATTGCTCTTGCAACTTCCATGATAGTTCTATTCTTCCTTTTTGCAACCCCATTCTATTGTGGATTATAAGGAGTGGACAACTCCCTCTTAATCCTTGAGTCTTTGCATAGCTCTTTGAATTCATTTGAAGTGAATTCTCCACCATTGTTTGATCGAAAGGTCTTGATCTTCTTTTCAGTGTGATTCTCGATCAAGGCTTTGAATTCCTTGAACTTTCGGAATACTTTGTCTTTGTTCTTCATGAAGTAAACCCATGTCTTCCTAGAAAAGTCATCAATAAAAGAAACATAATATGCATACCCGCTTAGTGAGCTTGATGACATAGGACCGCATACATCGGAGTGGATGATTTCCAAGATTCCTTTGGCTTTGCTTTCGTTGCTTGGAAATGTCTTCTTTGTATTCTTTCCTTTTGCACATCCTTTGCAGATCCCATCATGTTTTGCTTGGATTTCTAGAAGACCTTCAACAACTTTGCTTGCAATAGGTAGTGCTTTGTAATGCACATGTGCAAGCATTCTATGCCAAAGTTCATGTGGCTCTACTATGTCATGAACCAATGCTTGTTCTAGATGGCCCCTTAATTTGTACAAACCTCCTTCTTGTTCTCCAATCACTACTGCATCATCGATGGTCTTTCCTTTTGGCCACATGATGACTTTACCATCTATGAATGCAACCCTCATTCCTTTTGCATCTAATGCAGATATGGGGAGAAGGTTCTTCTTGAGTCTTGGTACAAACAATACTTCCTTCATTGTCATAGACTTTCCAGAGTCTAGTTTATAGGAGGACTCCCCACTACCTTTTATTGGATACTGGTAGTCATCTCCTAGCTTCACCTTGTGAGGTGATTCATGTTCTGACAGTTTCACAAAGGATTCCTTGAATCCTGTCATATGCTTGGAAGCCCCACTGTCTATAAGCCAATCAGGTCTTCCATGAGTAATGTTTCCCGTAAGAGCGGAAATCAAAACATATTCATCTTCACTAGAAGAATCTTCACTTTCATATCTGGTTTTCTTCTTGGAAGGTTCATCATCCTTTGCAGCATGAGCATGATGTCTTCTCTTGTTTCCCTTATTCTTACGAGAGTAAATCTTGTTTCTAGGATAGTCTTTTGCAAAGTGTCCTCTTTCATCACATGTATAACATCTCAATCTAGATAGGTCCTTTCTAATGTTATCTTTATGGTAAAAGTTCTTACCTTTGGAGTGATGAGGGTTTCTTCTACCTTTCTTGGAGTGAACTGTGAGGGCTTGATCTTCACTTCCCATCTTCTCTTCTCGAGCTGCTATCTGATCTTCTTCTTGAGAGCATTCTTCCCATAGTCTGCTGAACTCGACTAACTTCTTTCTGGCACAGATTCCTTGGATGAATGAATCCCATGACCTAGGGAGGCCATTCAGTGTTGTCATCACAATTTCTTCATTCTCCACTTCTTCATCTACAGCTTCTAGTTATTCTTTGATCTGGGAGACCCTTGTGAAGTAAGACTGGATGGTCTCAGCATTCTGGATCTTTACATTCTTCAACTGATTCCTTGGAGTCATCTTCCGATTGATGTTCTTCCGTTCAAATAGTTTGGTTAGAGCATCAAACATAGCTTTAGGTATCTTGAGAGAGGACACCTATGGGATGAGGTGATCCTTGATAGAATTAGCAATGATTCTCTTTGCCATAACCAACTTCTTCTTATGTAAGGGCTTTGCCTCATCTCCCTATGGAACTGTAACCTCCTCACTGATATAGGAGTTCAACTCATTTTCTTCCAAGACCAGGGAGGTCCTATACTTTCAAGCTCAGAAGTTATCAGCTCCCTCAAGCTTTTCATCAAGCTTTGTATGATGAGACATCTTAATTGAGAACCTCAAATGGAAATACAAAAGATTTAGATCTTACCAGGTCAAGATGTCAGATCTGGATTTGGAGCTGAAAATCCTATAGAGCTGGTTCAGGAGCAAATTAGGGTTTTTCTTTTTCGGATTTCTGTCCAACCAATTGCTTTAAATTTTATCCCTAACTTTGATTTTAGGGAGGATATCAATCCAGGCCTGGGCTCACTGAAAAATTCCTCTTCTGTGAAAAGCCCTAATTTCCGACAGTAGTGTTGGGTCCAAAACTGAAAAACCTCAGAATTGGATTCTACTTCGACAGAAAGATGCGCCCTAGAAAGGAGAGTTATTCCAAAATTCTTTTGTTGAAAATATGTGGAGAGAGATCCACAAAGTAGGAAGCCCTAGTTCTCGTAGCTACATAGTGTCTTCTTCTCAGGTTAGCTCTGATACCATGTTAGATTTTTAACATTAAGCTTAGCATAACATTAGGATCTTTAACTAAGAGAACAACAAGCACAATAATCAAACACAAGAGACAATGAACATAATGTTTTTCCTCGGGGAAACCTTAAATGGAGAAAATGCTGCAACTTCCTCAGAGATAGAATCAACACCAAAGTAAAACCCAAAAACATTAAGTGATCTCTCGACAGTAGTAACCTTCTTTCTATCTAGCCCCAATGTCTTCTCCTTCCTCAACTATGCGCTACACTTGAGTGTGTGTGAGAAGTGTTCTAAATAGAGAGTCCAGCTGTCTATTTATACTAATCCTGACATGACTAAAACCCTACTAGGGCCGACCTCTCTAGGAGAGTCTGATAACCCTAGTGCCCTGGAACTGCAGGGACTTTAACCCTTAGACAAGACGAGGGTTACCCACAATGACTTGACATGACTTGTTTACAATATAGATCCTCCCGATAGGAACATCGGGGCATGACATGACACAAGTACATCCTGGAATAAACATCGGGTTACAATAGATAAGAAATACAAGTAAATACATTCCGAAGTTACAATTACATCAACAATAAGATCCATTTGAGATAAAATGTATTAAATATTTCCTTTAATACCCTTAAATGGGTTCAAAATGGCCCAATTATACTTAATACAACTTTCTTAGCCTTAAACCGTAATTTTATGGTTAGATAACCCATTTTAGATTATGAAATACAGGGTTATAAAACTTATAGTATAAGGTCCTATATTATAATATAAATATCTCACTAGTTTTATCAATTAGATTTAGCTTAGCTTCTTGATTGGAGAAATTATTATCCTCCCCACGATAGTTCAAATCCCACTTGGACATGTTTGATCTTCGTGAACTAATTATTGAATGAGCTTCTTCATAGGGTATGATACATATCGTACTCATAAGTTGGAATATATTTTCTTAAGTTTAGCATGTTCTTTGTTGAGCGTGTCATATATTAAGTTAGAGAAGGTAGAGTCCACACTCTAAATTAACTAAAAGCAGACAAAGTAATTATGAAATTGGAGAGATCTAAAGAATATAAATAAAGAATAAAGAAAACTATGGATTTCTAAATTTTATGCTTCTTATTACTATCATTTAGTGGAATGTTGAATTAATAAAATGTGAGGTGGAGTTCACACTATAAGTTAAACTAAAAATAAAAAAGTGATTTTGTGATTGGAGAGATATAAAAATAAAGAAAAATAAAAATAAAAAAGTGATTGGAATGTTGAATTAATAAAATGTGAGGTGGAATTCACACTATAAGTTAAACTAAAAATAAAAAAGTGATTATGTGATTGGAGAGATGTGAGATATTGATTTCTAAACAAAGAATAAAGAAAATTTTGATTTCTAAATTTTGTGTACAAAAGTACGAAAACAAAGTCATAAACAACATCAAAGTGATGCATATTTTATACATTCAAAATTTGTATAAAGAATTGTGGCATTCTAAAATCAGCAAGACCCCCACATATAATACAAGATTTGTAAAAATGACCACATTCATTTTCTTTATATGTTTTATAATTGAAACAATAATTTAAAATTGTTTGAAAAATATGGTTACAATATAAGTACCACATATTTTCAAAACTTTTAATACATATAAATTTGTCTAATAACTTTTCTAAATTTATTTTATATATTTACTTGTAAATTATTTGGATTTTTATTACTTTAAAAAAAATTTGCAAATAGCATTAAGTATTTCCCGAAAAAATAAAACCATAGATAGAATACAAGATTATCATTTGAAGTCCAAAATATGGAACTAATCCCAACGTAATAACAAAATGGAAGTATTGTATTCTAGCAAAGTTATGATTACTATGATTCAAAAAGACATAAAGCATTAAACTTAAACTATTCTCCTAGTTCATCATTTGAAATGGAAGTTAAAGGCATCTCATGGGCATGAGAGGATTTAGGAACTAAAGTAGGGGTTGGTTTGGGAGTTGAGGTAGCAAAGTTCAGTTTTATAGTCAACTTAATAATGATATTAAAGTTTAATGATATTAAAGTTGTTCTAATTTTTTTTGTTTTCCTATTGAATCTTATTTATTATTAACATTTCATTCCTTTTTTTTTTGGATCTAGAGGAGGACATTTCCCAAATCATAACTAACTATTCAATGTATTAGATCTCATTCCTCTCTTTTAATATCTAGAGGAAGAAGTTTACCAATAGATAATTAACTAACCAATATAAATAAACTTTTTTGTAGTATTTTGTGTCTCAGTGTGGGTGTATCCAATGTCCTTGACCCACATACTCATTTCCCTCATGATGTCCTCTTCCTTGATGAATTCATCCCCAATATTAACCCACGCTTCGACCTTGGAGATCTTGTCACAGATAGGACCAATATCTTGTTGAGGTAAGTCTCTTTGGCCCTTCCCTTCCCCCTAGACCTACTCCTTGGTTTGTGTATTTATACTTCTCCCTTGTTTCCATTTTCCTTCCCTTCCTTTGCTCATCATGGTGAAGAAGGAGCTATGGACTAGACGTAGAATGAAACTTCAAACACAGAGCATGGAGACTAGAAGAATTGGTTTGAAAATAATATATAAAATCCCTCTGGGTTTCAAGGGAGGAAAAATAAAGACTTCCACATAGAGCTCCCCCAACAACAGTATGATAGGAAAAAACAAGATGACTAAGGAAATAGTTGCATATTACTATAGAACTGCTGTGCATTCCTTGTCATGATTTTCCTTATACTGATCTCACCAAACTAAACTACCATTTCCCATGCTAAATGTTGAATTCCCACCAACTCGACCATCAACAAACAATCATCCATGGGGATTGCTTCTGTTGGAGGGTGATACTCTAGACATAAAACCAACTTCATCTCTGACATCCTCCTCATCCTAAACGACCGTCAAATGGCTTCCCTATGCTTCACCATCATACCTATTCTTGGTTGAGGTGATGCCAAGTGGGAGGCATGCCCTCCACCATGTCACTTTCCTAACAGCTCATCCGAGAAAAAAAATATTCTATATTATATATACTTAATAACATTTTTTTCTTAATATATTTATATTATATTAGATACACTTCAAAATGTCTTTTTGAAATTACACATTTCATTTCATATTTAGTAACAAAACTCTTTATAAGTAATTATATTAATTAATTGTTTCCGTAACTTTTTAAGTATACAATTTCTAATAAAATTAAATTCATCAAATTGTATTAATATTAGATTAAATCATATTTAAGAAAGTTATTAAATTTTATAAGATGAATTGCAATTCATGGAAGATTTGGTACATATATATCTTTTTAAATAACCTCTTTTTGTTATAATATACTTATATTTTAATATATAAATTTCAAAAGTAAATATTAATTTCACAATTAATCATAGTAAATCCAAATCCTAGGCTCTATCAAGCGTCGAGATGGATCAAATCTCTTGAGGTGCAAACCTCTTCTTAGGTATCCATTGATTTGATTCAAACCAAAAGACACATCTTTTTATTTCAGGCCCACATATAATATTTTTATTATTAATATTTAATATTATTTATGGCTGACATATAATATTTTTTATTATTTTTTATTTTGTTAGGAACGAACATTGCATCATTTCCCCACACATGGTTTTAAAACCATATGCAAAGCCCTCCTACAACCATTGGTTGTTTAGGAGGCCTTACACATGGTCTTAAAACCATTTACAAGGCCCTCCTAATCCATGTATAATAAAACCATGGGTGGTTTAGGAGGCCTTGCACATGGTTTAAAAACCATGTGCAAAGCCTCCTAAACCATGTATAATAAAATCATGGCTTGTTTAGAATGCCTTGCACATGGTTTTAAAACCATGTGCAAGGCCAACGTTTTTTTGCGGATAATTCAATTTTGTGGTTTTTTCTTGACCCACATTTTTTTTTACGGATAATTGAATTTTTACCTTTTTATTGTTTTGTTAGGTAGGAATATTACAACATCTCCTCCATATTAGATTGTTTTTGTGGCTGACATTTATTTTGGCTTATTAGAAAATTTATTTTCTATTAATAAAAATAACGTTACAAAAGTGATATTATTTTTTATTTTGTGTTACAAAATCTCTCCCATAATATTCACTATCACTATTATTTTTTGCCGACATATTACAAACATTACATCACGTTACA
The DNA here is from genome assembly GCA_001517045.1 of Pseudotsuga menziesii. Lineage (NCBI taxonomy): Eukaryota > Viridiplantae > Streptophyta > Pinopsida > Pinales > Pinaceae > Pseudotsuga > Pseudotsuga menziesii. The sequence goes on along the minus strand of LPNX010826179.1, from coordinate 363,878 downwards.
AGATCTCTCCCATAATATTCACTATCACTATTATTTTTTGCCAACATGTTATAAACGCTACTAACGTTACATCATGTTACAAGATCTCCCCATAGTGGGGTGTAGAGTGCTTCTCGGCGCAACAACACCAATTTTTTTATAAATAACAATTAAATAAGATTCATCAAAATGTATTAATATTCAATGGTATCATATTTAAAAAATATCTTTAATAAGATGAATTTAAAATGTATATTAATTATGTATTAATATTCAATGGTATCATATTTAAAAAGTTTTTTAATAAGATGAATTTAAAATGTATATTAATTTTGAAGTGTAGGTAAAATAGAAATCTAAAAATATAAATATGAATTGTGGAAATATATATTGAATTCAATAGTAAATACCATTTAGTTTGGGTAGTTGAAAGGATAAATGTTATCTTTATTATTTGGATTTAAATCCTATTTGTAACATTTTTTTGAGTTAACTATTTATAAACTTTTTTTCAAGTTTGTTTAATTGTCGTTGGTTTAGAGGTTGATAAGTGAAATTTTTATGTTAAAATCACAAATTTAAACCCCTAAGTATCTAACGCTTTGAACTATAGTTTTATCCAATTTGATGAAATTAGATTAAATTGAATTAAATAAACTTATCAAATTTTATGGAATTCATATACTACATTAAAATTAGTTAATGTTTATAATTCAATATCTATATCAATATTTTTATATTGTATACATTAGGAGATTTAGTATAAAAGGATAAAATTAAAATTAAATGTTGAGGTCTCAGATCCGTGTAGTACACATAATATAATTGATTTTCGATTTTATTAGAAGTATTTTTGTCCTATCGCTAAATAATATTTATTTCAATATAACGTGTAGGGGTGTAGCTCAATTGGTAATTGAAGTGAAATAAAGGTTATAGTGTATATAGAGGTTACGAGTTCAAATCACCCCAACTTACCCGTGGCTCATTCTTGTGGGATGTGTGGGTGCCCCTAAAGGTATAGTGGTAGAGGACGAGAATCGACCTCATGTAACACGAGTATATGCACCACCCCAATTGTCGATTCCCCTAATATGAAAAAATATTATCTGAATACATTAACGTTTAGTTTACTTAGTTAGAACTAAATCAACATGATTGAGATTGGTGAAGGTATTAAATTCTCATGATATTGTAGAAGTTAACATCAAATAATATCAGTTAGAACTAAATCAACATGATTGAGATTGGTGAAGGTATTAAATTCTCATGATATTGTAGAGGTTAACATCAAATAATAGAAGTAAATTTAAGGATGAGATGTTACCCTTATTTTATGTACACAAAAGTTAAATTTGCAAATGAGACACAATAATAAAATTACAGGTTTTCATAGACAAAACCCATGTTCAAAACCCATTTCCATGAACACTGAAGTCATATTGACACATTTTCAATATAATTAAATGCATTATCCAAACATACAACATAGCTAAGAAGCAGATTGTACATGCAATAATATCGGTAAAATACAATAATATAGGTTGATACAAATGAAGTATTTTCAACGCTTATCCACTGGGCTTGTATGACATATTTTCAATATAATTTTACTACACAACTAGAAATGTCAACTATACATGCATAATGCTCCATTATAAGCACAATATTTTAAATACTGTTACCTCTATCTCCTATATTTCAAAAACAAATATTGCATTCCACGTGATTACATCTCTATAAGACATTTGATGAAACCATTGATGGGCGATCCCTATATTTTGGAATTTGGAATAGATGTCTTAAATTCATATCCAAACATTAATGTCAAATCAAATTCTAATTATGCAACCACAAACCCTTCTACCCAACTATAGAGTTGTTAAAAAACAATACGTTGAAAAGATGGTCCTTTCATTTAACAACATTGGGTTTTGCGTAGTTGGTTTTATTTGGTTGAATAACAAGAAAGCCTCTTTGGAATGCTCATTTTGAGAAACCTTGTAATCATGTAATTGATATGGGAAATTGTTTATAGTTTATGCATCTTTTCAAACAAGTGGCTAGGCATATCTATAGATTTGTAATGGCATACATAGAAAGGAATTGAAAATATAAACATAGATCCATTTATAGAAAGGAATTGAAAATATAAACATAAATCCATTTATTAGTATGTAACCATGGATTAAGTTTTATTGTTGCAAATATCCTAAATGGTGACCTGCATAGATCATGCTTAACATGGTGACTCAAATAAGCATTGAACCATCCCATTGCATTTTATAAATAATACATGTTTTTTTTGGCATGTTTACAAAATATACCCCATAATGATGCATTTCATGATAGGAAATTTATTTCAAACATTTTGTTGAAAAATCTACACTTTCATTAATATAATATTCTCCAACTAGGCATACAATTTGGGGAGTGGATTTTCCTCATGACTATTGGATCAATACATTTCTTAGTAATTTAGTCTTGGATAAAACCTTCTCTTTTCCAAGTTGCATTTGATGAAGTATTAAAAAGGCTTAACGAGCATACATATTATATGCATACCTTAATGCAATCATTGTAGTCCAAGACACAATGGTTATTTTTTACTTTACATCAAATACACATGCAATTTCTATGCTCTCACATTTGACATACACAAGAAAAATATAATTTTATATAATAATATGTGATTCAAACCCATTCTAAATTGCATAGCCATGGTTCATCTTACCTATTTGCAAATATCTTAAATGGTACATTCCTAAAGAACACTTACCATTGTAATAGGTGTTGACACAATGTCCTATGCTTGATTTTGATGGAAAAGTGCCAAGGTCTCAATTGCATATGCATTATGATAATACAAATAAATCACCACAATCTTACATGTTTGCAACATGGAGAAAACACTATGAATTAAGTGTAGAATGATGGAGATGTGTGTTCACTCCAAAACTACTTTTAGTGGACCATCCTTCTTCCAAATGGGTTTATTGCTAATGTTTGTTTCCTCTCAATTTTGTTGAGGTGGTCCATGAACAATGACAAAAGCATCATCAAATTTTTAAATAATAATAAGATGCACATGCAAATATGTCAAAAACATTGATCTTTTTATTGTTATATTGAAACTGACATATATCAATCTTATCCATGTAGTTATTATGCAACGATAGGGATTAAATGAAACTATGGCACAACCTTTCAATGCTTAAGTTGTTTCATTTTTTCATTTATGTATTATGGAACTCAACTTTTCTTTCATTTTAATTTATTGGAATCGCAGATGTTGTATTTTACATCTCAACTATACTAAGTTGTAGAGGGCACCTTACATTCGGAGTGAAATAATGAAGTCAAGTTGATTATATATATATAGGGACTCTCTTGCCTTTTTATTATTGAGTTCATGGAATTCATATATATATATATGAAGTCCATGAACTCTCTTGCCTTTTTATTTTTTCTTTTGACTTTAATTTCTTTTTTTACTTGGTCAAAGACCATAAATTTAGGGACTCCCTTGGATTATGATTAAAAAAATCACGATATGGCCAAAGGTCTCGATCACAAACTAGCTCTCATACCAAATGAAGAGAATAATTATTCACTTCACACAATCAATATTACTAGAACACCTGGAATATTCGATAAGCCATTAATAGGACAAATATATATTGATAATTGGATCGATAAGAGATGACTACAATGGTTGATAACCATCCTATTAAATAAGGCTTGGGAATTGTGAATGAAAGTTCATGCCCCATTAGAGGAAATTTGGGGTCTAAAATGGGCCTTATAAGAAAACGTGCCAAAATAAGTTTTTGTGAGTTGGAATTCAAGAACCAATAGAATTTCAATAAAATAAGTCAACCATAATGGTTGAATTGACATATTTGTCATTTAAAAAAACTACTTTTTTTGTTCGTATTTTCGACATATCTCATTGTGTTTTTACTCAAATTTCGATCAGGAGAGCTCGTTGGATGCGGAATTTGATTCCACATCCAACGAGTACCCACACTGCATACTTTTGACGGACCCCGCTACCCCAAAAATAAGAAATACCTGAAAAAACGTGATGATGATGTCATCATCATGTTTTTTCAGGTATTTCTTGTTTTTGGGGTAGCGGGGTCCGTCAAAAGTATGCAATGTGGGTACTCTTTGGATGCGGAATCAAATTCCACATCCAACGAGCTCTCCCGATCGAAATTTGAGTAAAAACACAAGGAGATATGTCGAAAATACGAACACAAAAAGTAGTTTTTTTCTTTCTTCCTCCAAAATTAATCAATATTATTTTATTATTTTAACTATTATTTTATTATTTTCCTTAGGAGACCCATTTTAGACCCCAAAATTCCTCTAATGTTTCATCTTTACTTACAATTAATTATGTTTATTATTAATTATTTAACTATTTAACTATTATCTTTATTTACATTCGTTATAGTGTATTGAAGGAGATGTGAAAGTGAATTTCAAAAGAGTCTTAAAATTCCAACATCTTTGGGGTTTGAACTCAATTTATTTATTTATTTTTTTAAGTATGAGAGCCTTTAAGAGACAAAGTTTATACAAAGCAAAAACAATCCCCATTTCCAATCATAAGAATGAACAAAAAAACCACTTAATGAAAACTTACAAAATGCAATAGTTGTGCAATGAAATCATCTTGTCAAAGAAAGGGATCAACTGAACCAAAAGTAAGGATAAGCCAACTTAAATTTTTTCTTAATGAAAAATGAAGAAAAAAGTGGGTCCCCAAGTCTTCATAGCGTTGGGGATAGTTGAGGCCTCAAGAATATGAAATGTTATACTTGGGAGAAAAATTGAGCCAACGATAACTTATTTAGATGGAATAATCAAACATTCACAATTTATGCAAATTTCATGTAGGACACTTAAAATATTGTCAGATTTTTTCTTATTTAACAATTATATTGTATGAATAATTTATCAACCAAAAAAGATTCATCTTAATGTTTATCCTATTCATGGTCATGATATAGTTTAGCAATGTAGCTATTTGACATAATGAATCCGAAAATTGTTTAGATATAAGAAAGTTTGAGGTATTTTATGAGATCTTCTCAATTTTGAAGTACAATATATTCAATCCTAAAACCTTCTAATTGTTAGAGTAAACAAGTTTTGTGTCCATGTAAACATTAATCATTATAATTTATAATTTTAAAGTACAATATATTTAATCCTAAAAACTTCTAAATGTTAGAGTAAACAAGTTTCATGTCCTGGTAAACAATAATCGGTATCATTTCTTATTTTTATTGTTTTATGGGGTACTACAAACAATGGCATTTTCATTATATTGGGATAATCTTGGATTTAATAATTAATATTTGTTAAATATGTGTAATAGGGATTTGAATTTTTTTAATAATTTCTATGTTAACATGATTCATCGTATTGGTTAATAGGTTGTAAAGATCTTGATTGAAATCATTGGGCTACTTTCATTTTAAGTTATGGTATTTTGTAATAGTCCAACATTTATAGGTCTCTTAAGGGTTTGACACTAACAATGTCAATAGTGCATGTTTAGATATATGCATAGGTGTTTAGTATCTAATTGAACTTGCATTTGAATAGGATAAACTTCAGTCAATTGCATGGTGGGATCTTAGGTTAGCTTTATGGTGCTAAAATTATGATGGCATCTCAATTACTCGCATAGGTTGGGATCAATGAGGCTTGTTCAAGGGAACTACAAACAAAAAAACAAAAGGGGACTGACTGGGTCACAAAACTGCAAGCATAGGAAGAAAATGTTACATCCAACATTCAACATGTACATAAAAAATTAAGACAACCATTGGGATCAACTGGACTTACAACTTCAGAACAACTCAGTTCTGAACTTGTGGAAAACTTGAAGAATACAGAAGTAGAGGTGCGACATGAGACTAAGCAAGAAGTGAAAATATTTCAGAAGTTTCAAAGCAATGTTACAATAACAAATATTTCAGAATAATGTGTCTTGGGATGATCCACAAGTGAGTGTCAGGGGCCTATTGTCCCTAGGAAAAGTTAGGAAAAATTCGGTTAGAATTATGTTCGGGAAGATGAATATTTTGGTCACACGATAAAGGAATATGCGATGAAAGAAGAACACAACGATAGAAGAGCATGACAGAATAAGAGCACAACGAAAGAAGAGCATGATGGAAGAAGATCATAACAGAAGAAGGGTCGCGAAAAAAAAAGATTCAAGCAGTTGAAAATGACAGTTCGACTAATTATGGGTAAAGAGTTAGTTAGAATAAAGTACACTTTTGCTTATGAAGCATAATTGTATTTTGGTTCGATAGTGCCTATTTTCAGTTGTAATTGAATGTACGAAAGTAAAAATGACAACATGTAGGCTAATAGAAAAGAGTCGGTAGATTAAGAGATGTAGAATCTTATAGAAGGGAAAACCCAAGTTGTGTCTGGGTTGTTCATTCTGGGGGTTGTTTTTATTCGTTATTCCGAGTCCAGGTTGAGAGAGAAGGGATATGCTTAGCTAGATAATTGATTCAGGTTTTTTGTGGATCGATGGTTGAGAGAAGGAGAGAAGAAATACACATACCCAAAACCAGAGAGCATGAGAGAAGAGAGATATGTACGAATTGTAAAGAATATATAAAGAAGAGTATGCAAGCTGAGTGCACATACAAAAGGTGTTAACCTATTTCTCATGCTAGATGAAGAGCACCTTTGTGGTTTTTCCCAGATGTATTTTTCACATTAAATGTTGTGTCTGTGTGTCTTTGATATTTATGTTTATGTCAAATGTATTTATGTTGTGAATTAGTGGATCTAAATATGTCGTACAACGTCTGTTTATGAATAAATCCATATATATGTGTGTCGCACCGCTAATAAAGTGAGTCTGTGATAAGGATTTTATATTAAGTGTTGTGGTATGTGTCAAAGGATAATTAGACTATTATCTTGGATAAATAAGCAAGAACAAGAAGTATAATTCTCGGCTTTGGTCGAGTGATTTGATAAAGTACTGTAAGAGTAGAGACCCCCCCATAATTGCAGAAACTTGGTTCTGGAAATTCCCAATAGATATATTGGGTGAGACTTAATCTGCGTCATAGGTTTTGCCGACGGAGTCCTCCTTTGTCGAGACGATACATGGGGTTTTGTTGACAACTAAATATTTGAACGTGGGTTGTCCGAGATTAAGCCAATAGTAACATTCTTGTTCCAAATTTCATGCATGATGTCTTAACACTTGATTATTTTATTATTTATCTCGTTCACTCTTATTGTGTCATAGAATGACTTACTACTTATTTGGTGTTATGAAGTTGTGAATGGTGGATTACTTATCACTCACCCTAACGGCTTAAAAACCCACAAAAGGGATTAAAACCCTAAATATGGCTTAACCCTAAATAGGGTTCCAAAACCATAAAAGAGAGAAAAGGACAAAAACAAACCTATAAAATAGTGTGGAGGTCTCCATCACAAGATTCAATTATTCCTTCTTCCATTATTCTATTTCGTGAGTACGGTGAGAAACCATTATTCTCAAAGTACTCACATCATTTTTCCAATCATTCCATAGCCCCACCATCTCCCATCCGGTACGTAGAGGAACCCTCCATACTAACCATCCTGTGGAGAGGCGACCCATTTCCAAGTTTGTGGCACAGTGGCCCATTTTCAAGAAAAAAGATGGTATACTTGTCATGTTCTTTGTTTATTTAGTTTATCCGCATTTACTTATCTATTTTGTTTAGTAATATTGTTTTTTTCTGTAGCTTTCCTTCACGAACTCTAGCCTTCTTTCCCATTGACAGAAGGGAGGTGCTTTTGCACGTAGCAAGGGTGAAAACCCTGCAACACTCACTAAAATATTCTGCAGGTATCGCTAACCCTCGTAGAGGGTCATGACCTCGGCACTAAAGAAGTTTCTCGTGTAGAGCTAAATTTAGTGATGAACGTTGTAACACAAGTTTCTAAGTGAATAATTAATGCTGCCATTCTCCGAAAGTGTTAACTATTGTTTAAGAAATCCACATGCACTTTTCTCATAAATTTGTTGTACCAACTTGATTTTGATGGGTGTGAAAGTATTTTACTCAAGTAGATTGATATTTGAAATTTTACTGTGCGTTGATGGAGTTTTGAGGGTTTAGTTCCGCTCCGCTTCACCAGATTGGAGCCTCAAGCTCTTGATATGAACTTTGGTCTCTTAAACTAGTCGTTTCTAGCAAAGCCAAGAGATTACTTCCCCTTACTCAGTTTTAGCACAATGCTTTTATTATCATGTTGGTCTCAACAATGGATTCATCTTAAGTTTTTTTGTTATTCTATTTGCACTTGAGCCTTATTAGAGGTAAAGCATTACAAGTGGTTTCATCACTTAAATTATGTTTACTAATTAATATATCTATTTTCTAATACACCTCTTTCTGCTAATATAGAAGGATCTTTTAGAGGTTAATATAATTATCTTGTGTGGGAGATTCGGGTAAGCCCTCATTCGCAATTTCTGCTACACCATCATGGTAATATACAAAGTTTGGTTTTAAGTTTAATCAACACGTGGTTTCACCGATTAGATTTTTCTGCAAATAATTATTTAATACTTCAGATCAGTTTCTTTCCTATGAAACATGCATGAGGGTTTATAGGTTACATGGACCGGTTTTCTTTCCAAAAGTATTTGTAGAAGCTTTCCTGGATTATATTTTATGAGCACTTCTGCGGGTTAATTCTCGAATTATTTATCCTAGTCTCTAACTTGTATTAACAGTTTGTTCAATCAAATTGTTTCCTGGCACGGTCCTGTCTTTAATGTACCCCATATCCCTTTTTGCTTTCAACCTGTATATTGCATATATGCTTTGCAAAATATGTTACATGTCTTCAAAATGCAGTCTTGTAATGTCTCATTAGACTGGATTTATGTTTAGTTATAATTTTGGGTTTAATTGTTAAATTCGATATTGCGACCGGTGGAAAATATATTTTTGTAGTCTGCATATTTGATGAATATATTTGATGCCTCTGTAGTTTTTTTTACACTCATTTAAGCTGATATATTTTATATTATTTGTTTTATGAGAACTATACTTCCTCATTATGCAGATAGGGTAAAAGGGTTGAATATAAGTTTATCCTTAATGTCTCATTAGACTGGATTTACGTTTAGTTATAATTTTGGGTTTAATTGTTAAATTCAATATTGCGACTGGTGGAAAATATATTTTTGTAGTCTGCATATTTGATGCCTCTGTAGTTTTTTTTTACACTCATTTAAGCTGATATATTTTATATTATTAGTTTTATGAGAACTATACTTCCTCATTGTGTAGATAGGGTAAATGGGTTGAATATAAGTTTATCCTTAACTCTATCGCAGGTTGGGGTTAAGAATAATATGGAGTTTTATCCTAAACATATCGTTTTTTATACTTATTACCTTATTGCAGTAATACTATTAAAGCCATATTTAAATCTTCCTTTGCCTAAAGCCTTATTGTAATTAATATTTAACAACTACGCATCATAACTTATTTTGAGAATTACATATTGCATAATCTATATTAGGTCTCTATTAATGTTGAATTACTCTTTAATCCAATGGATTCACTGCCAGCTTTAACCTAAGCTATTTTATACAATTTTTCTTCAATAATAACAATACCCACCTACATGATTTAATTCAATGAGACGGTTGTATGAACGCTCCGTCTTTTATTGATCATAATAAAATCTAACAACTTAAAACACACATTTAACCCCCATATTTAGTCAACATCTTAATACCCCATCTGTAGCATTAACTATTTCACAATTAATAACATTTTGTAATAAAACAGGGGATACAAGATTAAAGTAAGCATACCTGAACAAAAGTTTCCTCGTAAACTCGAAGTTGAGCTACCATGCTCCACCCGACCTTAGGAACCTCTAATATTTTCAGTCTGCAAGGATTTCCACCCCCTTACCCAAAACCTGGTTTTTAATCCTATCTTCTCAGCTCTCAAGTAGCCACCAATATTTTGGCCAGAGTTAGCTATTGCATAACCTGGCGCTTCACTCAAGTGCTCACTGGAAGTCTTGCTTCAGAGCCTAACACCTCCTTTAGGTGTTCATTGGCAGATCTATGCTACTTTTCTCTTTACTTATTAAATTTATTAGACCCTAACACCAGCTAAGGTGCTCTTTGACATCTCTCTCTTCCCCCAAGTTCATTTCTCTCCTCTTTCTGCATGCTCCCTCATATATTTTCCTAGGAATTTTGTAGATGGTAAATAACTCTTTCTAAGATTGGACACTTGTCTTCATAACGATAACTAAGAATTCAGTTGTTAACATAAATCTAGGTTATGTCAATTCACAACAAGGCTTACCAACATTTTGTAACTAAAATATTCACATTTTATAAAAAAAATATTTAAATGCTTCCAAACCACAAAATTTACTAGTCTTTTCCACATGAGTAAAAATGATAAATAAAGTTACTTTCACATTTACAAGGGCGTTACAGTCCCCCCCCCCTAAAAAATTATCACCGTCCTTGGTGATCATTTAGTGTCCATCCATTTCTTGAAATAAAAAACGACAGGATTGTCTCATAACATCCTCCCTTTCACAGGTGGCTCCATTTGGAGTATAATGCTCCCATTGCACTTTAACTTGCATGATTGTTCTCTTCTGAAGCATTAATTCTCCCATGTTGAGAATGCACACTGGTTCCGTATAAAAATCTCCCTCTGGTTCCACCTGTACATTATTCCAATCAATTATATGAGTCTTTTAATCAATATATTGTTAGGAAAACAGAATTGCAGAGCAATAACAATAACTAATAAACAAGATGCAAATATTAAAACACATTACAAGATAGACACATATATAATGTGGTTCACCCAATATCGGCTACATCCACATAAAAATTGACAGTCCTTTATTATTACATCATGCAACGAAATGAAGGGATATAACCTGCAACAACCCCGTTGCACTTCCTCTTCACTCTCACACAGTCTCTCTCTCACAGTCATAGAGATCACATGTACAATGCTATAATACAATACACAGTTGTATTACAATGCCTTCCTTTTAGAAAGGGAATACCATGGGAAAATACCGCAGGTTGCCAAAAACCATGGGCCAGTGAATCACCCATTATTGACCAAGTCATGACTATGAAATTACAACATTTTACAAGGCATTTTTCCTAAATTTTCTCTATGAGGGTGCTACCCCTGAACCCCTACCACGGGGGGATCCCAAAATAGTCGTCAACCCCCCCTGGAATTCCCTAAAAACTATAGTGGGGGGGGGAGGCCACCCCCCACACATACCCCCCCGTGAGGTGTTGGGATCCAAACACGACTGAAATAACATTTCTAAATCAGGAAGATTAGGCCCCACAACCAACATATACTTCTTCAATAAAGAGACATGAAAAAATTTATGAGTTCTTATGTGTGGAGGTAGAGCTAGTTGATAAGCTACTCGATCCACTCTATCTAGAACTTCAAAGGGTCCCACATATCTTGGTGCAAGCTTAGTACATATTAATTTTATTAAGGTACTTTGTTTCGGTTTGACCCTTGAGAACACATGACCCCTACACTATACTCTTTAGATGTTCTTTTTCTATCAGCGTAGCTCTTTTGCATGTCCTATGTCGTTTTTAAATTCATGGCTCATTTTGAGGGAGGATTTATAATTATTGTTACAGGTAAATTCAACTAAATGAATATAATCCTCCCATTTACTAGGTTTATTCATCACAAACATCCTTAGCATATCCTCTAATACTTGGTTTAGCCACTCTGTTTGTCCATCAGTCCGCGGGTGATATGTTGTACTATCAACAATACTTATAGCTTTATAGGTGGACTTAACTGGTATAAATTGTGCTTCTTTGTTAAGTTTATCTACCATATCCATATTTGATTCATTTTGTTTGTTTGTTTTAGTCAACCTTGTTATAAAATCCATAGTTATATGTTCCCCTTTCCATTCTGGAATGGTTATAGGATGTTATAATCCGGATGGTTGTTGGTGTACAAATTTCAGGCGCTGACATTCAAGGCATTTCGCTACATATTCTATTGTTTCTCTTTTCATATTGGGCCAATAAAAATATTTTTTTTCCAGGGTTGTTATCCATTTTTTATACCCTAGGTTTCGTACATAGGGACTATCATGTAGCTCCCTAAAAATTATCTGTTTTATATTTGACTGGTTAGGCACATAAATTTGGTTTTTGAATGGTAGAAATCCTTCTACATCTATCTGGTACACATTTTCAACAGCATTTTCAAATCTGTTAATACATTTTTCGAGCCAAGTTTATATTCAAGGTTTTCATTTGACTTTGTTTTCAACAAACTTTTAAATTCCGGCTCATAACCACTAATTAGTACATTATGTAGTTCATGTTGTTGCCGACTAAGAGCATCTATTACGATGTTTTCTTTCCCTTTAATATGCCTAATTTCAAAATCATATTCACACAAGAATGCAATCCATCTAGCCTGGCGAGCATTTAATTTCTTTTGATCAAATAAGTATTTCAATCCAATGTTGTCAGTTAACAACAATAACTTTTCGCTACCAAATAGTGTCACCAGATTTTAAGAGCATGGATAATAGCTGCTAATTCCATGTCATGTATTGCGTAATGTTTTTCATGCTCTTTCAATTTTTTGGATTCATAACAAAGTACATGTCCGTTTTGAGTTAGAACACCTCCTAAACCATCTTTACTTATGTTTGTGCAAACTACAAAATCCTTGTCGGGATAAACAATTATTAGTATAGGTGTTGTAGTTAACAAATGATTTAGTTTATCAAAACTATCTTGACAATGTTGAGTACACAAAAATTTAGTGGCTTTCTTTTGTAAAGTGGTTATAGGATTAGCTACTTTTGAAAAATTCTCTATAAATCTGTGATAATATTCTGTTAACCCCAAGAATGACCAAATATCATGCACATCCTTCAGTACATGCCACTCTACGATAGCCTTTATCTTAGCAGGGTCAACTGCTATACACTTTTCTGAGATAATATGTCCCAAATAATGTACTTCTCTCTTATATAAATAACATTTACTAAGTTTTTCATAAATTTGATGTTCTCTTAAAGCTTGTATAATGATTCGTAAATGTTCTTCGTGTTCCTTCTCATCTTTGGAATAGATTAAAATATCATCAATAAACACTAGCACAAATTTGTCCAAATATTTTCATAACACATTATTCATCATGGTCATAAAAGTTGCAGGAGCATTAGTCAACCCGAATGGCATGACCACAAATTCATAATGACCATACCTTGTGCTGAATGCAGTTTTATGAATTTCTTCTTCTTTAATTCATACCCGGTGATAACCCGATCTAAGATCATTTTTTGAGGAAATCCTAGCTCCCCTGACTTGATCAAACAAGTCATCAATTCTCGATAATGGATATTTGTTTTTAATAGTCATTTTGTTTAATTGTTGGTAACCTATGCATAATCTGAGAGTTCCATCTTTTTTTCTAACAGACAAAACTGGTGCACTCCACAGTGATTCGCTTGGTCGGAGATACTTTTTTTCAAGCAACTCCTGTAGTTGCATCCTCAATTCTGTAAGCTCTAGAATGCTCATATGGTAAGGATATTGTGATACAAGTGCAGGTCCAGGCATTAAATATATGGTAAAGTCTAAATCTATTTTAGGAGGTAGTCCCAGTATATCATCGGGAAACACATCCTGAAATTCCTTAAGGATGGGAAATTTGTCTATTGATGTTTTCAGTTTTCCAGTTTCAGTTTCCATAATTTTAACTTCATACAATTGACATCCTTTCCTAGCACACTTTTTGAGTTCTATAGCTGAGATTTGTCTTACGGACACAAGCCTATAAATTCCTTCTATGGAATTATGTTTACCCTTATCATCAATACAGTCAAAATTTTTATTTAGATAGTCTATAACGGTCCTATGAGATTCCATTGAATCCATCCCAATCAGAATATTAGGGATGAACATTTAAACTTACAGACGTATCCATTTCATTAAAACTAAATTCACATCTTTTTACGAGTTCTGTAACCTTTTGTTTCACTCATGTTACTAGTTGTACCAACCATGCATTTTTTTTAATTTTTCCTTTAAAAGATTACATTTTTCAACTACTGTTGGTGCAATGTAACTGAAACTAGCTCTTGAGTCTATAAGAATGAAAACATCTGTGTTCAGGATTTTACCTTTTAGTTCCAGCATAGTTGAATGATGATCTGCTTGCCGGTCTTCAAGGGAAGCATTAACTCTAGGAACATTTTTGGCTATGTCATTGACCATAGAATCATCTTGCAACATGTTCACGAGGGACATTTTCTTGTTAGGATTATGAGTAGAATTCCTGTATAAATGAGGACCATTGCAACCCCAACATTTAATTTTTTTTGCACTATCATTCAATCCTCTATTAAGGGTCCCTGTACTTTTTGCTCCATTGTTTGTAGTTAAATTTGGCATGCTATAATTATTGTCATTATAGATTTTTGTTCCTTTTCTAAAAGGAGAAGGCTTAAATCCTTTCCTTCGTTGGATCCCTTTCCTTCGTCGATCCATGTTTTTTTCTTTTCTTATATCGACAAGTTTTGCTAAATTTGTATCTTTGTTTAAATAACAAATAACATAGTTTTTCCTTCCTAATTGCTTCGTCCGTATTCTTCGGCATTTCAAATTCAATTTTTTCTTTATAGGTCGGGAGTAAAAAACTAATAAACCGATATACCTTTTTTTTCATCCCTCAAGTGTGGTATGTAACTTGTAGGTCAACAAATTTAGTTACAAACCCTTCCATAGTTAAATATCCCAATTTTAAGTCATTAAACTCCTTGGCCTTCTCGTCATAATACCGTTCTGAACTGTATTTTCTCTTGAACATATGTTTAAAATTTTTCCATCTTAAATCCTTGCTGTGTATATTATTTACACTTTTAGCTTCCTTCCATCACAAGGAAACCTTCCCACTCAGCTGAAAAATAGCCAAATGTGCTCTCAGATTATCATCGCAACCATATACTTGAAAATATCGTGTTGTATTTAACAGTCATGCTTCTACATTCTTTGCATGTATAATGACATTTACCTGAAATAAAAGGTATCACTAGCCAATAAAATAAAATATGGATAGGAAGAAATATGGTAAGTAAGAGATATAGTTAACGTCCCAATTTTAAGTCATTAAACTCCTTGGCCTTCTTGTAAGAGATATAGTTAAATGTCCCAATTTTAAGTCATCTTAAACATTATATACCTAACTACTTTAACCACAAAGTTAAGTTCTTTTTATTTATGATAATTATCTTTATTTAAGAAAATATCTACATTCTTTGCATGTATAATGACATTTACCTGAAATAAAAGGTATCACTAGCCAATAAAAAAAAATATATGGATAGGAAGAAACATGGTAAGTAAGAGATATAGTTAAATGTCCCAATTTTAAGTCATTAAACTCCTTGCATATATAATGACATTTACCTGAAATAAAAGGTATCACTAGCCAATGAAAAAAATATGGATAAGAATAAATATGGTAAGTAAGAAATATAGTTAAATGTCCCAATTTTAAGTCATTAAACTCCTTGGCCTTCTCGTCATAATACCGTTTCAATAGGAAGAAATATGGTAAGTAAGAGATATCGTTAAATGCCTAAATTTTAAGTCATTAAATTCCTTGGCCTTCTCGTAAGAGATATAGTTAAATGTCCCAATATTAAGTCATATTAAACATTATATACCTAACAACTTTAACCACAAAGTTAAGTTCTTTTTATTTATGATAATTATCTTTATTGAATAAAATATCTACATTCTTTGCATGTATAATGACATTTACCTGAAATAAAAGGTATCACTAGCCAATAAAAAAAAATATGGATAGGAAGAAACATGGTAAGTAAGAGATATAGTTAAATGGCCCAATTTTAAGTCATTAAACTCCTTGCATGTATACTTCCATTTACCTAAAATAAAAGGTATCACTAGCCAATAAAAAAAATGGATAGGAAGAAATATGGTAAGTAAGAAATATAGTTAAATGTCCCAATTTCAAGTCATTAAACTCCTTGGACTTCTCGTCATAATACCGTTATGACCTGTACTTTCTCTTGAAGATATTTTTAAAAAGTTTCCATCTTAAGTCCTTGCTGTGTATATTATTTACACTTTTAGCTTCCTTCCATCACAAGGAAACCTTCCCACTCAGCTGAAAAAATAGCCAAATGTGCTCTCAGATTATCATCATAACTATATACTTGAAAATGTCGTGTTGTATTTAACAACCATGCTTCAACAACCTCCTCAGATTCTCCATCAAAGGTAGGAGGTATTAATTTCTTAAACCCCCCTTGTAGTTACACTAGTTTTCCTTTTTGTTTCTTATACCTAGGTTCATCACTATCTTTTGACCCCCCATGTGAGAATTGAGAATTATCCACAATTTCCTCACTACTAGGAACCTTTGTCTATCATTTTTTCCCTTTCTCGACACTACAAGAATTGTGACTATTCTTTTTATGTGGTGCTTTGTGTGACAAACTTTTTAATATTATTTCATTTATTTCGTCCTGTTCCGATCTAGCATTCATCAGTTTGGTATTGTCTGCTTTAAGACTATCTAAGTTAGCCTTCAAACTTGTCATTGCTTCTAACATTTCTAACTGTACTTCAACATTACGCTTGGCTTCAATTTCAACATAGATACTTGCATCTTCTAATACTGACGTCCCTTCTATAGTTTGTCTTGGCTCAACCATTAATGTGTCTTCTATCTCTCTACATTAGTAGCAATTTGTTACTCCACAAGAATGTTTAAATGCATTTCTTCATTGTTGTACAGGAATAAACACCTTATAACCGAAGGTCTGGGGTTACCAACATACTCAATAAACTTGTAGACAATTGACTCTAGATTGCAGTAAAGGAAATAGGAGGATGGGAAAGACTCACCCGATACACGACGGTTGATCCTAGCTTGTCCTCTTCCGCTCTGCTTCTCCTCCAAAGTCTTCAGGGATGCTTTCTCCTTCACCTGTCAAGGATCAATCTTCCAAATACAAGATGATTCATATAAATAAACAGGTTAGATAAATCATATACAGGATGTTGAAACATAAACATTTATCAAACCACAATACATGAGATACATTCAAGACACAATATTGAAGAAGGATTCTCTTTATTATCAATAATGGAAAGAGTTCATATTACAACCCAACGCCTGAGACAAGGACTCCTCTGTAGCCAAAGGATTATGAGTTCCACTGCTCCAAAGACTTCTGTATAAACTCCACTAGCATAACTTTGCTCTCCAAGTGTATCTATCAAACACCCTCCCCAAGGCCTGTATTTATAGTTGGTGAAATAAGGCAATTTCGAAGGTTGAGGAGGTTGAGACAGTTAATGAGATTAAGGTAAATGGCTTAACTAATCTCAAGTAATCGTGTGTTTTTATTTTTAATGTCAAAGGTACGTATCCGCGGGTATCAAGACTAGCAACTCGCATATGATCCGCGAGTTGCTCTAAAGGCAACCCGCGTATACATATATACGTGACATGCAACAACCGAGACTCGCGTATGACACACGAGTTGCATATATAGAGAGTCGCATATATGAATTGACATAGCAAAAGGGTAAAAATAACCAGCTGGATGGATGATGAATGTAATTCATAATAAGCCCATCTATAGTGTTTTGGGCAACCCTCAATCCATAGATGTCCTTTTGTGTGCCAGCATGAGGGATGTCAGCACTTGGACGGAGAGGTGCCATTCAGGTGGATAACATTCATATATAATTATCACTAAAATTAAATAAATTTATATAGCAAACCATTAGGTCTAAGTTTTGATTTATCAATGCTAGTCACTTGGTAACATTTTTGTTCCAACTTTCATGTGTGATGTCTTAACACTTGATTATTTTATTATTTATCTCTTTCACGATTATGTGTTGTAGAATGAATTACTACTTATTTGGTGTTATGAAGTTGTGAATGGTGGATTACTTAGCACTAATGCTAATGCTCACTAAAATATTTTTCAGGTATCGCTAAGCCTAGTAGCGAGTCATGAACAGAGCACTAAAGATGTTTCTCCAGTAAAGCTAAATTTTAGGGATGAATGTTGTAGCATGAGTTTCTGAGTGAATAAATAATGTTTTCAGCTAACGCTAGTCTTGGAAAGTATTAACTATTGTTTAATCCATACACATGGAATTTGCTCATAAATTTGTTGTACCAACTCTATTTTGGTGTGTGTGAAAGTGTTTTACTCAAGCATATTGATCTTTGACATTTTATTGTGCGTTGTTGGAGTTTTGAGGGATTAGTTCCGCTCCACTTCTTTTTTTTCTAGACGAAAAATAATGGTTCCTTGATATTCATAAAGAATAAAAGGTAACATGTTACATCATCAAGTAGTCAGTCAAATCTTAGTCAAATGAACAACATCAGAGTCCATGACGACTGGGTATAACATGGAATAGAATAAATCCCGTTGTGCACCTTCAGAAAAAAGCTGACTATCAGAAATATAGTCACTAGAGAAGATAACTGAGATACTAGACATATGATACAAAGAGGGGCTCTGGGAATAGTCTTTCATCACACAAATAGAGGATAAATTCAGCAAGCTGAAACATCAATGGAAATCAAAATACATGCTAAAAAAAAAGGAGTATGTTAGATATAGTAGTGCTCATCAAAATATTTTATAGTAGCTTCCCAAATGACTATATATTCAGAGAATTATCTAAAGGATAGTAGGCCTGAGGCCATACTAAGCCCTTCCTTGGATAATATGTCCGCCTTCTCATTATATTCCCTATAAACATGTTTGTAGTCAAGATAAGAGAAGGAAGCAATAAGGTTTTTATGTTGTTGCACCAAGCCTCCAAGTTCAAAATAGTGAGTTTAGATTAAGTATTTTCCTAGTTTATAATCACTGAAGAGTCTTCAAAAATGTATAAGCCAAGAAGCCCAATTTCCTTTGAGAAGAATAGAAGGGACCAATGTGTGAGGAGTTTTGCTTAAGTGTTTGAGATTTTACCACAACCCATTTTGATATGGAAGTAATGGTATTGACTGATGTATAGGTAGATACCCGCACCTCCCATTGACTTTGAAGCAACACCATAAAAAAACTAGAGGGGTATGTTATGGAGGGTGGGCTGTCAATGTTCCTTACTTTTTTCCCTTTCCTCTGATTTACCTTGTAAGCCATTACATTTTGTCTGATAATGTGACACATGTGGGACATATCAAGTAATTTCCCTTAAAAAATGTTATAATTCCTAGTTTTCCATTTGAGAAAAAATGGAAGGTACAATAAATCATCTTTCCTTTTAAGCCAGTTTACAAGATTCTCCAAGACTAAATTATCTGTCCAAATCAGAGTGCAATTATAGGATCTGCTAAGGCTGATAATAGCTTCCTTTACAAATAGATGGTATACAGAGAGGTGTTTTATAGTATCATCATTGCGCTTGCACAAAGCACATCTATTGGGACCCATCCATCTTTTCTTTGCAAGACTATCCCATGTGTTTATCTTGTTGTTGATGACCATCCAGATGAAACATTTTATTTTCAAAGGTATGTTCATGTTCCAAAGCTGAGTGTGAAAGCTGAGGTGTGCCAGAGTTAAAAAATATGAAACTATAAGATCATATGCTTTCCTTGCTGTAAACATGCCATTTTTGTGTTGAACATCCACAAGAGTGAATCCTCGCATTCTATGATCTTAATACCACCGTGTGTAACACCATTAACAAAAGCATTCCAGTGATCATACCATATACCTCTCAAATTTAGATCTGATGCAGCCAATACTACAGGCTATGAGGATCCCTTTCAAGATTATGTGCTTGAGCCAGGTAAGTGATCCTGAGATCAGTGAGGTAGTCCCCGAGGTATTCAGGGAGAATATAGGATGCATTGATTCTGGCAATTGGATCCACACCCAGTCTGATATGCCTCCCATTGCCAACTTTCCAACCAAGTTCACATGTAATCCAAGATAGTGCTGTAATAAATCCATTCCATATATATGAGGTTCCTATAACAGAGAAAGATTGAGACCGGAGCCATACAACAACAGGTTTGTCCTTTAAATATTTATGAGTAATAATCTGATTCCAAATGCCTTACCCATCAGTAAATTCCACAAGCTTTTAAGTCTGAGAGAGGTCCCAAACTAGTCAAGGTGCTTTATATTCCAACCTCTGAATTCATATGGGGCAGATATGGATTTCCAGTAAGCTAGGTGAGATCTCTGAAGTCCATCAGATCTACCCCAGAGGAATGTAAATATAGCCCGTATTATAGAGTTCAGAATAGAAGTGGGTATGCGATCCAAAACAAACCAATATACACCTAACCCTGTGAGTACTGATCTGATAAGGACAACTCTACCTCCCATTGAGAGAAATCTATAAGTCCAGTTATTGATTATGTTTTCAAACATAGATATAATCCATTTCCAATCATTTGATCGATACCCGAGAGGTTTTAAGCTGTATCCCAAGTATTTGAAACCTGTAGTAATGGGGTCCATATTATATGACAGGAGAGCAGAGATGTGTCTCCTTGTATCATCATCCACCTCGTTATATAAGAAATAGGATTTTTCATTGCTAATCTTCATACCTGTAGCAGAGCAAAAAAGATCCAGGGCTTCTTTATATGCACTCCATTCCTCCACATTGACATGACAAAAAAGGATTACATCATCAACAAAGAACAGATGTGTAATAGATTGTCTTGGAGTGATATGAATACCCTTTATATGGCCATTTCTTTGAGAATTATAAATTATAATACTGAGTCTTTCTATGATCAAAATGAACAATAATGCTGATAATGGACAACCTTGGTGAATTCCTCTCGTGGCAAGAAAGAAATATGAGGGCGTCCCATTATCAAGAACAACAAAAAATGAGGAGGATATGCATCCCATGATCCAATTTACACGTACCAGAGGTATACCAATCTGTAACAATACCAATCTTAGAAAAGTCCAGTTCACACGGTTGAAAGCCTTGACCAAATCAAGTTTTAACACCATGACCTTAAGATTCTTGGTTTTTATAGTATGAAGGACCTCTTGAGTAATACCCACAGTTTCCATGATTTTCCTATCTTTGAGAAACCCAAATTGCTGTGGAGTGATGGCCTTGTCTAGGATGGGCTTAAGACACATGTCAGCAATTTTGGAAATGATTTTGTAGACCAGATTACACATAGAAACGGGTCTATAATCTGCAAAGGTAAGAGGATTTTCACACTTAGGAATCAACGTAAGAAAGGTGGAGTTTAATGCACTAGTAAATTTCCCTCATGTCTAGCTTGTTCAGCTGCACAACGCAGATCCTTCCCAACTAAGTCAAAGAAATCTAAGAAGAATTCGATTGGTCATCCATTAAGACCCAGGATTTTATCTTTTTTTAAATCCTTTCAAAACAAATTCAACTTTAGAGAGAGTGATAGCCATGAGGAAGCTATATTTTTCCATCTCATTGACATATGAAGGAAAAAGTCTAATCACCTTTAGTTGGTCATATATGTTGGTGCTACCATCATCCTCAAAAAGATGGGAGAAATGTGATTTGCCTAGATTTTTTAGCGGGGAGTCTTCTGTGACCAGGTTTCCCTCATGGTCCTTGAGAGACCAGATCGATTTTGAGTTTCTTCTGGCTGAAGCAAAGGAGTGGAAAAATTTGAGTTGGCATCCCCCTCCTTGATCCACAAAGCCCTGCTCTTCAGCCTCAAGATAAGTACCTCATGTGCTAGGAATGTGTCTTTTTTATTTTTTAGAATCCCCAACCTATCAGCCTCAGGGACAGAGAGTAAACCAAGGGATATCTATAGGAGAGATGAAATCTCAAAGTTTATATCCATTATCTCCTATTTTCTGGAGCATTTCTTCCTTCTATCTTAGTCCTTTACAGTAAATTTAAGTCTACTGAGTTTTAGGGAGAGGGATTCCAGGTGATCACAAGGCCTAAGGTGAGAGGGAGCCCTCTAGGAAGATGATACAACAACAGCAAAATCCTCTTCTTCGAGCTAGGCTCTATTGAACTTGTAAGGGTAGCAAAGGGAATGAAGCCGTGGGCCCCACTCCAAGCAGATGGGGTAGTGATCAGAGATATCAGTAGGTATGGCCCAAGATCTATAACAAGAGAGAGTAGGAAGTAAGTGGCCTGAGATCAGAAAATGGTCACTCAAACTCATGATATGAACTTTGGTCTTATATACTATATTTTTCAACAAAATATTGTATACAAACAAAAATCATTTTTACCTCGTAATAATATCTCTTTAGTACAAATAGAATGTATAATTCAAATTTAAATATTAATTTTTTTCATAAAACCTGTACAAATATAATCAATACTAATGTATAATTATTTTATTTTATTTATTTACCATAATCTATATAATAAAATTAAGAATATTCTAAAATTAAAAAATGATGATTTCAAGTGAATATGGCTTATTGTATAATGTTAACACAAGATTGAAGAATCTTATATGGCTTATTGTATAATGTTAACACAAGATTGAAGGATCTTATAGAGTTTGAATTACATTATCAATATTGATATTTAAGAATTATACTTAGTAGGTAAAATGTAATGTTGGTTAAATAAAATTATATAAAATTTAGATTTATAATAAATATTAAATATAATTAAAAAATAAATTTAATTTAATAATAAAAAAATTGTAGGCCCGTGGGGGGCAGAGCAAGTGGTAAAGTGGAATTGTTTGTAAATGGAAGGTCTCGTGTTCAAATCCCCCCAAATTTACCTATGCACTTAGTGTCTCTGATGCCACTCTTGAATTTTATGGTGGCCTCTCAAACTAATTTTAAATTGGGTCTCAATTAAGTTGCTAATTATATGGGTCTCAGTTATTTATAAAAAAAAAATATCAAATAAATTGTAATTTTAATTATCATATATGTTAGTTTAATATATAAATTGTAATATTAATGATCTCAGTGTCTCCGATGCCACTCTTGAGTTTTATGGTGGCCTCTCAAACTAATTTTAAATTGGGTCTCAATTTAGTTGCTAATTATATGGGTCTCAGTGGTGCTTTGGTTGCTAATTCTAATATGGCCCTTCATTCGATTATATGTTAGTTTAATATAGTATTTTATAAAAGTAATTAGTATAGCATAGGATAAGCATTGAAGATAGTAATTAGGTGTATGTGAATAATTAGGTGATCAATATATTAAAAGAAATTAAAATATATCTAACAACTTTAACTACAAAATTGTGTTGTTTTTATTTATGATTATTATTTTTATTTAATAAAATATCTACATTCTTTGCATTTATAATGACATTTAAGTGAAATAAAAGGTATCACTAGCCAATGAAAAAAAATTATGGATAGGAAGAAATATGGTAAGTAAGAGATTTAAAATTTATTAATATTAATTAATTAGATCGAAAACATATATATATATATATATATATATATATATATATATATATATATTTATTTTAGAATTTGGGGTGGACTATGGCCTATACTTTTCCACATTGCAGAGGATGAGACAAGTGTATTTTTCAAATTAATTATATGGTAGTCATTTAAAATTCAAAATAAAAATTTATAAAATATATATATATATATATAAAATAAGCTGATGAATGGATAACTAGCACTTGATGCATGGATACAAAACAAATGTTCATGACAAATAACTAGAAGGATATGATTTCGTGCAAACATGTTTACAGGGAGACTCACCTTCCAAGGAGGGGCTCTAGCTGGCTACGGGCCTGTGGAAGGTTAAGGAGTCGTTAGAAAATTCCGCTTATGAATACTATCATCGGCCATTCATTGAGGTGGTGGCTCCACAATAAATGAACAACTCCTCGCCACTTAAAGTTCAGCTATGTTTTAGAGTGCCATGGACAATTCCTGTTTGGAATGTCTTATTTCTTTTTTTAGATGAACATTTTCATAAGCCAAATTATTTTTGCAAAGACCTTTTAAGAAGAATATGGACAATTTTTTCTTTCCTGTTGAATGTATGGATCTGCACACAGGTGGCTGAAATGTGAACAATCAACATCTCATGATATGGTACCCTGGTTTTGTGGACAGTTGGGCTGTTTATTTTTTGATGTAACGCTTCCGTTTTTGCTTTAACATCACTTCCTTTGTGTTTGAACTTTATTTACAAATATACAGAGCTGCATATCTACAAAATGTAATTTTGTCTCTCTTCCGATGAAATAAAATTATGCTTTTTTTTCAAAGAAAAAAAAATGTGAGAGATAAAACAAATGTTGATGCATGAATGTATGTAAGTGTAATAGATTTTATGGCAGTTGTTCTAAACTAGAAATAAATAATTAAAAAAAAAATATAAAAAATAACAAATAGATGATGAATGAATAACTGGTAGTGGATGTAGCCACAACTCATGGCTAATAAGTAGAAGAATGTAATATATATATGTATATGGTTGATAAATGGATAACTTCTAGTTGATAAATTGATTAAAAAATAACTGATAGTTAAAGCATGATTATGATTTATGAACATTACTAACCACAAATTAAGCAGTTATGCTAGTTAATACTCATTTATAAATGCACTTTACATTTTGGACAATAAGAAAATGAACAAAATAATGTGACATCAACAACTTTAACTTAAATCTAATTTTATTAAAAGTTCACATAATTAACAACACAAAATGTTTTTATTTATACATAACTGAAGATATCTTTTATTTGACACCTAAAAACATAGTTTTCTTACCATGAATAAAAGGAAAGAGTGAAAGCAACTAAGCTACTGCTGCTTGGCAGTAACAAAATCCAAGTTGAATTTCTGTACAGACCTTAAAGAATTTAAATTGTGACTTGGACCAAATTTTCATTATGCACATAAAAACAACCTTAAAAATGTGAAGTAGACCAAATTTTCATTACTGCTATGCACCATAAAAAAAAATAATAACTCCACAACAAGACCAAAACGCTATATAGTGGCAGATTCTGCTCTAGCTTCGTCTACTATTCAACTTTACTAGCCTCGTCCATGAACGATGCATCATTTACGCTTGAATTTTGGTGAGCAAACATGCCTCTACTCGCCATTTCAAACCCATCTGATCCCGGGTCTGTCATCTCCTGCTCAACATTGTTCTGTTCTCAGAATAATCTCCAATACTGTCTATATTCAATCGACACAAATCTTCAGTACTGGTATCCCAATACCGTTTATGTTCCAATTTCTTCCCTAAAAATTGAAATTCTCGCAATTTATTTCTGGTTTCGCTGTGAAACTTCGAGTTGAAATGACCATCGAATGACAAGTTCAGATCATACAGTGACTGGTTCTGCTGGTTCAGATCATACGCTGAGTACTGTTGGTGCTGATCAGTTGTAGAATTAAGAAAAACGAAAAGGCTTCCAGCTAAAACGAAAACCATGAAGGAGAGAACTGCATACCATCGCCTTCTCTCCAAAACAGCTTGTTTTCTTCTCATTCAAGCTTTGCGTGATCTCTGCATTGTTTCGTATGGACCCTTCCCTTCTCTAGACTGGGATATGTTAGCTAAATAGAAACACCAAAGGATTGAACTAAACCAATTTCAGATTGGGATAGAAGAACTTTAGATTTTTTTTTTCAAAAATGTGGTTCACCATTTGTTAGAGGGCTACTCCACGGAAAATCTCAATACTTGATATTCAAACTGAATCAAGGTATGGCCAACTCATCATTCACAACATTTATCACAAAGGGCTCCACAAGAGCATCATGTCACTTACAAGAGTAGAGCCTGGGTGGGGAGGGAGGGTAACCATTCCTCCCAACCACCCAAGCTACATCCATTTGACTAGAAGAACTTCAGATTGGGATAGAAGAGAGTTGTAAGGTAATTTGATACGAAATGTATGAAAAATTTAAAATGGCCTATATTTAATATATATAGACACACGTTTAGTATGCTTTCCATGCTATGCAGGGCTTGCTTTTGGCTTACTTATAATATTTTTTTTTTCATATAAGTTCTTATTTTTAAGGACCTTAAGAGATGGTCAAAGGAAAATATGAGGTGTAAACCAAGAGGATTCATTTTGTTAAGCAATATCTTATCACATTCATTCATGAAGGGGGGTTTAAGTGTCAAAATAAGATCAATATATTGTAGGTATTGGAGGAGAGGGAATATGGTATGGGGGGTTTATAGGTATTGGAGGTATAAAAAGGGTTTCTATTAAAAATAAGAAATATATCATAAAAATAAGGTTTTTTAATTGGAAATATGTATTGGGAGGTGGGGTCAACAAAATGATTTTTGTAAGTAATTATCAATATCTAGTGAAATTGGGAATATTATTTAATATCCCATGAACCAAGAGGCTATGACATGGTTTCACTAAGTGAAGACCCCATGGTCTAAATTTAGATAGCTATGTTATTTAGGCTTATGCAATAAAAAGAAAAAACATATTATTGCTTTTGGTAATATCAAGAAATATTACTTATGAACTATGTTTAGAAGATTATGAGCATTCTACTCATGTGGGATGGAGAAGGATGATAAAGATTACCTAGTTCCTTTTCAAAAATCCATGATCACTTCATAGCATATCCACTTGCATCTATGTTCATTTCAAGGAGATTTTTCAAATTAAGAAATGTGAGAGTATTTGCACTTTTAGTGTGCATGCACATTGATTTTGAAATATTTTTGGTATTATAAGGTGAATAGTGCACATACTAGGGAAAAAGTCTTTTTCTTACTATCAAAAGTGCATTTACTAGGGTAAAAACCTCATTTTACCCTTAAAAAGCACACATACAAGGGTATTGAGCCTTTTTAACCCTCAAAGCAAACTTAGAAGGGTAAACACTAGGTTTTTACCCTCAAAAGTTGCCTTCTTCACTCCTAGCCTCATCTTCGTTTGCTCTAGGCGGGTAGTTTACTGAACTTTGGTGTAAGATGGCCCGAAACCCTGTTTTGGCAGATCCATATCTTCTTCCTCAAGCATTATCAAACCAATGTGAGAACATGGTCAGGTAGACAAAACATACACCTACAGGATAAAAAGGTGGTGCAGTCATTTTCTTCAACCCATAAATTATGTCAGGCATTTCCCTAGAGCAATTCTGACTAATTTGACCAAAAATCCTTCTTTTGGGAGACCTGTATCTTCTTCTTCAAGGAGTTTTTATGAGAACCGGGGCCATGGTCAGATAGATATTTCAACAAAATATGGGATGGAAGTTCATGGCAGGCATTTTATTCTTCTTATGAATTATGGTGTTCATTTTCATAAGGAAGCTGCTTTAGGGCAGTTTTTCAACACTTAGTCAAAATCCCCAAATTATCATACCGTTACCAACTACTACTAGAATGTAACAATGACATAATGAAACATTAGGACACCAACATGTTTTTTTCAACCTCATCACACATGCCATATTAACACTTCTTTTGTCATTAATGACCTCCTTTGAAATCAATGACAACCATACTCAACAGTGTCCAACAATACATAAATAATTTGGCATACCTTGACGATTTCTATTATATTCCAAATTCCATAGGTGAGGTGTCATTCTTCATGGTTTTTTTCCATTCTCTTCTTTACCATTGAATTTTCCTTTGTTTGTAGTTCGATAACTATGGTTCTTAGGTAGAAAGTTCTTATGCTCATCAAACACTTCCTTTGCTAAACTCCTTGAACAATGAGATTTTATCCTGGGACCACAAGCTCGACATGCAAATTTACCCTTTGTTTGAATACCTACAAGATATACGAATTAGTGTAGCGAAT
This sequence comes from Pseudotsuga menziesii, assembly GCA_001517045.1. Taxonomy (NCBI): domain Eukaryota; kingdom Viridiplantae; phylum Streptophyta; class Pinopsida; order Pinales; family Pinaceae; genus Pseudotsuga; species Pseudotsuga menziesii. The sequence continues at coordinate 336,016 of LPNX010826179.1, read as the reverse complement.
TAGAATTACCATTAAAAATAATGCATGATATTTTCAATAGATATATATACTATTAAAGAACAAAAGAAAGTAACAATATACCACAAAAATGTGTTAACCCGGAAGCATCATGAATTGTCCATCCAAGTATTCCATGGAATTGAAATCGTCTTTGCCCTATTGGTCTAGAGATGTCATACATAGTGACGCCGGCCCATAACTTCAACAACTCATCAATAAGAGGCTCAATATATACGTTCATATCTTTAACTTGGTACTTACCTAATTGGTCCAACATACATGATTAATTATATTTAGCTATATGTCGTTATATATAAAAGACATAATTATCATGCACGAAACAAAGAAATAAAATATTTAGTGATTAGACTTTCAAGTAAAAAAATAGAAATTAATTAAATACCTGGAACATTCATTGCCAAAATTATGTTCTCTCTCTTGACCGACATCTAAGGAGGAAGGTTATTGCTTATAACAAAAACATGCCACATTGAGTAGGTAGAATGAAGCTCTCCAAATGGATTGACACCATTAGCTGCCAACAAAAGTTTAACCTTACGAGGTTCTTCTTTGAAAATTGGCCACTTTTCTTCAATGCACCTAAATGCAGACCCATCTGCATGCATTCAAAGAACATCATCTCGACTTCTGTTCTTTGCATGGAAATCCATAAACTGTGCTATACTTTGACACCTGAACAATTACTGGAGACGTGGAATTATTGGAATATAATGAAGAACTTTGTGAGGCACCTTTTTTGTCACTTTATCGGTTCAATACCTACTTTGTTTGACATTGTGGGAATTCATTTTCTAATGAATATTGTCCATAGTATATGATATTATCATTAGGACATGCATCAATAGCTTGATACTCCATTGCAAATTCTTTCATAATCACATATATCTCTCGATATGTGCATGGTAAAATATTTGACGTTGGTAATAGAAATTCACCTAACAATCTACAAAATTTAAAAGAATAAGTCAATGTAAACAATATCAATCATCAATATCACATCCATACTTTACAAATTAGATAACAATAGCAATATAGGAAAAAAGACAACCCTTTATGTACATGTGAACATGCAGACATAAATAATTAACAAATTACATACCTTAGTATCTATGTGAGACAGGTGTTTGATAAACCATTCAAAACCTTCAAGTTCACTAACAACAATATAGTAGATAGAAGATTTGTTTTTCAGCCTTCGTAAAGAGGTTGACATGCCTTCTTGAGTAGAGGATCAACAACATGACTATCATCTTGGTTCTCCTCATCCATTGGAGCAAATGTGTCTTGGATCAATCTATGTATCTCATCTTCCTGATTTGAATCACTAACATCATCTCCATCCATATCATCATTAAGAACTTCATCAGCTTCAATATTCTGATCTAGATGTTCGTCACCCTGTAAATGAGTATTTCTGCTAGTGCTTGGCAAATAACTCTCTCAAAGGGGACATTTTAGGGGTATTGTCTATATATTTACAAACAACGTAGTAAAATTAGTGTGTATAGAACATATAATAAAACGATAAAACATTTTACTGAAATTCATGACATGCTGACTATTACAGACAACACATTAAAAATTGAATAACCTCTTACCAAGGGACGATATTCATAATCCCCTTTGGCGTGCCCCTTCTCCCTACAATATATTTCAACTGTCGTTCTTAAAATTTTTCTTCTTTGCAAGCCCTTGCAATCAGAGCAAGGGAAATAACATTTTCCATATCCCCTCGCCTCTAATGCTACTCTAAAATGAGCAAGCTTCCTTGCATTTTCATTCATAGTGAAAAATCCTTGTAGTGACAAGTAATTGTCTTACTTACACCATACCAAACAGTAACTTGTCAAATACATTAGATATAAGTATATTTCTAAATGCAGTATATTATATACTAATTTCTGTAAAGAAAAACATGAAGACCGTGATGAATAGGATTGTCATTGATGACAACATTAATGACAATCATTTTGGAAAAATATGGTAATTTGGTGAAAAGCAGGAAAATGACTAAGTGTTGGAAAACGAGCTCAGGTAGCCTTAATAAAATTTCTGCCACAAATTGTGTGTTGAAGAAAATACCCGCACCATATGGGCGTTTTGTAGATTGATATTTGGCCTACCTAACCATGTCTTCAGATTGTCTTGGAAGTATCTGAGGAAGAAGTTATGAACCTCCAAAACCGTGTTTTAGGCAGATTGGACCAGACTAAGAAAATTGTGCAAGTGTTGGAAAAATTGACTCATGTGGCCTTGGGAAAATGCCCGCCATACCTTATAGGTGTATGATAAAAATTATCTGAATCTATCATCCTACAGCTTGTTGAAGAGGATATCTCACCATGGTCTCAGTTATCAAAGAAGATGTTTTATGACAAAGATAATGGTCTTCCAAAACAGAGTTTCAGCTTGTTTTGCACTATTCCAGTACTGGAAAAACTGCCTCAGTGGCCTCAGGGAAATGCCCGCCCTATCTCATAGGATGATGAGAAAAATAATATGAAAGTGTTAGGATATAACTTGTGGATGGGTGCATCTAACCATGGTCTCAGTTATCCTATGGAGTGTTTTACGACAAAGATATAAATTTTCCAAATGTAAGAAAAATATTATTTTGCATTTTAAAAACACAAGAAAATTGGTTATGTTAGATTTAGGAAATTGAAAAGGCATTTTGAAATGCCCGCAAGGAGGGGTTATTTTCATGATAAAATTCATCAGGTAGCATACGCATGTTCCTTGGTGAATGGGATATCCATCCATACCTTCAGGTTGTCTTATCATGGTCTCATATGAAAACTATCAATCTGCCAAAAATAGAAAAAATAATATTTTGCATAGTGAGAACAAAAGAAATTTGGCCAAGTGTTGAAAATAGGAGTTTGAGAGGTCAGTTGGAAATTCCCTCCAAGGGTTGTCTTTGTGCAAGTAAATTTATCAAATGGCATGGATCCATTCTTTGGTATGTTGTCCATCTGCTCATGACTTCGGGTCTTCATAGAGTGTTCACATGTGTGAAATAGGAGTCTGCCAAAATGGGAAGAAATATGTTTTTATTCTAAAAGAGGTTGAGAAGCTATTTTGAAATGCTTGCCAGAGGTTGTGTTTGTGTCAACAGATTTATCCTGTGATATGGTCTTGTTCACTATTAAAATGGCTATCTAGCCATGCTTGTAGATTTCCTTATGGTGATCACATGAGGGAGAAATCAATCTGCCAAAGTAGAAAAAAATTGTTTTTACAAGTTAAATTTTTTTTTGTCTAAGTGTTGAATTAAACAGTTTGGAAACCTATATGTTGATGTAGACAGTACTAAAGAAAAGATACTAATGGTGTATGGACAGAGTTGAAACAAGGTTGCAGTATGTTGTATGTTGAATGAATTTCTGAGTACAGAATGAAGACTTGCTGATAAGTATTTTTGATGTGTGCTCCTGTGGCAAACTTTGGAAGAGTGTGATGTATCAATTGTAATTTGTAATCTGAAATTTGTATAGGGAGGTTGGGTGGAGTTGGGGAAAGACTTATTGGTATTTTGAGATGTTGAAGCTTGTTTGGATGTTGTGGCATCCCAGTCAGTTGTAGCTGACTGAACCATTCTGGTGGGTGGTTCCATCTTATGGGTTGTAGCCTATATTGGAGATTGAAGTCTCCACTTATATAAATATTACAAAACTATATCTTGTGTCCCTTTTGTAATGTCTTGATAGTGATGTGTTTAATTGATGAATGACATGTGCCTAGTTGATATTGTTCTTTGATAAATATGTTGTTGAAGCAATTGTGAAATAATGATATAAGATTGGTAGAAAAAGTTGAAATTGAGTTGAAGCCTTAGCTCACTAATTCACCCCCCCCTCTCACTGAGCATTGTGTCTAACAGACTGAATTTTTCATTGATGCCAACAAGTGTTGTGTAGTGGACTTTGATTTACTCACAAGGAGACCTTGATAGTTTGGAAATTGGAACACTCAGGTGTCCCAAATGGTCCAAATGAAAGTTATCCTTCTATTATGGAAAGCGATTAACACTGTGTATACGAACAATAACTTAGTGGAGCATCGGGTCTATAAAAAAAATGAATTGGCTAGAGTCATTGTTGACTGGACCCTCTTGTTGCAATTACTATGGTTTAAATAAAAGGAGGGAGTTTCAGGGTTGTTAAATTCATTCATAAGGTACATGACTTGAAGAATACAACTGTTATTTTGAGCCTCAATTTTAGTTTGTATCCCCCAAAAAAGGATGCATGCTTACCTTTTATGAATTTATGTCCAGATGATTATTGCAGAGAATGACTGATCTCTCTAGTTTTGGATATGGTTGATAAAGAAATCCGGGCTCAATCCGCGCTCAATCAATTGCAAGTATAGCAAATGTGCCGAAAATGCATGAGTCAGGTGGTACAATAGACAGACGATTCCATGCACATTCTCACATTACGCTTTCAATTATGAAAGGATTGAGTTTTTATCTTAGAGACTCCAGAGACACTTTGTGTGCTCGTGTTGCAGCTGCAACTGTTTCCCAAATTTTTGAAATTTTGGACCCTCCTTTTTATTTTATCTTGCCTAGGAGTGTGTGGATTCATGAAATCTGTTTTGTTTTTCCCTCTGCTACAGTTTGGATTGTCTTGAGGTCAACTGTTTTCATACTTTTCAGAAAATTGCTTGTGTCTGCAACAGCTTTGGGTTGTGGAATTTAAAGTGTGATTTGAAAATGTTGTCCTTTGATCTGAATGATCTATTTCATTGATATCGGGAGTCTATTTCTCATTTTCGCCGCTATTTCGGAGGTGAAACAAACTCTTTTCATCACTGCCCAGCCGAAACTCTTTTAATACTTAACTTTTTAGTTTGGCTGTTCGGAGGGCTAGTTTCTTGTGTTGTCGACATGGCGGTTGCACTGAGCTCATCATTGTAGGTGTTTAGTCATTGGAACTTCTGTTTGCTGCAGTTTTTATTGAAAGCGAAAGCTGTAGTTCTTTTGTCTTCCACCGTTGCGGCGTTTTTAATGCACCAACCATCCGACTCATAGAGTGCCGACTGCCGATGTTTTATTTGATTGCGGAAGCCATAGTCGATACATTTTCTGCCAATGCTATTGACTGTGGAACTTAACATTTTTTATTTTTGATGGTGTGGTTTTATCGTTGTCGAAGGTCGGTTGAAGTTTGAGTTGGGATTTTTGATCTCTGTGACGCCGCTGTTTTGGAGATCAGACAAACTTTTTAGACCGCTGCACAACCTTAAGATTTTTCGAACACTTAACATTTCATTATTTTTCTGTGCCATATCGAAAAGTTTTATGACTTTGATCGAAGGCTGTAGCATGATTGCTTTCCACCATCGCGGCTCTCGAGCAAACTAAATGTCCGCCATATAATTGCTCCACTTGCCGATGTTTTGTTACAGTTTTTGCCGATATGTTTTATTTGCCGCGGAGGCCGTAGTCTTTTCGTCTTCCGCCATTGTGGCTGCAAAATGCACTAACCACCTGATGGTTATGTCGTTCTATTCGCCGACAGGGATTTTTTCCGCCCGATGCTTTAGCATTTAGTCTTTCCGACACCAATAGACTTAATGGTCTCATGGAACTCGTTGTCCGTCTGAAGCTCGCCATTGCGGCTGTTAATTAAACTATCCTGCCGATGCTTTAGTGATTTTTCCCGCTGGTGATGGTTTTTCCCGCCCGTTTTATGTGTGTTTTAACCCTATCTTATGGATGGTGGAGGTTTCATATTCTATCATTTTAAGGTTTTTGCGATGATAGCGCAGTACAGGGCCTCATTTTGATGATCAATTTTATTTTTAATATGGTTTACGTTTGTTGAAAAGATGCAATCCGAATTAATGATGAATTTTTGTTTAACTGCAAACGGACTTAGAAGATTCTTCAGATTACTGCTGCAAAGAAGGACAAAGCAGAAGGAAGTTGGTCAAAACGTGATAGGCAGAGATGTTCTGAGATCTACGGGATCTTAAAAAGGACAAATAAAAGGCAAAGCAGAATCGATAGCAGCAGAGGCCCAAGCTTGGAAAAGTTTGGCAGTTACCAAGTTGGTCCCTTTTGTTTTTTATAAAATGCTCTTAAATCATAAATCTGAAATGCAACGTTTGTATGAATCATGAGCACTCACAATTTGACAAAACTGTGAGGTTAAAATGGTTGGGGGAGCTCGAAGGTCACGGGGGCGGGGCAACCCAAAGGTTTTGTTGTTTTTGTATAAACATAGGAAAGTTAGAGGGAATGGGGGATTTTTCCCTGGAGAAACTTGTGAACCACTTATTGTAAGAGGAACTACTTTGTTTTACAATAATAATTACAAATTTTTCTTGTTGGAGAAGGTGTTGCGTGGAATGTTTGAATGTGATTAAATGAACAATGTTGAAGGGGAACTATTTCGTTTTTTACTGTGTTTCATTAACTGTGAGAGCGTTCTAACTTTCTGAAGCTATGTTCTTATTTGAACGTTCTCTGGTTTATTCTGTGATAATTTCCACTATGAGTAATGGAGGTTTTAATGGTTGATGAGCTATCTTGTCGTGTATATCTTTATTCAGGTTTATGTGTTTTGATTATAAGAACAACTATCTGTGATTTATCTTAACATGTGAACAGTATTACATTACTCATGATTTAATATCTTGCTCCCTAGGGACATCTTAGTTAGTGTTGTTTCTTCTAGTTGTGTGTGATTTAGATGTGAGAGAGTCTAAGACGAGAGGTAAAAACCTGCGCATCACATTGTGACCACTCCTTGCATTCTTTATTAATTTGCATCTTAGATAGGCACTTGCATATCATACTTAAAGTCAAAAAATACAAAAAATATACACGGTGGACCAGGCCGCAATCGGTAAAACCCTTTATTTTTGTTACTTGACCTATAGTAGTCGGACCGCAAACTGGACGGATTCCCTACACCAAACAGTCACGGGCTAGTTGGGAACGTTGACTGGGGAGAATCCCTTACTGTTGTTGCCTGCGAATTTCCAGACGTCAACAGTTTTGGCACTATAAGGAGGGCCGCCAGTGCATGGCTGGCCAAGGAAACCCATTTCCTCGAAATAACTCCACCAATGATAGTTTTGAAAGCAGTTTATTTCCTGATCCAAATACTGAAGAGAATAGAGAGCATTTGTTTGATGTGGATAACCAAGTGGTAAATGATCTGAGAAGACACACACAGGCTTATGTGAAGAGTATTGGAGGATTACCCATTATCCCTGATTTACCCTGAAGAGAATACAAGAAGAAAGACCGTCCCATCTTGGAATATTTAGTGTTGGTTGGAGATTGGGAAGAGTTAGTATAAGTAGCATTATAGGAGGTTGTTCAGCCTTTGAATCAAATAGGCCCCAACACACCTTACTGTTCACTTGTGCGGACTCCTTTTCCTTCGCCTCCTCACTCTCCACCTAGACTCATGGCAGGTGTAAATGCGAACCAGCCACCCAACCCACCAAATCCATCACCTGCTTGGAAGGCCAGATCACCCCTGAACTTAACACCTCCGTTGCATGATTTACCTCAAGCTTTTGAAAAGATGCTGCCCAAGTTTGATCCAAATGAGAAGATGTTAGTAGATGACCATTTGCAAAGTTTCTATTTGGCAATAAAAGGATTAAGGGCTGGGGAACATGAGGATGTAGTTTGCAGACTTTTTCCACACACCCTTAAGGGAGCAGCATCATCGTGGTATTTTGGTTTTACTGCAAACTCTATCCCAGACTGGGATACCTTTGAAAGGATTTTTAGAAGTAAGTATGCAACCCAAAAAACTCATGCGACTCTCATGAAAGGATTGTGCGCCTTAAAGAAAGAAACAAAAGAGAAGGTGCATAGTTTTACCCAAAGATTCGTAGCCTATCTTAAGAATTTTTCTGAAGTTGACAAACCCTCGGATAAATTTCCGATTAAGTATTATGCCTCAGCTCTAGGACCCGAGTTGGCCATGTTTGCCAAAATGAAAGCCAAACCTACGCTAGCAGAGACTTATGAAGAAGCGGAGAGAGTAGATGCTGAAAAAGAAAGCATCGAAGATTATCCTGAACGGTCAGGAGAAAAAAATGTTGGGAGGAAAGCTTTGTTATTTACTAAGCCTAAAGAGGAGCAATCACCAGATTTCGAAGGAATGGCAAAGATGATGCAAAATATCTGTAACAGAATCATAGACTTGGAAAAAAGAAAAGGAATCCCAAAAGTTCCATAAGCCTTACTACAAGAAAAGGGAAGACAACAATCAATCCCAGCCCCCTCCGCATAGCCCTGCATCTATGAACTTAATGGAGGTAGGGATGGATAACTTTTGCACTTTTCACCAACAACCACATTCTAAAAAGAATTGTCCTCAATGGATAAATTCGAATACTTTGGTTATGAATAAGTTGCTGGATTCTAAATTAACCGAGGATAATGATGAGGAAGGGAAAGACAACAATAAATCAACAGAAAAACAAGAGGATGAGGCCATGGTTTTATGGGATTGTGTATCGTTGTTTGATGCTGAGGAAGAAAAGGATCTGAGACACGAGGACATCTTGGAAACAAATGTAACGACGAGAAGCTAGGGGTTGATTAAGGAAAACAGTCTTATGCTCCTGAAGATTAAGAGACTTCAAAAGAATGTTAAGAAATTTCAAAACAACTCCTCAGCTAATAAAATTCTGGAATTTACCATCACCAGTCAAAATATTAGACAGATCAATATGCCTACTGAGCCCAATGAAGAAAAGTATAATAATGTTAAACCGAATCTCACAGGACATAAGACGGATTATGACATTGTGAAGGATATCAAAAAGGTAAGGGCTAACATCTCATTATTTGAAATGTGCAATGTGCTGCAGTAGAAAGAAAATCTATTGAAAGCACTTGAAATATCAGAGGAGAGGCTGCCCACTGACAATCGGCCCCAACAAGAAGAAATTGGTGAAGCAAGTATGGGAGGTAAGACTAAATGCAAGACTACACCTTTTCTCCTTACTTTTGAAATTTTCAACCACAACGTGCATAACTGGCTAGTAGACTTGGGGGCCTCAGTCAACATCATGCCGCTGTCGGTCTATAAGAAGATAAATGGGAAACCTAAACCATCTACCTGGAGGGTCGTTTAGTTGGATAGAACGAATGTGAAGGTAATTGGGGAAATGGAGGATGTTCTTGTTCGCTTATCTTCAAATGATAAGGTATGTCAATTCATTGATATTGTGGTGGTTGACATACCAGAATCTTATGGACTTGTTTTGAGCAAAGATTGGTCGGCAAAGCTGAATGGATATTTTGCCTAGGATTGGTCACATCTGTGGCTCCCATATAAAGGAATCCCAAATCAAATTAAAGTTTTGAGGGAGCCCCACATAAAACACAATGTTACTCAGTTTGAAGGTAAAAATGAACCAGTGGATTTTGTTTTGGGAAATTACTTTATTCAAGCTAGAACCAGGAAACTATCAAGTGGAAGAAGCCAGCGATACATCAGACGCTCAGCCTGATCTCCTTCAGTTCTCACAGGCTAATGAAATTGATTGTAAAATAGTAGACTTAGCTGTAGATGTAGATGTAAATTCTCGCACAGTAGTGGTTAGCGATTTTTGGACGCTTTTCTTTGATGGTTCTAAAACTTTAGAGGGGTCAGGAGCCGGCTGTATCCTGATTCACCCTAAGAAAAATAAACATTTTCTTTCATGTAGGTTAGAGTTTGAATGCACAAATAACACAGCTGAATATGAAGCACTAGTTCAGGGACTAAGAAAAGCAATTGAATTAAAGGTAAAAAATCTTAAAGTGTTTGGGGATTCTGAAATAATTGTAAAACAAATTTGAAATCAAATACATTGCATTTATCCTCATTTAAAAGCTTATCAAAATGAAGTATGGGATTTGCTTAAATATTTTCATGCATTTAACATTTTATCGATTCCTAGACTTAAGAATGCAGCAGCTGACTTGTTGGCCACCTCAGCTGCGAGGCTTGTGCCCTCTAATAATCAGTGCTCTATTGAATTGGTTTTTAGGCCTTCGGTGCCAGATATGATCACCAAATTATGAGTGTTCGATGATGATCAACATATTCTAGAATTCTTGACAAATGACGAGACCTTCAAAGGGGCGATTATTGACGATGAAGAACATCAAGCCGAGCTAAAATTCGATAATTTTATTCCTAAAGGAGTCAGGACTTTGGATCGAATGTTTGATTTAAATGAGAAATTTAGAAGACCAGTGAATGTGAAGACTCATAGCTTGTCTTTATAGTTCGAGTTGATTAATTTGGGGACTGAAATTGAGCCTAAATAAGTGAATTTGGGAAAGTGTTTCTCCCCAGGTGAAAGGAATAAGTTCATCAGTATTTTCAAACAATACAAAGATGTTTTTGCATGGATGTATGAATATCTGAAGACATATGACACCAATATAATCCAACATGTTATCCCCATCAGATCTGGAATCAAACCTTATCAGCAGCCTTTAAATAAAATGCATCCAAAATTAGAACCTTTAATCCAGAATGAAGTTAAGAAACTATTGGATGCTAGAATTATCTTCAAGGTTAGACACTCGGAATGGGTTTCAAATCTGGTACCGATAAGGAAGAAATTCGGAGAAATTAGGCTATATGTGGATTTCAGAAACTTAAATCACACTTCGGATAAAGACAATTATCCTGTCCCACCCATGGAACATATATTCCAAATGGTTTCGGGTTCTGAACTATTCTCTTTATTAGATGGATTCTCACGCTACAATCAAGTATTAGTAGCTAAAGAAGACAGGCTTAAAACGACATTCAGAACCAGGTGGGGAACTTTTGCATACAGAAGGATGCCCTTTGGACTCATAAATGCTGGAGCTACTTTTTTAGAGGGCTATGGACATAGCTTTCCACGGTCTAATTGGCCGCAGTGCCATAGTATACCTTGATGACAACACAATATTCTCAAAAAAAAAAAGAGAGGAACATGCATTTCATCTAAAGCAGATTTTTGAACGCTGCTGAAAATATGGTATCTCACTAAGCCCCAAGAAGTGCGTGTTTGCTGTTACAGAAGGTAAGTTGTTGGACCATGTGGTATCTAAGAAAGGGATCTCCATAGACCCAGAGAGGATCAAAGCTATCGAACAGATTCCTTTACCTCATAATAAAAAAGGGCATGCAGTCATTTATGGGGACAATAAATTTTGTGCGAAGGTTTGTGCCAGATTTCACTCAAATTGTTAAACCTTTGCAGCAAATGGTAAAGAAAAGTGTACAATTCAAGTGGACTGATGTGGAGAAGAATGCATTTAGTAAAATAAAGACAGCTCTTGTGCACACACCCTCCCTCAAAAGTCCATATTTTGAGAAAGATTTTATTTTGTACACTTTCGCATCTCATGATTCACTAGCAGCTGTGCTTACCCAGAAGGAAGATGGGGGAGATGAGTTCCCCATATCATTTATGAGCATTGGTCTGCAAGGGGCCGAGTTGAATTACCCAGCTGTGGATAAACATGCTTATGCAGTGTTCAAAGTGAGAAAACAGTTCAGACCATATATACTTAAGAACCGGATAAAGGTCATAGTTACACATCCAGCTGTGAGGTCTCTCTTCATACAAAAGGAGTTAGGATAAAGAAGAGGCAACTGGGTAACAACTCTATAGGAGTATGACCTCAAATTCAAGCTAGCCTCCATAGTTAAAGGGCAAGTATTGTGCAAATTGATGACTGAAAGTAAAGACAATGGGGAACATGACTGGGAAGACGAAGCTGAGTTACATTTGATGGATGTATGCCCTCTTTTCACAGATATGGACTCCTCGTATCGAGACCTTGTGCATTACCTTCAAACAGGATTGTTGCCGGAACATTGGAATTCTAAGCAAAGAAGAGCACTGCATCTTAATTCAGCCTCATATCAGATTATTGAAGGAATATTATTCAGAAAGAATTATGATGGAGTTCTTCTTAGATGCTTAGAGAAAGAAGATGTGAAGAAGGTCATGATAGATTTACATGAGGGGCCTACTAGAGGACATTTCTACGGAGATACTACAGCTCATAAAATTCTCAGAGATGGATTCTATTGGCCCACATTGTTCAAAGATGCACACGCCCATGTAAGAAAGTGTGACATTTGTCAAAGGTGTGGTGGAAGACAAGTTAAAGCAGCAGGACCATTAAAGCCTGTAATGATAACAAAACATTTTGAGCAGTGGGGAATGGACATAATTGGAGAGATAAAGCCAAATTCTTCCTTGCAACACAAATATATTCTGACGGCAACCAACTACTTCACTCGTTGGGTCGAGGCCATTCCGTTGCGTAAAGTAAATGAAGATGCGGTCATGGACTTTTTGCAAGATCATATTATGACCAGGTTTGGAGTTCCAATTTATTTAGTTTGATAATGCTACTTACTTTTCCTCGATTAGATTAACTACATTTGCTCATGAGAAATGAATTAATTTGCATTACTCTGCAAATTACTACCCACAGGGAAATGGTTTGGATGAATCTACGAACAAGAATCTGATTAGGATTTTAAAAAAGACGGTGATAGAAAATCAGAGGAGTTGGCACTCAGTATTACCAAATTCTCTTTGGGATGATAGGGTCACCCCCAAGACTTCATTAGGTGTGTCCCCGTATACCCTTGTTTATGGAAAAGAAGCCATTCTACCCCCCAATATCATGCTACCCTCTTCCATAATAGCTCAGGAATCCAGAGGATCAGATAATGAAGTCTTGCAGATAAGGATACATAATCTTTTGAAGGCAGAGGAATCTAGATCCAGGGCCAGAGAACATTTCAAACAACAATAGGAGGTAGTAAAGAGATGGTTTGATAAACACAAAGCTGGAACAAAAGAATTCGAGGTGGGATATTTGGTTCTCAAGTGGGATCACCCTCATGATGGGAAAGGAAACCACACAAAATTACAATAGTTATGGGTAGGCCCTTTCCAAATTGTGGCAAAACTTGGCCCCTCAACCTATAAATTGCAAGATTTATAGGGGTGGGAAGAGAACTTACCAGTAAATGGTTTAGTTCTCAAACTTTATTTTTCCTGAGTTTTTGTCTTGTTCTTTTGCATTGTACATAAATAATTTGCTTTGGTGTTTTATGTTTGATTTATTTTATTTCTGTTGGTTTTAGTTAGCTTTTGGTTGACTTCAATAAAAGAGGCAAACTTTTGGTTGCACGGAGAGCATCAGAATTCTGGATTAACTAAAATCCTTGATTATAAGACTGTGTACTATTGTTTTATCTGAAAGAATTTCTTCTAGTTTAACAGTTTTCCTAAATGGCTATGAACCCATTGAAGTCCTACTTAATCCTTGTAAAATAACTTAGGATCAAAAGTCTGGAATACTATTTCGAGGCTCCATCCATCTCACATGTAAAATGTCGTAGGGGGTGACAGCAAAAGACCCACAGAAAGAAAGCAGGGTAAACAGTATATTATATATAAATGATCCCATGCTAAGAATTGAAAGCCAAAAGGCAGACAAGAGTAAAAGAACTACTATTAAAGCAATAGATACCAAAACAAAGTACTGAATCATTTATGTACAAAATTACCAAAGTTCTTCTCCATTCGTGAGCTGAAAGGCAAGTGCATCTCTCACACAAAAGGACACTATGGATAGAGGATCCTGAATAAAAAATTCAAAAAGAAAGGCATGCAGGAGGACTCATAAAAAAGGAAAAAAAGTCCAAAAGCACAAAAAGTGCAAAATGGCATGGGAATGAGGAAAAAATGAATATTTCTGTTTACCATATGTTACGATCCTGTGGTGTCCAAGCTGGAAACTCCTCGAAGACAGAGGAAAAAATGAAACCCATATTCTTGGCCTCGAAAGAGTTATCTTGACTTTGGAATCTTAGTTGCCATTTTCCTAAATTGGACTACCCTCAATGATTAAAAGTACATATATTCGCCATTTGGGAAATCCAGACATCTAGAAGAATTCAACATGTTGGTTTTATTGTTAAACAGTCTATGGAATAAATTGTCCAGAGATCTAGGTTCACCAGGTAGTCGCCAATTGTTGCAGCTGCAACTGTTTCCCAAATTTTTGAAATTTTGAACCCTCCTTTTTATTTTATCTTGCTTGGGAGTGTGTGGATTCATGAAATCTGTTTTGTTTGTCCCTCTGCTACAGTTTGGATTGTCTTGAGGTCAGCTATTTTCATATTTTTCAGAAAATTGCTTGTGTTTGCAACATCTTTGGGTTGTGGAATTTAAAGTGTGATTTGAAAATGTTGTCCTTTGATTTGAATGATCTCTTTCATTGATATTGGGAGTCTATTTCTCGTTTTCGCCGCTATTTCGGAGGTGAAACAAAATCTTTTCATCATTGCCTAGTCGAAAGTCTTTTGATACTTAACTTTTTAGTTTGGTTGTTCGGAGGGATAGTTTCTTGTGTCGTCGACACAGTGGTTGCATTGAGCTGATCATTACAGGTGTTTAGTCATTGGAACTTTTGATTGCTGCAGTTTTTATTGAAAGCAGAAGCCGTAGTTCTTTTGTCTTCCACCGTTACGACGTTTTTAATGCACTAACCATCTGAGTCATAGAGTGCTGACCGCCGATGTTTTATTTGATTGCGGTAGCCATAGTCTATACATTTTCTGCCAATGCTATTGATTGTGGAACTTAACATTTTTTATTTTTGATGGTGTGGTTTTATCGCTCTCGAAGGTCGATTGAAGTTTGAGTCGGGGTTTTCGATCTCTATGACGCCGCTGTTTTGGAGATGAGACAAAAATTTTAGACCGCAGCACAACCTTAAGATTTTTTGAACACTTAATGTTTCATGATGTTTTTGTGCCATATCGAAAAGTTTTATGACTTTGATCGAAGGCTGTAGCTTGATTGCTTTCCGCCATCGCGGCTCCCAAGTGAACTAAATGTCCACCATATAACTGCTCCACTCGCCGATGTTTTGTTACAGTTTTCGCCGATATGTTTTATTTGCCGCGGAGCCCGTAGTCTTTCCATCTTCCACCATTGTAGCTGCAAAATGCACTAACCACCCGACGGTTATGTCCTTCCGTTCACCGACAGGGAGTTTTTCTGCCCGATGCTATAGAATTTAGTCTTTATGACGCCAATAGACTTAATGGTCTTGCGAAACTTGTTGTCCGTCTGAAGCCCACCGCTGCGGCTGTTAATTAAACTATCCTGCCGATGCTTTAGTGATTTTTCC
Organism: Pseudotsuga menziesii; assembly: GCA_001517045.1. Classification (NCBI taxonomy): domain Eukaryota; kingdom Viridiplantae; phylum Streptophyta; class Pinopsida; order Pinales; family Pinaceae; genus Pseudotsuga; species Pseudotsuga menziesii. Next base: position 320,793 of record LPNX010826179.1, on the reverse strand, counting down.
CGCTGGTGATGGTTTTTCTCGCCCGTTCTGTGTGTGTTTTTACCCTATCTTATGGATGGCGGAGGTTTCATATTCTATCATTTTAAGGTTTTCGCGATGAGAGCGCAGTACAGGGCCTCATTTTGATGATCATTTTTATTGTTAATATGGTTTACATTTGTTGAAAAGATGCAGTCCGAATTAATGATGAATTTTTGTTTAACTGCAGACGGACTTAGAAGATTCTTCAAATTACTGCTGCAAAGAAGGACAAAGCAGAAGGAAGTTGGCTGAAACGTGATAGGCAGAGATGTTCTGAGATCTACGGGATCTTAAAAAGGACAAATAAAAGACAAATCAGAATCGATAGCAGCAGAGGCCCAGGCTTGGAAAAGTTCGACAGTTACCAAGCTGGTCCCTTTTGTTTTTTATAAAATGCTCTTAAATCATAAATCTGAAATGTAACGTTTGTATGAATCATGAGCACTCACAGATTGACAAAACTGTGAGGTTAAAACGGTTGGGGGAGCCTGAAGGTCACGGGGGCGAGGAAACCCAAAGGTTTTGTTGTTTTTGTATAAAGATAGGAAAATTAGAGGGAATGGGGGCTTTTTCCCTGGAGAAACTTGTGAACCACTTGTTGTAAGAGGAACTACTTCGTTTTACAATAATAATTACAAATTTTACCTGTTGGAGAAGGTGCTGCATGGAATGTTTGAATGTGATTAAATGAACAATGTTGAAGGGGAACTATTTCGTTTTCAATTGTGTTTCGTTAATTGTGAGAGCGTTCTAACTTTTTGAACCTATGTTCTTATTTGAATGTTTGCTGGTTTATTCTGTGATAATTTCCACTATGAGTAATGGAGGTTTTAACGGTTGATGAGCTATCTTGTCATGTATATCTTTATTCATGTTTATGTGTTTTGATTCTAAGAAAAACTATCTGTGATTTATATTAACATGTAAACAGTATTACATTACTCATGATTTAATATCTTGCTCCCTATGGACAACTTAGTTAGTGTTGTTTCTTCTAGTTGTGTGTGATTGAGATGTGAGAGAGTCTAAGATGAGAGGTAAGAACCTGCGCATCACATTGTGACCAACCCTTGCATTCTTTATCAATCTACATCTTAGATAGGCACTTGCATATCATACTTAAAGTCAAAAAATACAAAAAATATACACGGTGGACCAGGCCGCAACAGGTAAAACCCGCTCTTTTTGTTACTTGACCTACGGTAGTCGGACCACAAACCGGACGGATTCCCTACACCAAACAGTGACGGGATAGTTGGGAACATTGACTGGGGAGAATCCCTTACTGTTGTTGCCTGCAAATTTCCAGGCTTCAACAGTTTTGGCGCTAGAAGGAGGACCGCCAGTGCATGGCTGGTCAAGGAAATCCGTTTCCTCGAAATAACTCCACCAGTTATAGTTTTGAAAGCAGTTTATTTCCTGATCCAAATACTGAAGAGAATAGAGAACATTTGTTTGCTATGGATAACCAAGTGGTAAATGATCTGAGAAGACACACACGGGCTTATGTGAAGAGTGTTGGAGGATTACCCATTATCCCTAATTTACCCTGAATATAATACAAGAAGAAAGACTGTCCCATCTTGGAAGATTCAGTGTTGGTTGGAGATTGGGAAGAGTTAGTAGAAGTAGCATTACAAGAGGTTGTTCAGCCTTTGAATCAAATAGGCCCAAACACACCTTACTGTTCACCTATGTGGACTCCTGTTCCTTCACCTCCTCACTCTCCACCCAGACTCATGGCAGGTGTAAATGCGAACTAGTCACCCAACCCACCAAATCCACCACCTGCTTGGAAGGCCAGATCACCCCTGAACTTAACACCTCCGTTGCATGATTTACCTCAAGCTTTTGAAAAGATGCTGCCCAAGTTTGATCTAAATGAGAAGATGTTAGTAGATGAACATTTGCAAAGTTTCTATTTGGCAATAGAAGGATTAAGGGCTGGGGAACATGAGGATGTAGTTTGTATACTTTTTCCACACAACCTTAAGGGAGCAGCATCATCGTGGTACTTTAGTTTGCCTGCAAACTCTATCCCAGTCTGGGATACCTTTGAAAGGATTTTTAGAAGTAAGTATGCAACCCAAAAAACTCATGCGGCTCTCATGTAAGGACTGTGTGCCTTAAAGAAAGAAAGAAAAGAGAAGGTGCATAGTTTTACCCAAAGATTCGCAGCCTATCTTAAGAATTTTTCTGAAGCTAACAAACCCTTGGATAAAGTTCTAATTGAGTATTATACCTCAGCTCTAGGACCCGAGTTGGCCATATTTGCCAAAATGAAAGGGAAACCTATGCTAGCAGAGACTTATGAAGAAGCAGAGAGAGTAGAGGCTAAAAAAGAAAGCATCGAAGATTATCTTGAACGATCAGGAGAAAAAAATGTTGGGAGGAAAGCTTTGTTATTTTCTAAGCCTAAAGAGGAGCAATCACCAGATTTTGAAGGAATGGAAAAGATGATGCAGAAGCTCTCTAATAGAATCATAGACTTGGAAAATGAAAAGGAAGCCCAAAAGTTCTATAAGCCTTATTACAAGAAAAGGGAAGACAACAATCAATCCCAACCCCCTCTGCATAGCCCTACATCTATGAACTTAATGGAGGCAGGGATGGATAACTTTTGCACTTTTCACCAACAACCACATTCTGAAAAGAATTCTCCTCAATGGGTAAATTCGATGACTTTGGTTATGATTCAGTTGCTGGATTCTAAATTAACCGAGGATAATGATGAGGAAGGGAAAGAGAACAATAAATCAACAGAAAAACAAGAGGATGAGGCCATGGTTTTATGGGACTGTGTATCGTTGTTTGATGCCGATGAAGAAAAGGATCTGAGACACGAGGACATCTTGGAAACAAATGTTACGACGAGAAGCCAGGGGTTGAATAAGGAAAACAGTCTTATGCTCACGAAGATCAAGAGACTTCAAAAGAATGTTAAGAAATTTCAAAACAACTCAGCTAATAAAATTCCGGAATTTACCATCACCAGTCAAAATCCTAGACAGATCAACATGCCTACTGAGCCCAATGAAGAAAAGATAAATAATGTTAAACCAAATCTCATAGGAGATAAGATGGATTATGACATTGTGAAGGATATCAAAAAGTTAAGGGCTAACATCTCATTATTTGAAATGTGCAATGTGCTGCAACAGAAAGAAAATCTATTGAAAGCACTTGAAATATCAGAGAAGAGGCTGCCCACTGATAATTAGCCCCAAGAAGAAGAAATTGGTGAAGGAAGTATGGGAGGTAAGCCTAAATGCAAGACTCGACCTTTTCTCCTTACTTTTTAAATTTTCAACCACAACGTGCATAACTGCCTAGTAGACTCGGGGGCCTCAGTCAACGTCATGCCGCTATCAGTCTGTAAGAAGATAAATGGGCAACCTAAACCATCTACCTGGAGGGTCGTTCAGTTGGATAGAACGAATGTGAAGGTAATTGGGGAAATGGAGGATGTTCTTGTTCGCTTATCTTCAAATGATAATGTATGTCAATTCATTGATATTATGGTGGTTGACATACCGAAAGCTTATGGACTTGTTTTGAGTAGAGATTGGTCGGCAAAGCTGAACGGATATTTTTCCTCAGACTAGACACATCTGTGGCTCCCATATAAAGGAAGCCCAAATCAAATTAAAGTTTTGAGGGAGCCCCACATGAAACACAATGTTACTCAGTTCGAAGGTAAAAATGAACTAGTGGATTCTGTTTTGGGAAATTACTTTATTGAGCTAGAACCAGGAAACTATCAAGCGGAAGAAGCCAGTGATACATCAGACGCTTAGCTTGATCTGCTTCGGTTCTCACAGGCTGATGAAATTGATTGTGAAATAGTAGACTTAGCTGTAGATGTAGATGTAAGTTCTCACACAGTAGCGGTTAGCGATTTTTGGACGCTTTTCTTTGATGGTTCTAAAACTTTAGAGTGGTCAGGAGCCGATTGTATCCTGATTGACCCTAAGAAAAATAAACATTTTCTTTCATGTAGGTTAGAGTTTGAATGCACCAATAACACAACTGAATATGAAGCACTAGTTTAGGGACTAAGAAAAGCAATTGAATTAAAGGTAAAAAATCTGAAAGTGTTTGGGGATTCTGAAATAATTATAAAACAAATTCGAAATCAAATAGATTGCATTTCCCCTCATTTAAAAGCTTATCAAAATGAAGTATGGGATTTGCTTAAATATTTTCATGCATTTAACATTTTATCGATTCCTAGAATTAAGAATGTAGCTGCTGACTTGTTGGCCACCTCAACTGCGAGGCTTGTGCCCTCTAATAATCGGTGCTCTATTGAATTGCTTTTCAGGCCTTTGGTGCTAGATATGATCACCAATCTATGAGTGTTCGATGATGATCAGTAGATTCTAGAATGCCTGACAAATGACGAGACCTTCAAAGGGGCGATTATTGACGATGAAGAACATCAAGCCGAGCTAAAATTTGATAATTTTATTCCTAAAGGAGTCAGGACTTTGGAGTGAATGTTTGATATAAATGAGAAATTTAGAAGACCAGTGAATGTGAAGACTCATAAATCGTCTTTACAGTTTGAGTTGATTAATTTGGGGACTGAAATTGAGCCTAAATAAATGAATTTGGGAAAGTGTTGCTCCCCAGGTGAAATGAATAAGTTTATCAGTCTTTTCAAACAATACAAAGATGTTTTTGCATGGACGTATGAAGATCTGAAGACATATGACACCAATATAATCCAACATGTTATCCCCATCAGATCTGGAATCAAACCTTATTAGCAGCCTTTAAGGAAAATGCATCCAAAATTAGAACCTTTAATCCAGAATGAAGTTAAGAAACTATTGGATGCTATAATTATCTTCAAGGTTATACACTCGGAATGGGTTTCAAATCTGGTACTGGTAAGGAAGAAATCCAGAGAAATTAGGCTATGTGTGGATTTCAGAAAATTAAATCGCGCTTCAGATAAAGACAATTATCATGTCCCACCCATGGAATAGATATTGCAAATGGTTTCAGGTTCTGAACTATTCTCTTTATTAGATGGATTCTCAGGCTACAGTCAAGTATTAGTAGCCGAAGAAGATAGACTTAAAATGACATTCAAAACCAGGTGGGGAACTTTTGCTTACAGAAGGATGCCCTTTGGAATCATAAATGCTGGAGCTACTTTCCAGAGGGCTATGGACATAGCTTTCCGCGGTCTGATTGGCTGCAGTACCGTAGTATACCTCGATGACATCATGATATTCTCAAAAAAAAAAAGAGGAACACGCATTTCATCTAAAGCAGTTTTTTGAACACTGCCGAAAATATGGTATCTCACTAAACCCCAAGAAGTGCGTGTTTGCTGTTACAGAAGGTAAGTTGTTGGGCCATGTGGTATCTAAGAAAGGGATCTCCATAGACCCAAAGAGGATCAAAGCTATCAAACAAATTCCTTCACCCCATAATAAAAAGGGCATGGAGTCATTTATGGGGACAATAAATTTCATGCGAAGGTTTGTACAAGATTTCGCTCAAATTGTTAAACCTTTGTAGCAAATGGTAAAGAAAAGTGTACAATTCAAGTGAACTGATGTGGAGAATATTGCATTTAGTAAAATAAAGACAGCTGTTGTGCACGCACCCTCCCTCAAAAGTCCGGATTTTGAGAAATTTTTTATTTTGTACACTTTTGCTTCTGATGATTCACTAGCAGCTGTGCTTACCCAGAAGGAAGATGGGGGAGATGAGTTCCCCATATCATTTATGAGCACTGGTCTACAAGGGTCCGATTTGAATTACCCAGCTATGGATAAACAGGGTTACGTAGTGTTCAAAGTGGTAAAACAATTCAGACCATATATACTTAAGAACCGGACAAAGGTCATAGTTCCACATCTAGCTGTGAGGTCTCTCTTCGTGCAAAAGGAGTTAGGAGATAGAAGAGGAAACTGGGTAATAGCTCTACAGGAGTATGACCTCGAATTCAAGCCAACTTCCATAGTTAAAGGGCAAGGATTGTGCAAACTGATGACTGAAAGTAAAGACAATGAGGAACATGACTGGGAAGACGAAGCTGAGTTACATTTTATGGATGTATGTCCTCTTTTCACAGATCCAGACTCCTAGTATCAAGACCTTGTGCATTACCTTCAAACAGGATTGTTGCTGGAACATTGGAATTCTAAGCAAAGAAGAGCACTGTGTCTTAAATCAGCCTCATATCAGATTATTGAAGGAATATTATTCAGAAAGAATTATGATGGAGTTCTTCTTAGATGCTTAGAGAAAGAAGATGCGAAGAAGGTCATGATAGATTTACACGATGGGCCTGTTGGAGGACATTTCTTTGGAGATAATACAGCTCATAAAATTCTCAGAGTCGGATACTATTAGCCCACACTATTCAAAGATGCACACACCCATGTCAGAAAGTGCGACATTTGTCAAAGGTGTGGTGGAAGACAATTTAAAGCAGCAGGACCATTAAAGCCTCTAATGATAACATAACCTTTTGAGCAGTGGGGGATGGACATAATCAGAGAGATAAAGCCAAATTATTCCTTGCAACACAAATATATTATGACGACAACCGACTACTTCACTCATTGGGTCGAGGACATTCCATTGCGTATAGTAAATGAAGATGTGGTCATGGACTTTTTGCAAGATCATATTATGACCAGGTTTGGAGTTCCAATTTCTTTAGTTTTCGATAATGCTACTTAATTTTCCTCGATTAGATTAACTACATTTGCTCATGAGAAAGGAATTAAGTTGCATTACTCTACAAATTACTACCCACAGGGAAATGGTTTGGCTGAATCTACGAACAAGAATCTGATTAGGATTTTAAAAAAGACAGTGATAGAAAATCAGAGGAGTTGGCACTCAGCATTACGAAATGGTCTTTGGGCTGATAGGGTCACCCTCAAGACTTCGTTAGGTGTGTCCCCGTATACCATTGTTTATGGAAAAGAAGCCATTCTACCCCCCAATATCATGCTACCCTCTTCCATAATAGCTTAGGAATCCAGAGGATCAGATAATGAAGTCTTGCAGATAAGGATACATAATATTTTGAAGGCAGAGGAATCTAGATCCAGGGCCAAAGAATGTTTCAAACAACAACAGGAGGTAGTAAAGAGATGGTTTGATAAACACAAAGCTGGAACAAAAGAATTCGAGGTGGGATATTTGGTTCTCAAGGGGGATCACCCTCATGATGAGAAAGGAAAACACACGAAATTACAACAGTTATGGGTAGGCCCTTTCCAGATTGCGGCAAAACTTGGCCCCTCAACCTATAAATTGCAAGATTTACAGGGGTGGGAAGAGAACTTATTAGTAAATGGTTTAGTTCTCAAACCTTATTTTTCCTTAGTTTTTGTCTTGTTCTTTTGCTTTGTACATAAATAATTTGCTTTGTTGTTTTATGTTTGATTTATTTTATTTCTGTTGGTTTTAGTTAGCTTTTGGTTGACTTCAATAAAAGAGGAAAACTTTTGGTTGCACGGAGAGCATCAGAATTCTAGATTAACTAAAATCCTTGATTATTAGATTGTGTACTATTGTTTTATCTGAAAGAATTTCTTCTAGTTTAACAGTTTTCCTAAATGGCTATGAACCCATTGAAGTCCTACTTAATCCTTGTAAAATAACTCAGGATCAAAAGTTTGGAATACTCTTTCGAGGCTCCATCCATCTCACATGTAAAATGTTCTAGGGGGTGACAGAAAAATACCCACAGAAAGAAAGCAGGGTAAACAGTATATTATATATAAATGATCCCATGCCAAGAATTGAAAGCCAAAAGGTAGACAAGAGTAAAAAAACTCCTATGAAAGCAATAGGTACCAAAACAAAGTATTGAATCATTTAAGTACAAAATTGCCAAAGTTCTTCTCTGTCCGTGAGCTAAAAGTCAAGTGCATCTCTCACACAAAAGGACACTATGGATAGAGGAGCCTGAATACAAAATTCAGAAAGAAAGGCATGCAGGATGACTCATAAAAAAGGACAAAAAGTCCAAAAGCACAAAAAGTGCAAAATGGCATGGGAATGAGGAACAAATGAATATTTATATTTACCATATGTTACGATCATGTGGTGTCCAAGGTGGAAACTCCCCGAAGATAGAGGTAAAAATGAAACCCATATTCTTGGCCTCGAAAGAGTTATCTTGACTTTGGAATCTTGGTTTCCATTTTCCTAAATTGGACTACCCTCAATGATTAAAAGTACATATATTCGCCATTTGGGAAATCCAGACATCTAGAAGAATTCAACATGTTGGTTTTATTGTTAAACAATCTGTTACTTAAGGAATAAATTGTCCAGAGATCTAGGTTCACCAGGTAGTCGCCAATTGTTGCAGCTGCAACTGTTTCCCAAATTTTTGAAATTTTGGAATCTCCTTTTTATTTTATCTTGCCTGGGAGTGTGTGGATTCATGAAATCTGTTTTGTTTTTCCCTATGCTACAGTTTAGATTGTCTTGAGGTCAGCCGTTGTCATACTTTTCGGAAAATTGCTTGTGTCTGCAATAGCTTTGGGTTGTGGAATTTAAAGTGTGATTTGAAAATGTTGTCCTTTGATCTGAATGATCTCTTTCATTGATATTGGGAGTCTATTTCTTGTTTTTGCCACTATTTTTGAGGTGAAAAAAACTCTTTTCATCACTGCCCAACCGAAAGTCTTTTGGTACGTAACTTTTTAGTTTGGTTGTTCGGAGGGCTAGTTTCTTGTGTCGTCGACATGGCGGTTGCATTGAGCTGATCATTGCAGGTGTTTAGTCATTGGAACTTCTGATTGCTATAGTTTTTATTGAAAGAGGAAGCTGTAGTTCTTTTGTCTTCCACCATTGCTGCGTTTTTAATGCACTAACCATCCGACTCATAGAGTGTCGAGTGTTGACCACCGATGTTTTATTTGATTGCAGAAGCCGTAGTCTATACATTTTCTATGAATGCTATTGACTGTGGAACTTAACATTTTTTACTTTTGATGGTGTGGTTTTATCGCTGTCGAAGGTCGGTTGAAGTTTGAGTCGGGGTTTTCGATCTCTATGACGCTGCTGTTGCAGAAGGAAGTTGGCTGAAACATGATAGGTAGAGATGTTCTGATATCTATGGGATCTTAAAAAGGATAAATAAAAGACAAAGCAAAATCGATAGCAGCAGAGGCCCAGGCTTGGAAACGTTCGGCAGTTACCAAGCTGGTCCCTTTTGTTTTTTATAAAATGCTCTTAAATCATAAATCTGAAATGTAACGTTTGTATGAATCATGAGCACTCACAAACTAACAAAACCATGAGGTTAAAACGGTTGGGGGAGCCTGAAGGTCACAGGGGCGGGGAAACCCAAAGGTTTTGTTGTTTTTGTATAAAGATAGGAAAGTTAGAGGGAATGGGGGATTTTTCCCTGGAGAAACTTGTGAACCACTTGTTGTAAGAGGAACTACTTTGTTTTACAATAATAATTACAATTTTTGCCTATTGGAGAAGGTGTTGCGTGGAATGTTTGAATGTGATTAAATGAAGAATGTTGAAGGGGAACTATTTCGTTTTCAACTGTGTTTCATTAACTGCGAGAGCGTTCTAACTTTCTGAACCTATGTTCTTATTTGAATGTTCTCTAGTTTATTCTGTGATCATTTCCACTATGAGTAATGGAGGTTTTAACGGTTGATGAGCTATCTTGTCATGTATATCTTTATTCAGGTTTATGTGTTTTGATTCTAAGAACAACTATCTGTGATGTATCTTAAGATGTGAACAGTATTACATTACTCATGATTTAATATCTTGCTCCCTAGGGACAGCTTAGTTAGTGTTGTTTCTTCTAGTTGTGTGTGATTTAGATGTGAGAGAGTCTAAGACGAGAGGTAAGAACCTGCACATCACATTATGACCACTCCTTGCATTCTTTATCAATCTGCATCTTAGATAGGAACTTGCATATCATACTTAAAGTCAAAAAATACAAAAAATATACATGGTGGACCGGGCCGCAATCGATAAAACCCTTTTTTTTTGTTACTTGACCTACGGTAGCCGGACCGCAAACCAGATGGATTCCCTACACCAAACAGTCCCGGGATAGTTGGGAACGTTGACTGGGGAGAATCCCTTATTGTTGTTGCCTGTGAATTTCTAGGCGTCAACAGCTTCTTAGAGAGGGATTGGGAGGCAGTTGGTGCAACTTGTTGATCATTTTTATAAATAAAATACTTCTTTCAGACATGTACCCCTTCACCCAGACCCAACAGATTTGTAACACAAAATAAAATTTTAAATTTGAGTAGAGTTGTGAAGCTTTAGCAAAAAGAGAAGCCTGATCTAAGTCAGCAAATTCCCGGAGCATGCTGCCTGCTGGTGTTAAACCCCTTTGGCAGCTATGGACTCTCCATTGTCGAGACATGATAACATAATACATGATCTTTCTTTGAACAAAAAGCAACAGAAACTAAACCGGATGTGTGTCTCTGCTGTCCCCCTAGGGTGTATTTATAGGGAGAATTCCCATCCTTCCCCGAACTAGATTCGATGGTGATCTCATGCCCGTCACCCTAGCCTCCGTCCTTAACTTCCATCCATCGTACTCCACCATATCTTTCATCCTCTGTGAAAGATCAACATCCTCCTCTTTCATTGATGTCCCTTTGATACGGAAATCTCTAGAATTCACCATCCTTGCAGTAACCAGCGTGGGATTTGTACTAGAGAGCCCGCAGGGACACCTCCTCTTAATCTCTTCGCACAGATCAGCCATCAAATTGATCCATCTAATTAATAGGCTCCAACCTTTCATCAAGAACATTCTGTTTGGCAAGCGTGTCTTCTGCATAGGCCACCTGCCTTGTACCACCACCACGTGTCTATGTGGAGGGTTCAACATCCCCATCTGGCGATTGGGACATGTCGCAACCTTCCAAATCCGCCATCGGGATGATGAAGGGGTCACTTCTGGGAATGGGTATGACGGGTGGCATGTTTTGTGGAGGATTGGTTTGACAATTGTCCACCAACTTCTGTGAAATGATCTATGACTGATGGTTACCGTCATCGATCGTACCCTCCAGATCCTCCTGCACCAAATTTTCACACCGATCCCATATTGGGATTTTTTTGTTATCGTCAAGCTCTTCTGCATGGAAAGAGTTATGGTTCTCCACTCCTTTATTTTCCAAAGGATCTTCCAGTTTGTTTCCAGATCTTCTGACATGAGAGAATTTGATGGCTGAGGGGCCTCCAAGGATCCGTTTGAGCTCTGAGAGGAAACCTTCCCATCTCCAATTCTTCGAGACCTGGGAGGTGGTGGCGCCATGTTGGAGCCTGCGAGTGATGTTAATAATTACCTAAGAGTCTCCTTCCACCAGCAGCAGGGTATTCTCCTTATGTAGGTACCAAGAAATACCGTTAATTAGGCCCTTCAGTTCCGCCATGTTATTAGTGTTATTGCCAATGGATCCCCAAAGAATGTCGAGAATGTTTCTGGCCGAGTTCCTTAAAGCACCTCCGAAACCTGCTGGACTAAGATTTCCTTTGTATGCTCTGTCAAAATTGAGTTTGAAGGAGCCTGCAGGCAGATGAAGCCAAGAATTCGCGCTGTTCACGGATTTTGGTAGCGTTCTGGACCTTGCGTTGTTAACAGGTAATTCAAAAATCCCAAGTTCATAAAGTATAATTCTTTCATTCTCCTTAGTTGTGAAGTATTCTTGTGACCAATGAATTAATGTTATCATTTCTTTTAGGTGAGCTTCAATTAGGGTCCAGATTTTCCCTTATTTTCTGGTTTTGTTTTCAAAAATTTGACTATTACGGGTTTTCCATAGTTCCCAGATAGTAAATCCCGGGAGGCGCTCCCACAACCTGTTTACTATATTATTTTTGAATGCCTTCTTGGGCCATTCTGCAATGGTTACATCCGGCCTTCCTCTGTATCTGTGATTTTTCTTGAAAATAGCTGCTCCTTTTTCCCATATGGCATCCTCCACCGGGAACTCATCCAGCAGATGATTGATGGATTCATTATTCTCCTCACACATGCAACATCTTGAGGGACCATTGATTCCCCTTGTCTGGATGTTATCCCAGGTTCGAATACGCCTCTTGAGCATGATCCAACTAAAATATGCCACCTTTGGCCACTAGCCTCCTCCCTAGATTTTTTCCCATTTGGCCTTTGTTTCCATGTTGAAGGATTCCATCACTAGAGCTAAGAATTTTTGGAATTGAAATTTCCTGTGTTGGAGTACCCCCATCTAAGTTTATCTGGACCATTGTTCCTGGGACCTTTTTGGCACTAAGCTCCACAAAGAACTCATCCACATTCTCCCTTGGGGCTTGAGATTGCCACTTGTTATTTTCTTTCTAGGACTTGAAGAGTCGGTCCATATCTATGGGATCCCAAAGAATCGCCATCGTACTCAGAGGATGGTTTTGAAGATAGGAACCGATAATTGGATAGTCCTCCCTTCTGGTGATTCCCGGTTCTTGGCTCCATGCATCGCTAGAAAACCTAGCCGTCCTGTCGTCCTGAAATTCCCAGAAGCTGTGCTTCTGGACCAACCCCCTGTTTTCTTGGGCCAATTTCCAAATGCTAGAACCCAGAATGTTTTCTCCAAAATAGACTAGGGACTGCTTAGGCCATAGAGGGGAATTTTTAGGTGCCAGAGTTTGGCCCATGGTTCTTCTTCATAGTTGATCCATCTCCACAAGATTTTGTCACTCATTACCTTGTTGCTATCAAGAGGATCCTAGAGCCCTAGGCCCCCCACTGCCTTAGGAGTGCATATGGTTTTCCAATGTACTAGTGGCAACTTCCTGTGCCATTCTAATCCCCCCCAAAGGAGATTCCGTTGGATGTTTCTGATTTGTTTGATAACCGATTTCAGGGCAGTCAACACCGATAAGAGATATATAGGCATTGCCCGAAGAACTGATTTAACTAGGGCGAGTATACTCGGAAAATTGAGAGCTTTGAAGGTCCATAGGATGAGATTCAGTTTGATTTTATCCAGCAATTCTTTCCAGGAAATTTGTCTAATAGTTGATTCAGCTAGAGGTGCTCTAAGATATTTCAATGGAAGCTTTCCTTTTGAAAACTCCAGGATTCTAAGAATGTTCCTTTTGGTAATTTTCGGGGTGTTGAAAAAATAGGTCTGGGACTTTTCCTTGTTGATCTCTAGGCCTCTTGCTTCTAGGAAGGTATTCATACTATATTTGATGCCCCGAGCCTCCTGAATAGAGGAAGGTCCCATGAGCATATTATCATCCACAAACTATTGGGGTCCCATCCCGACAGTGAGTGATAATCCAAAAATCTTGTTCGTATCTTCTTCTTTTGAGCAATATTTCGAGTCCTTTAGCTGCGATGATGAATAAGAAGGGAGAGAGGGGGTCCCCTTGCCGTATTCCTCTGGAGGCATTGAAAGGGGTCGAGGGAGAGCCATTGACCAAGATCGATAAGAAGGCCGACGATACCAAATTCATGACCGAATTAGTCCAATCCTCTGAAAAGCCAAAAGCCCTGAGTATTCCTTCCAAAAACTTCCAATTCAACTTATCATAATATTTTGAAAGATTCATTTTTTAGAGCATACCTGGAGTCTTCGAGGTTTTTAGTGAATGCATTGTTTTGTGGACCGGGATAATTCCATCCAGAATTTGCTTGCCTTCCACAAACCCTTCCTATTCAGGGGAGATGATAAGATGAAGCAAAGGGCGAAGATGGTTGGCCATGACCTTGGAGATGATTTTGTAGATAAAATAACAAAGAGAAATTGGTATGAGTTTCCTTGGGTCCTCTATTCCATTTTCTTTGGGGATGAGCATTAGGAACGTGGAGTTAAGAGCTCTTAGAATTTTCTCGGTCCTCCCGGAATCTTCCACCAAAGCCCATATTTCCTCCTTTATCCAGTCCCAACAAGCATGGAAGAAGTTCGTTGTGAACCCGTCTGGCCCAGGGTCTTTATCCTTTGCTATTAGTGGCTTCAACCTCCTCCATCTCAATGGGTTTTCCCAGCATGTGGTTGTGCTCATCCAAGATGATCTTAGGGATGTGTCTAAACACCTCCCTCTAGGATTCTTCTCTGTCTCCTTTTGGATCCTTCATTAGATTAGAGAAATATGAGTTTAGTGTGATTTCTAGCTCTTCCTGGTTTTCGGCTATGCCTCCATCCTCCATTTTTAGTCTGGCCAGTTGATTCCCTTGATGGTGCTGAATGGCCGCTTTGTGGAAAAAGCTAGTATTGCGTTCTCCTTCTTGGAGCCATTTGACTCTGGCTTTCTGGTTCCAATAGACTTCATCCTGTTGTTCTCATCGGCTAAATTCTTGGAGCATGATCTTTTCTTGGATTCGTAACTCCTTTGAGAACCCCAAGCTCATCCCTTAAGCCTGGTTCGCTTGCATCTTGCATTCTAGAACTTGTTTTGATTGGAAAATGTTGCCAAAGGACTCTTTGTTCCATTTTTTAATGTTTTATTTTAGGAGTTTGAGTTTCTGTTGGAATTGGTACATCCGAGTACCTCTGATGGGTGGGAATCCCTCCCACCATTCCCAAAGTTTCTTGTGGAAATCTTCCTAAAAGACCCAAAACTTTTCAAATCTAAAGGGTCTACATGGGTTTACCCCCACGTTTTCCCATTCAAGGTTGATTGGCCAGTGATAAGAGGCTGCAGCTGGGAGTACCACTACTCTTAACTCTCCTCATGCCATCATGATGGATTCATATATTACAAAGAGATCAAGCCAACATGCTATCCCTATGTCTCCAACTTTTTTGTTATTCCATGCGAAAATACCGTTAGAGGTTCTTACATCTATTAGATCAAGGGTATCAATTAGATCATTGAAGTAAATGCTTGTAGGGTTTAGGTTCCATATACCATCTTTTTTCTCTTCAAGATTCCTAATCAGGTTGAAATCTCCACCAAGGATCCACGGTTTGTCTTCGATGATCTCCTTGATGAAAGAAAGTGAGTCTAGGAAGGACAATTTCTTCTCTGCCCTAGGAGGACCGTAGACATTGGTAAAAAATCCTCTAATTCTGGTGCCTAAGATGTGGAAATCTGCTGAAATAGAAAAGGGTGTTGCTATGAAGCCTGGGAGGTTAACCTCTTGGGGGTTCCATAAGATGCCAATCCCTCCAGCTGCCCCTTTGGCATCGGTCACTACTGTCTCACATCCCTTCCATATTTTCACGGCTATACTTTTAATCTCTTCTTTAGAGCACTTGGTTTCTTGAAAAAAGATGATTCCAGATTTTTCTTTTTCAATCCTTCTTCTGAGAAGACGAATTTCCAGACTGCTACTACAGCCTCTAATATTCCAGGATGTAATCCGCATTGGGAACTTATTATGCTGAAGGAGATAGGGAAGCATCTATGGTTGGATACTACCCCAAAGCCACCATTTGTTCCCCTACTGCTTTGATTCTTTGAACGTTGCTTGGCATTCCCTGCTTTTCTTTTTTTTATTTTCTTTTTCCTATTCGGTTCTTTGAGGGATTCGACTACTACTCCCAGGGACTTCACCTTTTTTGCCTAGATTATCACCTTCTCCAGTAGGGTGACTTGCTGGGGAGGGATATGGGATGGGATATTGTCTAAACATGTAGCTTCAAGTCCATCCAAATCAATATCTCCTATCTCCATATCTTCCGTCTCTGGCTCCGTTACCTCTGTAAATGTCTTGGCTATCTCCTGCTGCATCTTTTGGGGCTGGTCTATAGATGTCTTAGTTGTCTCCTGCTGCATATTTAGGTTTAAATCCATATCCTTCTCCTGACGGTATTTAGTCTAGTTGGTTTGCTGGGTTTCTTTGTTACTTGCCTTATCATCTTGGAGGATCTCAGACCTATTTTGAGTTTGCACCCTTTTGTTGATCTTCGGTCATGAGATATTTCTGGCTTGTCATTTCTTGGTTTGGGTTTTGATAAACCCATCGGCATCTTGATTTTCTTGATCTTTCTTGCCTCCTTGTCTTTTATTTTGAGGGCAGTCCCATAATAGATGTTTATGCTCATGGCATATTCTGCACATGAATGGGATATGTTCATAGTCTATAGCTTGAAACCACTCTTCATCCTCCCAAGATAACTCGATCCCATCTGGTAAATCCTTCGAGATATCGAGGTAGATATAGATTCGGGCATATGAGATATATTTCCGCTGTCAGATTTGCTTTGAGACTTTGATAAAGTTTCCTAGAGTATTCCCAATATCCATCAAAATTTTCTCCTTCCAATACTCCGTTGGGAGAGAGTACATTCTGATCCAGACTGGGGAAATCATGAGGTTTTCTTTATCAGGGTTGAATCTCTGTTTCCATGGCCTTAAGAAGAGTCCTGCCAAATTGTAGAAATAGGGACCATTCTCAAAAATTCGAGTTCTATCTTCTTCATTAAAGAATATTATAGTGAAGAATCCTTTTTCCCCCATCTGAAGGTTGAAGTGCCCTTGGGGTTTCCATGTGGTGTTAATCCACCATACTAGAGTCTTTTCTGTGGGACAGATCCCAACAAACTTGCCTATGAGGGCACGGTCTTTCATGTACTGAATTCCTTCCTTGACACTTTCTTATTTGATTTGGAGCTTTGGAACTGTCTTGGATTTCGGGACGCATTGTCCTATCCTTCTTGTCTCCTGTTTTGTCATTTCCTCTTTCTTGAGCCCACTTTTACCTTCCCCATCAATAAGCGGTTCAGGTACCCTTGCTAGGCACTTCCCTTTCTTGATTTCCATGTCCAATATCAGGATGGGAACCGCATACCCCTCCTTTAAGGGCGCGTTCCTCCCACGGTACCTCTTCCCACGGGGAGGAGCAAGAACCATCCTGGGCTGACTCAACCGACCTGCAGGTCCACACTTCCACTACTGGTGCACTGTAATTCCTTCCACCTTGATTTCCCTCCACTGTTCTTCCCATTGTCCCCGAACTTGAAATCTCATCTCTATATTAATATTAATGAAGAGTTGTAATTCTTATTAATATAATGTTAAATTGATTTGAAAATTGAGTTACCTAGAAATTTAGAATATTGAAATCTAAGCTTTGTAACCTTAAGATGGTATTGGGCTTAGTTTTCTTGATATGTTGTATAATTTCAAATACACGACGAGAATTTGTTCTTTGGAAACCTTCCTTTGGGGCTATCTACCAAGAGAGTAAGAAGTTTCTCAGGCATTCCATCTATTATGTAAATAAGATAAATCTTCCTTACCTTCTTCCAAGGAATATAGGTCTTATGCACTTGATCTCAAGGACTTGCAGTGTTAATAGGTCAGTATGTAATTAATTTAGTGGTTGAGCCCTATTGAAAGTTTGAGTTCTCTTCCTAAAGGTGATCAAGCCCTGTAGCCAGCCTAGTATGCATTTCAAGGATAATAGGCATGTCACTTTGGATTACTAACCAACTATCATATTGTTACTAAATATATACATAATAGTAGATACACAATGCACACCATTTCCTTACACTCACACTTGTAATTAGAGCCTACCCTCTCCTTGATTAGCTCCCTTAAGGCATGATAACAAGGCTACTATTGTAAACTTATCATTGAATACATCTTAACTTCCATGTGTTGCTATTGTGAAAGGTTACTCCTCCACTTATCCTTTGTCACCTCTAGAGAGTTTGTAAATGTTTCCTCTAGCATCTTAATGCTACCAATTCAAACTCTTTAGTGAAAATCAAACTTGTTTCAATACTAATTCATTGTATAATTGAAAATGAGCACGTCGATCATAATTTCCTTCTTACTCATGTTGCCTTTGTTTTAATGTGTATCCTCATTCAGCTCATCAACATCTTGCTCATATTGGTATGCATATTTTGCTCCTTCATAAAGGCCAAGTTTCTACTCACAAAAGGAGAGATAATGATGGATATTGTGGGATTCTAGATAGTTTTGAAGAAGAATGGAAATGAATACGGCTAGAGAAAGTGAACAAATAACGTTGGGTGGGGGAGAACATAAAGCTCGGGAAACTAGAACAACATGATTACCTATAGGATTGACGAAGAATAATTAAATTTAAAATACAGAGGATTGACTACATGATTGATTTTCCAATCTAAATGACTTGATATGGTGTTATTTTATGTTTTTGTTGTATATTTTGTAGAAATTGAGTTTAATATGCAAAAATAGTTCATGTGCTTAGGGCTATTTTTGTGTGTGAATTTCATTTGTTGATATATGGTAAATGAAACTAATATTTGAGTAATATATTTTTTGGGCACGACTATGGAAATACAAAGAGTGCATCTCAAAGAGGTCCATAGGAAACACGAAATCTTATAAGTTAATAACCAAAGAAGGGATTAGGACATGGCAACATAGTATATATTTACATTTAGTGATTCAAGTTGCAACTCATAGTCTTATGACTTATTGAACAACTTGTATAAGAAAAAAATTATCCCTCTAATTAGGGAGACACCTTTTGACATCCAATAGGATTTAGTTAGGATTAAATGAGTTATTCTATACTAGGAATCGTTTTATTTGTAAGTTCAATTGGCTTGAGGCCCATGGGGTAATCGTACCAACCATTTGCAAATTGCTTAGTTGAAAACATAAGGATGATTTAACTACTATACCTATTGTTATAACTCTTCATTTATAGCACTTGAGGTAGGTGCATGTGTTCGTATTTCGGGAAACAATGCACACAAATGATCACATAATGCAGAAATTGTGTCTTTCGCAACTGTTTTCTCTTTTTGTGCTGCTAGGCTTTGTATCCAGAACATTCTCTAGTTGGGTGCAGGCTTCGTCATATGCTTACTTGATGGTGTTGTATTTGATTTCAACAAAATCTAGTCATTGTTTTTCCTCAATGGTAGCATTGTAGATATGCCAAACAATTGGTGTGTAGTCAAAATAGTATTATTTGGTATGGGTACTCTAGGAGGTAATGACTAAAGTAGAAGTATGGGTGCATGAAAACATTAGAGATATACTTCTCTCCTCACTTTATCTTAATTGAGAAGATGCCTTACTCATTTTTGACATGTTTGTTTTGTTTCAAAGCAGCTTTACTTGATATTGCATTGAATTCATCTATAAGTTGGAGAGTATCTCCTTATTCCATATCACATGGTTGCTACCATTGTTGTCTAAAAACCACATTACAAGTGACAAACATAGGACTAAAGTTTTCAATCACTTCTAAATTAGTCCCTACTTGTTCATTTCAAATCTTTCATCCTGCATTGGATTCATAATGTTCTTATTTTCTACAATAATGACATTGAATATTTGAATTATTGAAATACCCATTACCACCATCATAGTTCCATCATAGTTGTTGCTAAATCCTCTTCTATCTTGACTTCTATTTGGCGAAGAGTCTCCTCGAAAGCACAATGTCCAATGACAAACACTTGTGAGTGAAATGCATGTCCAAGAAAAATGTGATATGGAGACATTTATTTGTTTCTCATGACATGAAGTGACCCCACTCTTCAATGCAAAACCCTATAAAATTCCTGGATTCCTCAATCGCTACTATTATCCAAAGTGCATAATTCTCCCCCTTAAATTGAGGGATCTGATGCTGAGTGAGGCTATCGCTATTGTTATTGTTATTGATGACCATGACTCTTTCATGTCCACCCTATGAAACTTGTCCAATTGCTGGAACTACAGACCAGTCACTTAAAAGATATTTTGTTGTATTGCAATCTACTGGAATGAATGGCTCTTCCTGGCAGGAAAAATCTACTAATATCAATTGAAAGCTAACTAAAAAATATTTACAACAGAAATCCATTGTGTAAAATAGTGCATTAAATAGGGAAATCTAAATAGGGCGTAAAAAATGATATCAAATATAGATTTGAAATTGTTGTTGCAATGATTAATGAATCAATTGCTCTCTTCAGTTATTATTAAAAAAAAATGAGTACATAAATTTAAAGAGAGTTGTTTCCTAGAAATAATGAACTGATAGCTAATAAAATAATAATCATGGATGCATGATGCATGATGCATGATGCATGATGGATGCATGCATGATGGATGGATGGATGGATGGATGGATGGATGGATGGATGGATGGATGGACGCATGATGGATGCATGCATGATGGATGGATGGATGGATGCATGATGTATGGATGGATGGATGGATGGATGCATGATGGATGCATGATGCATGCATTATTACGACTCTTGCAAATCTGCAACGAACTGAAAAATAAACTCAATATTGCTATATTGAGGATCAATGCATGCCTTCAAACTGAATTTTTTTATAGGAATTTAACTATTTCAATTTCTCTTTGGAAATAGGTAAGAATCAGATCTCAAAGTAGCAATCCTCTTATCAACTGATTGTTATCTTTTTATCTACACATTCTCAGTTGTTTGAATTTATTTGTTTCAAAACTAGGTTAGGACTTAGTTTTCTACTTTGGACGCGGAGAGATATCTTATAACGTATAGAAGAGAAGGATTATCTTCAAATATAGCATTATAGCATTATTAATTACAATCCATAGGGGAGATGTAACCTAACACTACTTAAGAGATAAAAAAAAAATATAGGCTTAAAAAGTTTGATTGGATAATGTTCATGTGGTAATTATGAGGCACATCACAAAAGAATAACAATTGTAGATATCAATTGTTAAAGTGTATTAGAGAAATTGAATCCATTTATACATTCAAAAATACAATTTAAGAAATGAAAAATGTCAATTTAATGACGATATCAAAAGAAATAAAATCTTTTAAGATTAAGCTACTTCAATTTAATATAAATATATATAAGAGATAGATCTATCTTTTACCAAACTATCGATTTGTGTAATTTTTTTTCTTTTTGTTGCAGTGAGATGAGCTAGGTGCTTGCATTACAAAAAAAAAGTAATTAAAAAAATTAACGTTGAATCATAAATAAAAAAAATAAAACCAAATAAAAAGTAATTAAAAAATCCATGAATGTACATAAAATAAAAAATTTAAAACCAACATAGATCCATCTTAAACCTCTATCTATAAAGCACCAAGAGGGATTAAATTTTTGGAGGTGTAATTTGTTTTTTGTGTGTAAAGTATTTTAAGATAGAAAAAAATTACACTTGAAGAAATTGGATCCATGTCACTGCTTGATAGATCTATGTTGGTAACATATAGAAAAGAGAACGATATATTATGATGAATATGATTTTGTTGAAACTGAAATTTAGTTTAGATATAACATTATTATTTAGAATCCATAGGGGAAAATGTTGTCACTTAATGCTATTTAAAGATAAAATAAAATAAAATTAGATATGTGCTTAAAATTTTAATTGCATAATGCTCATGTGGAAACTATGACCAACATCACAAAAGAATGACATGTTGGCCCTATATATCTAAAATATGGATTTACCAAGCATCTTAAATCGAGATCTACCAAGCACCGAGGGATCAAATTTCTGGAGGTATAAATTTAATTTTTGATCTAATTTTTTACACTACCTTTTCCTTGGTCTTCGCTAGATCCAAACCCATCAACATCTTTATCTTTCAGTATAGAAAGACAGTTTTTCAATTTTTTGTCTCCCTCAAATGAGACGACCAATGTCCAAGATTTTAACTGCCCATTCCATCTGGGCCTCCTCAACCTTTGACTCATCCTTAACACTGTCAATCTCTTGCTCCATGCTTTGCATTTGCTGTCGAACCACAACAGGAACCTCCCAGAATAATTCTTGGTTTTCCTCACTCACCTCCTTCTCCACTCGGGGCATGTGGGATTCCTTCTTCCTAGCATGCCTCCCCATGGCTCTTACAGTAAGAATGATATCCCTTCCACCCATCCAAATCCTAGATGTCAGGTACTTACCCTTCCTAGAGTTTCTTTGCAATGAATTTAAGCAGCTGCAAAAACATCTTGCAGCCATAGTCAAAGGATGGAGAAAAAGTTTGTAAACATAAGGGAGCTATAGGGGGTTATCATATCCCAGAATCAACTGCCCCATCGACAGGTCAGTGATAATAATCAAGTCATGTAGTAAAATCCTCTAGTCATATGTCTCTCACCTAGTAATGATATCAACAACCATGATCCGGTCTCGACTAAGATTAATATGCTTAAATATACCACCACATAGAGTGGTGTAATTAACCTAGAGCATATGCTCCATTGGGGAAATGTGAAATGCCATATGTCAGGTTAAAATATTTAAGTGGGTGGTAGGGAGCTCGACAAATGTCCAATCATCCCCACACCTATCTCCAAATCCGCATCCATAATTCTACTCAATCTTATTAATATCATAATAGGCTTTTTTCATAAGGAAAAAATTATTGTTTCTTGTTATTCAAAAAGATTGAATCAAAGAAAACATAATTTGTGTATCTCTGTCCTTCATAGAAACAAAAGGACTATTACAATTACCCATCAATCTACCCATCATACAATAAAAAATTAATCATCAACCTGTAATCATATCTATAGACTACTGAACATACTCATAAAGCCTACCCCCCTCTTAAAAGAGAATACACAATACTAATATGACTTTAGATACTAAAAATTATAATTACAACCTTCCTCAAAAACTTTTATTAGATCTTAAACAAGATGTAACAAAATACACACAAAAGCCCTTAATTTTGACGAATAATCCTGGAAATTAGACTTTGCTCCTGAAATTATTCAAAGTGCAGATACCCCTCCAATTGACCTATGCCTTTTTGGATAAGCTATTAATTTCATAATTATATTGTTGATAAATATGACTAAAAGAGAGAGTTTGAAACTTTCTTTAAATTAGCTCACATATTCTTCTCATCCAGAGAACAAGATGAACTACCTATAAATTTGCTTTCTCTAAATCCCGGTCAATAATTACTTTGGAATCCCCTGCAACTTGTAAGGCCATCATACCTTTAGAAAAAGAAAAATGAAGTAAACCCCATAATGCCACAATCTTTACTCGTGTTAATTTCATCTCCACACCCCATCCATAAAAGCGAGAAATGATTTCTCCTAAATTTAATCACAATCCGTGCTCCACATTGATCCAACTAACAGGCACTGTCAAAGAAACCCACATGAAACTAATATGAGAAAAGAAGGGTTGGAATATACCTTGGAACCTTGAAAAAGTACATAATGTGTTTCATGTGTCTTTATTGAAAAAGTATATACCAGATACTAACCATGTAATTGATTGGAATGTGATCGAGGTAATTAGAGTGCTTTAATTTTATTTATTGATATATATATATATCTGTGTGTGTGTGTGTGTGTGTGTGTGTGTGTGTGTGTGTGTGTGTGTGTGTGTGTGGTACTAATTATGTGATTGAATAGATTATTATCTAGGTGGAACCAGAACAATATTTTCAGGTACCTCCTGTTGCCATTTTGGGCAGCAAGGTCAAGTTGCTTCAGAATCGAGAAATCAGGAAGGTAAAGGTCCAATGGACCCATTACAGTCATGAGGATGCCACTTCGGATTTGGAGGTTACCATGAGGGAAGCATACTCTCATCTATTTTGAAATTTTGTGGCATGTATGTAATATGCATCGAGGACAATGCATTATTTAAGGGGGAGGGAGATGTAATACCCCAGTTGTTAAGCCCCAGACTTATGATCCTTCATGTGACTTATGTTCTCTTGCATTATGGACTTAAGATATTTTATATGATTGTGGAATTTTTCTCCTTTTCATTATTAATTTAATTAAGGACTTATTATTAACGTTTGATAACATGACTTTGTACTTTGGCGCTATTATTAATGTTAATGTTATTACCAGAATCTCTGCTATCTTTGAATGTTGTTAATGATTGATTAAATAAACAAATGGCTCAGCAAAGGAAAATAAATGAGAATGGGGGACCATGGACTCTAAAAAGTGAGGGGGAATGGGGATATCCCTAGCACCTTAGAACTTATTGTCGACTTAACTTTGTCCATCCCAATTCATATTTGCACCTTGGTGAGATTAATAATGTTCATCACCCAAACCTTGTACAACGAACCCTATTCTCAATAATTATGGACTATGGAGATAAATTTGCATATTGTGCACACCTTAGTGGGCCCCTATTTCTTAGGGAACCCTCCTTGGGAAAATATTCCCTCACATTTATGTGTTTATAGTCATTTATGAGCCCTTTTCCTAGTTAATCTTGAGCTTTAGACCATGTGATTTATGATATCTAATTGTGTTGGGAATGCTGATATTATTGAGAGTGGGTTGAGACTTATAGTGAGTCTATTTGTTCCCTTTTCTTCCATTATATCACTCTACTAGTCTAGGTTCTCACACAAAAAGCCAGGAAATAGGGATGGCGAGCTAGGTCACATCCAATAGGTAGTGGAGATGGGCAGGGAAGTAGTAGTGGGAAGCATTGTGTCTCTCGAAAGAGGTAGTTTCGAGAGTAGTGAGACTAAGCAAGACTCTACACATGGATCTATGGTCTCAGCTCAGGGGTGACCTGTTCAAGCGAGGAAGGATTGATGGTGTCTACGGCTGGGAGGAAAGTTGTCTTGTTGCAGCTAATTGACCATATTTTGAGATAAGTATTTCTCTTATGTTATGTTTTCATTACATTATTTTATTTGGTATATGTGCAATGATGGTTCATTGGTTGTTTGATTTTTCATGTATTGAATGTCAGGATATGCATCGAGGAAGGATTAATATCATATAGTATGGAATTTAGTTTCTATTCTTGTTACCTTCTTTCTATTCTTCTTCCTCACAACCAGAAATTGTAATTTTGGCTCTATTTTATTGAGAGGGGCGCAACCATATGATATGGTTCGACCCTCTATGCTCATTTATGTATTGTGCGGCCTATTCCATTGCATTTGGAGTAGTGTTTCCAATGAACAAAGCCTTTTTTTTCTTTGAAAAAGCTTTTCGAATGACCAAGATATGTTTGTTTTGGTCCGATAGCCTTGCGGTGCCAAGATGAGTGCACCTGTCATTTGATTGTAAATCATTTGGTTGCATAGTTGTTCTTAGTTCAAAATATGAGGATTAGAGATGTATTCTATATTTAAAAGTAATCGATGGCTGGAGTGTGGCAGCCATACGATCTGATTTTTATTAGTGAGAGATGATTGTAGGGGACAGTCATCGAGAGCCGATTTTGAGGGCTGTAGTTGCAGCCGATGTTCTTGTTTGCTATGGTTTCGGTGTGGCTGTAGATTACAAACTATGTATGCTCCATGATATGTGTTTTCCTTAATTTTTATGCTCACTAAAAACACATGCATAATAACACCGAAAAAGTAGGTTAATTTGCAAATAATCAATGGCATCAATACTTGGTTATTTATAAACTATACTATCAAACAAACCCAAAATACATAATAAATTAGCTATTCACAATGAATATGATGTTTATCATGTATTATTGATGTTCTTGTTTCAATTACGACCTTTAGCTTGCACTTTGGAAATTATTAATTGAGTGTCACAATTAATTATTTAATTAAGTGGTGTAATTAAATTATTAAGTGTCACTAACTTTAGTTATAATTCAATCTATAGAATTTAATTTATTTAGGTGAATGGTTAGTCAGATCAATAGTAATTTATATTTATCCATTTCTCTTAAAATTTATTTAGTCTTAATTTTAGCACCTTTGGCCTTATCTCAAGGTTCAGAGACATCACATATTTTAGCTAAAGAAATCCAATAAACAAGAAGATTTTCCAAAATAGATATAGCTAGAATCAATCTACCTCCAAGTGAATGCCATCCGAAACACCTATTAGAAACTTTCTTTTCAACATTTTTTAAAATCCATATCCAATCCTTCTTCAAACAATTATTAGGCTTTAGGTAGTATCCTATATACTTGACACATGTGACAATAACATCCACTTTAAGAGGAAATTAAAAAAATACATGTTCCCTAACTTCCTCTTCTACCCTATTCATTAGAAAAATTGATTTTTGCATACGAATTTCCATGCTTATGGCATCACATAAAAACATAATGATTTCATGGAAAGCCCATCGTTCCTCCATAGTTCCATTACCAAAAATATGGACATCTACAAACAATAAATGAGTTATATAATTAAGATATGTAATTTTGACACCCTGAATTTTTCCTTCATTTCTTGCCTTTCCAATTAACCTACTCAAAACTTCCACAACTAGCAAGAAAAGTAAAGGAGACAAACGACGACTCTTCTTGAGGCCCTGTAGCTTTTGAGAAATTTTTAAGGAGAAACATTTACAAGAACATCAAATTTCGTTGATGTGATACATCCCATGAACCAAACTACAACTTCCAAGCTTAAACAAATTTTCAATAAAACATACCTCAAGAAAGTCAAATTCACTTTATCATAAGCCTTTACTAAATCTATCTTTAGAATCAAAGCTTTTATCTTTTATCCCTTGAAGGTCAGATTCTCTTGTGCTACTCCAATAACATCAAGGTTTTTCGTGTTATTTAATCAAACAAATTGTTCTCTAGAAATGCAATCGGTCAATTTTGACTTGAGTTTATTTGCAATAACCTTTGCAATAATTTTATATATCATATTACATAGAGAAATTATAGGTATAAGGTCACTGGAAGAAACAAGGTTTACACTTTTTGGAAATAGTGCAATGAAAGTAATGTTAATATCCCCAATGACTTTTCCATAAATTATCTATTCTTCCACAACATTCAATATCTCATTACCAATAATATCATTTTTTTTATTATAAAAAACTCCGTCATCTAGCGATTAGGTCCTGGGATTTTTGACTTAGCAAACGACTTCAAAATGTCTTCAATTTCCTTAGTAGTTATATGATCCCCAATAATTTGATCTTCTTCTCTGAAAAAAAAATAGGATAACTTCGTAGAAATTTCATTTGTTTGCCAATATGACTCACACTGATGTCCCGGAAGAGAGAATCACTTCTTCTTCAATTCTTTTTGGGATGAGACATTTTTCACATTTTTGTGTTGTGATTTCCCAAATAGTATTAGAAAATATACATTGGTTTGCACAATTGTGAAATAAAATAGTATTATGATCCCCTAGACTCATCCAAATAGCCCAAATTTTGAGCTTCCAAGCTTCCTCCTTAAATCCTAGAATCCTAGATTTATTGGCTTCCAAAAAAACTCAATTTCTCTTTCTACAATTTTGAGAAGGCCCTTGAATTATTTATGAAATATATACATTGTATCTCCTCCTCTATATTTAACCTCTATTCTTTCATTGACAACTTTTTTATATTTTTCCAATTGAATTACTTCATATTTGATAACTTTCAACTTATAAACCAATTATTGCATATTGAAGCATCTGTAATCTAAGACAAAGGCCTCAACTTTTCTCTAACCAAACCTTTGAATTTCTCTTCACCATTCCATGTGTCATTAAACTTATATGGATAATTTACCTTACTAGTGTCACCTTCCATTTGAATAAATATAGGCAAATGATCAGAAATACCTACATTTGAAATCCAAGATCTAAATATTCTTGTAGTGTCAGAGAATATTTCAACTATCAAAAACCTGTCCAAACGCTTAGCCACCCTAGAATATCTCGATCTTCTATTCCTCCAAGTTGGAAGAAATGGAGAAGGAAAAACATCAATAAGATTGGACTCTTGAAAAGCATGATTGAAAAAATATGACAAAGGATCCAATCTAGGCCTTTCACCCCAAACTTCCCTTGCATACAAAGAGAGTTAAAATCCCCACCAAAAATCAAATAAGGATCCTTTAAAACTATAATGTTCCGTTATTGATAAATAGGGAATTGACTGAGGAAATTTAATACTGCGAGCATATTAGAATAATTATTTAGTATTATTAAGTCATTAGTATATTAAAGAGGTTCATTAGAGTTATTATCATAAATCATGCAGAGCATGCAAGCTTCATTTCTTAAGTCTTAAGTCAATGATCAATTAGAATTGCATGCATGCAAAAAGTAGAGTGAAAACCCTAAAAGTGGCATACAAACCCTAAAATTGACATGAAAACCCTAAAAGTACATGCTAAAGCTGTATAAGAAGAGTCATTGAACCAACAAGATCATCCATGATTATTATTATTATTGAGTTTGGTTTCTAGAGCGGCAACAATAGGTGTTATGACAACAAGTTGGGGTTGGAGACAAAGGTCTTTAGATAGCAAGGGGTTTTGACAGTGAAAGCTATCTTCCCTAATCGCTTCCAGATAGATCAACTAGGTCTATCATCATCTATTCATCATCTTCTTCATTCTTCAACAATCGAGCAAACAGAGAGAGAGTTTTATTGCAGGTTCACGTTTTGCAAATGGAGAGCAGCTACAAATCCCAGATCCATTAACTAGCTCTCAGAAATCCAGTAAAGCTTCTACATGCTTCCATAATTCTTCTCAACATGGGAACATCATCATATTAGGTGAATATCATTCCACTTCGGGTACATTCAGAGCCTCCACCAGATAAAACGTGAGGAAGTAGGGCCTCACCCATTCTGGAAAAGATCAATGCACTAGGGCACAAAAGAGGGTCTGAATTTCTACAGGAGTATACTTATCTCTCTGGAGGACCTATACCATCATCTCTAGAAAGTTTCAACAACAACAGACCATCCTTTCCTCAAACACGTCAAGATTAACAGAAGAAGGACATTCTCTCAGTCGTGCGTCAATTGTTGGAGAGAAGCACGATATCTTCTTATCTTACTTGCATGACATGCATGCCTCCCATCTATTGACATACTGTCAACATTATTATTAGTGGTATGTGTACCTTCTCTCACTAAAATTATTTTCCCTATTATCTCTCCAGATTAGCTATTTTTTAGGGCCTTTTGGCATGACATTGTTTTGCATGCACAATTTATTTATCTTTCTAGCACAACTGGAGCACCTAAACAACAAGAATATTATCAAAACACAATAGAATATCAGTTGGGATATTGCAGTGGTATTAGAGCATGTTCCCGTCCAGCTGTGGGATTGAATATGAAGACAATGAGAAGGATCTTGATTGAAAATTTCCATAGGTTAGAAACACTGCAACACTTTCCTCGATATCAGGAATATCTAGCCTTGGGTGACGAGGTACGTGCAACATTGTCCTTGCAAGACTATTACACCATCAAGTTCGGGATCCAACCCAAGGATTTGGATCATGATTTCCTTAAAAACATAGTTGGACAAGTGGACAAAGATGAACCCGAATTACAGGTTGATGGTGAGCTTGAATTGGAGTTTACGGTACATGATGAGGATGTGCATGAGGAGATAGCATTAGAGACATCCCGTGAGTCTAGCGAAACCAGCGCATACAATAGTCCAATTGTGGACAATTTGTGTGATTAGTTGGAGTTGGTACACTCTTCATCACCTACAACAGGAGTTCAGACAGTTATGACATGCGAGATACATGAGGTGCAAGGCAATGAGCACAACAGTAAGGACAGTGGGCAGTCGCACATGGAGGTTAGGGAGAGTTTATACATGCATGAGATAGAGGTCCCAGTTGATTGTCATCAAAATAAGATTGAACGTGTTAAAGAAATAATTCTTCCAATGAAAGAGAGGACCAATATACTCCGAGAGAGCATATTACAATGAGATGTTGAGATTATAGTTCTTCGAGTTGTATGTACCGAGTCAACGATCAAGATTTCTAGTATTGAAGAGTAGTTAGATTCCTTGAAGAAACATACTATTTCATTTCAAAACAGTCGTCTTCAGGAGTACATATACAAGGCTTGTAGTATCTTGAGTCCATAATTGCATAATGGAGGATGGTTTTTACAGGTTGGCCCCAATTGAGAAATTGGGGAGCAATATATGAGCATTCGAGTTGAAATCAGAAGGGCAGAATGTGAGCTTGGTAGGATTATTCCTTGTAATGGTGCTTATGGACAAGGTGGAATTTTTGGGGGTTGTATTGGAGAGAGATTAAGAGTTGGTGTCCTATTGAGTGGGAAATTCTTAGGAATACATTCCTAGCTAAGGGTATAGTCCCACAAGATCCTTGGGATATTTGGGATGAAAGATGCACAAGTTTGGATTGGGATCCAAGTGGGAGACCTTATGAGGGATGGATACAGTTTTTACTGATGAGGTTACTTGGGAGTCTACAGGATGCTCTCTGTGTCAATACTATGTAGGGTAGCGGTGGATTCATTTTGACCTATGCAATTCTCAGATTGATTTGGGACCCTAGGATTACAGTGACTAGAAGTTTAGTTATTGCTAGATGATTCTTTCAGGAGGTCTCTTGTGATGGTACCTCATTTACACCGTGGTTAGTTACTCTACTTATAGGAGGCTTCCATGGGATATATTGTGATGGTACTGTGCCATGTAGTGCTTCAAGCAGAGGGTGCTACAAATCTTCGAGGATAATTTGGGACCCTGGGATCATCCCCATATTTAGTTGGGTCAATTGATTGATTGTAGAGATGTGTCGGCATTTCTTGAGGACAAACAATCTTTGGCGAGGGAGGGCTGTAATTGATAAATATGAAATTAAATAAGGACATTTAATACCAAGGGAATATTAGATTAATTATTCAGTATTATTAAGTCATCAGTATAGTAAAGATGGCCATTGAATTTATTATCATAAAGCATGCAGAGCATGCAATCCTTATTTCTTCAATTTGAAGTCAACGAGCAATTATAATTGCGTGCATGCAAAAAGTAAAGTGAAAACCCTAAAAGTGACATGCAAACCCTAAAATTACATGATAAAGCTATATAAGAAGGGTCGTTGAACCAAAAGGATCATCCATTCTTCTTCTTCTTATTATTATTATTGAGTTTGTTTTCTATAGCAGCAGCAGTAGGTGTCGCAGTAGCAAGTTGGGGTTGGAGACGAAGGTCTTCAGCTAACAAGGGGTTTCGACAACAAAATATATCTTCCCTAATCACTTTCAGATAGATCATTCAGGTCTATAATCATCTATTCATCATCTTCTTCATTATTCAACAATCCAGCTAACAAAGAGAGAGTTTTATTGCAGGTTCATGTTTTGCTGTTGGGATAAGCTGCAAATCCCAGATCCATTTGCTAGCTCCCAGAAATACAATAAAGATTCTTCATGATTCAATCATTCTTATCAACAGGGGAACACCATCATATTGGGTGATTTTCATTCCACTCTGGGCACATCCAGAGCCTCCACTAGCTAAAACGTGAGGAAGTAGGGCGTCACCCATTCCAAAGAAGATCAATGCGATAGGGCACAATAGAGGGTCAAAACTTCTACAGGAGTCTCATTATCTCTTCGGAGGACATATACCATCATATCTAGCAATTTTTAGCAACAAAAGACCATCCTTTCCTCAAAAATGTCAAGATTAGTAGAAGAAGGGCATTCTCTCTTCTGGGCGTTAGCAGCTGGAGAGGAGCACTATATATTCTTATCTTACTTGCATGACCTTAATTCCTCACATTTATTGACATAATATCAACATTATTATTAGTGGTATGTGTACCTTCTATCACTAAAATTCTTTTCCCAATTTTCTCTCCAGATCAGCTTTTTTTTAGGGCCTTTTGGCATGACACTGTTTTGCAAGAACAATTTATTTATCTTTCTAGCACAACTGGAGCACCTAAAAAACAAGCATATTATCAAATCACAATAGAATATCAGTTGGGATATTACAAAAATGCCACTATCAATCACCTCATCCCAAAGATCCTTCCTCCCACAATAAGGGCCTTAACAGTTTACCACCTTTGCTTGATGGTTAAGATCCTTTACATTACCTTCCAAAAGGATCTCTGCACAAGAAAAATAAGGGATGAAATTATAATCCATGGGTTCCATGCAGAAAGTAAACCCTTATATTTCCCATGAGCATACACAAAACAACACTCCCAACTAGGAAATAATTTTAAAAAGACTTCCCTTGCTTTATAACCAAACACTGTTGTTTCATGTATAAATACCACATCAAGATTAGACATTTCAAACAACCTTCCTAGGGAATTATACCTGGGGGTTCCCCCCTACTTCCCAAACATTAAAATACATAATTATCATTTAAGAAATGTCTGAGAGGGCATGATTTCTCTAAGGGACCTATCTCGAACACACATATTTCCAGCAAAAATGCCTTTAGAAAAAAGACTTCTAGATTTTTGTGAAATTTATGAGAATTTGAGGACACATAAACCACTAGTCCACCCTAAACATCCCCCTCTTTCAGCTTCTTACCCCTCCCTTTGTTCTTGGTTGTAACATTATGAAAATTACCCAGGGAATTAAGACTACCCTCCTTAGGCACATACTTTAGGCACATACTTTATAGAAGATAAAACATGCAAAGGAGTTTTCTATAGAACTCCCTTATATAAGGGTGCTAGAGAAGATATTACAACCATCACATTAAATCCTATGAAATCCGAATTGAAAAAATCCCCATCAAAACCCGCCAAACCCGATAAACTCCCTGAAGACATGTGTGGTAATAGAGGCGAACATGAAAGAGCATGGGAACATTTTTTAAGGCTACCCAGGACTGAAGGTACACCAAAAGTAATATTTTTCAAGCCCCCAATTACACAATTACTTGAGTTGAAGATCCGAGAAGAGGTCGTCTATGAACTATTGATATCGTATTTAGTTGAGTTTTCCAAGAATACACTAGAATTAAACTGGGGTAAAAGAATCCTACTCCCATTGACAGATGCAATCAAAGGGCTACTATTAACATTTGCACAAGGAACGCCAATATTCCCATTATCAAGTTCCCTCCTTTTGGATGAATTAGCAAGCAAAATTTTATCCTTGGCTTCATGTTATAAACCATAGTTCCATATCACTAAGGGAACTGTAAAGACATGGAAATATTAATTCCAACTTACCAGAAAAACTAGAGTCCTCGACCTCATTAGGACCAAGTCATTCCTCTTTCTTAATCAATACTTGAATGCATTGATATTCACCCATAGAGAAATTGTAATCAAAGAAAACCCTTCATAACCATAAAGAAACTCCATGTCGCTCATCCTTTACAACTCAATAGTACAATGCCAAAATCATCTCCTCTAGTCAGCATCTTCTAACAATCCTCAGATGCTTGAACCCCCTACAAAAGCCTATTAACTCCACCCCACACTTGCTCCCCCGTGTCTTTGGTCCAAAACCTCAAAATATTATAAATAAATATTTAAATATAAGATATGATATTTAAGATAAATAAATAAATATTAAAAATTTGGTGTTGTAACATCTTTTTTAGAAATACACAATCATTCATAATGAAAATAAAAGAAAAATTAAGGTTTCAAATGAGTTGCATGTTAAGTCTCCAACTACCATATAATTGAAATGTTTATGTTTTATCCTCACAACCTCTCAAAATAAATATCTTATTATATAATTTAAATTTAT
This sequence comes from Pseudotsuga menziesii, assembly GCA_001517045.1. Classification (NCBI taxonomy): domain Eukaryota; kingdom Viridiplantae; phylum Streptophyta; class Pinopsida; order Pinales; family Pinaceae; genus Pseudotsuga; species Pseudotsuga menziesii. Next base: position 287,441 of record LPNX010826179.1, on the reverse strand, counting down.
AAATGATTTATTATTCTATTTTATATGTATTAAGGAGTGTTAATTAGGTTTATCTTGGGTGGTTAAGATGAAAAGTCATTATCCTTCCTAATCAGATTGAATTCCTTCTTGTGACATGATCATTCCTCATAGATCGATTGAAATCAGTAAGGTACCAACACTTTCACTCTTACTTAAGTACTTGATGGTGGGATGATATGTTCCCAAACATTTAAAGGTCCAATGGGTTAACTCAACTAGTTGTTATCAATTTTGTTGGGAATTTGACTAGTTCTGTGACAACAAGTGCCTAGTTTCAATCCCCCTAGGTTAAGCACACTATTTTATGTCAATGAGTTTTAAAGGGATTCCACCCACAAATGTAGAGAAGCATTACTTATCCTTATCTACAAATTTTTTCCTAAAAATAAAATATGTGAGGAATAAATTTGAAACAATCTTACTAATTGTATGTAAATTTAGACCTAAATTTGTGAAATCATCCCGTAATTTTGACCATATAAAGCCAAATAAGAGTTTAAAATCCATCAAAATGACTCTAACAATTCCCAAAGGGCATACCAGTGTTAGATTTTTAACATTAAGCTTAAAATAACATTAGGATCTTTAACTGAGAGAACAACAAGCACAACAATCAAACACAAGAGACAATGAACACAATGTTTTTCCTCGGGGAAACCATAAATGGAGAAAACCATGCAACTTCCTCAGAGATAGAATCGACACCAAAGTAAAACCCAAAAACAGTAAGTGATCTCTCGACAGCAATAACCTTCTTTCTATCTAGCCCCAGTGTCTTCTCCTTCCTCAACTATGAACTACACTTGAGTGTGTGTGAGATGTGTTCTAAATAGAGAGTCTATCTCTCTATTTATACTAATCCCGACATGACTAAAACCCTACTAGGTCTGACCTCTCTAGGAGAGTCTAATAACCCTAGTGCCCCGGAACTGCGGGGACTTTAACTCTTAGACAATAGGAGGGTTACCCACAATGACTTGACATGCCTTGTTTACAATATAGATCCTCCAGATAGGAACATCGCGGCATGACATGACACAAGTACATCTCGGAATAAACATCTGGTTACAATAGATAAGAAATACAAGTAAATACATTCTTAAGTTACAATTACATCGACACTCCCTCTTAACTAGGAAGGTATTCTCTCGACACAATTTTCATCACTGGTCTTCTTCTCTAGATCATCTCGTCATATGTATCTTCAAGTCATCTTTATCTTTGGATCTGGATCATCATTAGATCTGGATCATCATCACTGGATCTGGATCATCACTGGATATGGATCATCATCACTGGATCTGGATCATCACTCGATCTAGATCATCACTGGACATCGTCACTGGATTTGGATCATCACTGGACATCGTCACTAGATCTGGATCAACACTCGATCTAGATCATCACTGGACATCATCACTGGATCTGGATCATCACTGCTGGATCATCATTACTGGATCATCACAGGTTCTATCTCATGATTCTTCTCGTCACAGGAAGTTCTACAGAGCCAGCCCATTTTCATGTTGGTTGTAGGCCTAGCCTCCATGTAGGTCTTCTTCAATGCTTATATATGACACCAATTTAGAATGGCCCGTCCAGCACTTACATCTGACCTACTCATTAGAAAGGCACACCCAACACTCACATTTGATCATGTAGGAACCAATCCTACAATCACATTAGAAAGGCCCAGCACTCACATTCACCATCATGATAGGACACAACTACTATCATCTGTGAAAAAGCTCAGCACTTACAACCACCAGCATGATAGGAGACAACTACTATCATCTATGGAAGGGCACAACACTCACATCCACCAGCATGGTAGGACACACCTACTACCATCTGTGGAAAGGCACATCACTTACAATCACCAACATGGTAGGAGACACCTACTACCATCTGTGAAAAGGCATAGCACTCACATCCACCAGCATGATAGGACACACCTACTATCATCTGTGTAAAATCTAGCAATCACATCCACCAGCATGATAGGACACACTTACTATCATTTGTGGAAAGGCTCTGCACTTACATATGATCATGTGGGAACACATCCCTTAGTCACATCAGAATGGCTCTCAGTCCCAGACTGAGGGTTCCTGGTACCTCACCAGGTAGCTCCATTCCAAGAATGGTGGTAGCCATTATATCTGACACCAAGTCAGAATGGCCAGCACTCACATATGACATGGAAGGAACCTAATCCTTTAGCCATGACATAATGGCTCAGCCCTTACATCTAATCAAGTGGGAACACATCCCTCTATCACATCAGAATGGCCATGCACTCATATCTGATCATGTGAGAACACATCTCATAGTCATATCAAAATGGGCCTCAGTCCCAGACCAAGTATTCCTGGTACCTCACCAGGAAGCTCCATTCCAAGAATGGCAATAACCCTTATATTTGATCATGTAGGAACCAATCCTATAGTCATATCAGAATGGCTCAACACTCATATCTGTCATGGAAGGAACCGATCCTCTCACCATGATAGAATGGCTCAGCCCTTACACCTGACCATGGAAGGAACCAATCCTCTCACCATGTCAGAATGGCTATGGGTCCCATCATTTTCCCTTGGAGGAAGCCTCGATCTGGAGAACACCAAGCTTCTCCTTGAAGTACTCGAACTTCACCCTAGCCAATGAATTTGTCAACACATTATCTATCAGTTCCTTTGTCACAACATACTGGAGCTTTACTGCTCCCCTTTGCACCATATCCCTGATATAGTGATACTTGATCTTGATATGCTTCGACTTGTCATGGAATACTGGATTCTCTGAAAACTTCACGCAACTCTGGTTGTCACAATGTATACAAGTAGCATCCAACTGGAGATCAAATAAATCAGATAGTAGCTTTCGCAGCCATACTGCCTCACAACTAGATGAACAAGCTGCGACATACTCTGCTTCAGCTGTACTAAGTGCCACACAGGATTGCTTCCTGATAAGCCAAGAGATCACACCTGATCCCAAATTGAAGCAACACCCTGAAGTGCTCTTCATATCAATGGCATTTCCTGCCCAATCTGAATCAACATAACCCTCCAGGTTAATCTTCTGATTTGACTCATACTTGAGCCCATAATCAACTGTACCCCTCAGGTACCTCAGAATATGCTTTGCAGCAATCAAGTGAACATGTCTCGGATATGTTAGGAACTGGCTCAAGGTGTTCACAGCAAAGCAAATATCTGGTCTTGTGTTCGTTAGGTACATCAAGGACCCAATCATCTGACGATACATCGTAGCATCAACCGTCATAATGAAGCATCACTCAATAGCTTTAGGTTCGATGCCATAGGTGTGGCCATAGCCTTGCAGTCCATCATCCCAAACCTCTTTAGAATCTCTACGGTATATTTCCCTTGTCCCAGGGAAATCCCATCTGCATTCTGCCACAGCTCCATGCCTATAAAATAATGCATCATACCCAAGTCCTTCATTTCGAACTCGGCGGAAAGCTTCCTCTTTGTATCAGCAATCAACCCATCCATACCTGTTACAAACATATCATCTACATACAGTAGGAGCATCAATGGGTTGCCATCTTCAACCTTGTAGTAAAGGTTGGAATCTGCTTTACTCTTAGTAAATCCTAAACTAGATAAAAAGCTATCAATTCTGCCATACCAAGTCCTGGGTGCCTGTTTCAAACCATACATGGCTTTCTTTAATCTGCATACATGAAACTCTCTATCATGTGTCTCAAAACCGAGTGGTTTCTCCACGTACACTTCCTCTTCCACTACACCATTCAAGAAAGCAATATTGACATCCATTTGGTGTATCTTCCATTTCATCACTGCAACTAGAGCAAGTACCGATCTGATGGAAGTGTATTTGGCTACATGTGCAAAGGTTTCTTCATAGTCTATATCTTCTTTATGGGAGAAACAACGAGCAACAAATCTTGCCTTATATTTCTCTATACTACCATGTGCAGCATGCTTGATCTTGTAGATCCATTTGGAAGTTACAATTGATTTCCCTTCTGGTCTTGGGACAACATCCCAAACATCATTCTTCATGATCGACTGATACTCTTTGATCACAACATCCTTCCTTTCTTTCCGTTCTGCTGCTTCTTCATAATTGGAAGGTTCTATATCAATGAAATCACATAGTAATGCTACATACCCGGAGCAGGATCTGGTCCTCTTTCTTTCTCTGTGATTCTCTTCTGGAGCCCCATATCTTTCCGCACCTTGGATAACTTCTCGTACCCAAGAAGGTTTCCTCTTGTGAGGATTCTTTTCTTGAGGTGGATCTACAGGTCTTTGTGGTTCTTCAAATTCTCGATCTTCTTCTTGAGCTTCTTCATTCATGGTTGTGTCATGAATCCTGGGTACTTCTGCTTCTTCAGATTCTTCAGTAGGTTTCTTTCTGGATTTGTTGTAAGTTGTGTCTTCATCAAATGTCACATCCCTATTGATATCAATATTCTTGAATCCTGGGAAGTATATTCTGTAAGCCTTCGAGTTTTCAGAATATCCCACAAATATACCCTTCTTACCTGAAGGATCTAATTTTGTTCTCTTCTCTCTTGGGATGTGTATATACATAGGACAGCTGAATATTCTGAGATGGCTGAATTTTGGTCTCTTGCCAGAGAAGACTTCTTCGGGAGTCTTTTTCTTGAGTACTCTATGTGGAGTACGGTTCTGTACATACACCGCTATTCTGGCGGCTTCCGCCCAGAGATGCATAGGAAGATCTTGATCATGAAGCATTGCTCTTGCAACTTCCATGATAGTTCTATTCTTCCTTTCTACAACCCCATTCTGTTGTGGATTATAAGGAGTGGACAACTCCCTCTTAATCCCTGAGTCTTTGCATAGCTCTTTGAATTCATTTGAAGTGAATTCTTCGCCATTGTCTGATTGAAAGGTCTTGATCTTCTTTTCAGTTTGATTCTCGATCAAGGCTTTGAATTCCTTGAACTTGTTGAATACTTCGTCTTTGTTCTTCATGAAGTAAACCCATGTATTCCTATAAAATTCATCAATAAAAGAAACATAATATGCATACCCGCTTAGTGACCTTGATGATATAGGGCCACATACATCAGAGTGGATGATTTCCAAGATTCCTTTGGCTTTGCTTTCGCTGCTTGGAAATGTCTTCTTTGTATTCTTTCCTTTCGCACATCCTTTGCAGACTCCATCATGTTTTGCTTGGATTTCTGGAAGACCTTCAACAGCTTTTCTTGTAAGCCTTCTATGCCAAAGTTCATTTGGCTCTACTGTGTCATGGACCAATGCTTGTTCTGGATGGCCCTTTAATTTGTACAAACCTCCTTCTTGTTCTCCAATCACTACTGCATGATCGATGGTCTTTCCTTTTTGCCACATTATGACTTGACCATCTATGAATGCAACCCTCATTCCTTTTGCATCTAATGCAGATATGGAGAGAAGGTTCTTCTTGAGTCCTGGCACAAACAATACTTCCTTCATTGTCATAGACTTTCCAGAGTCTAGTTTATAGGAGGATTCCCCACTACCTTTTATTGGATACTGGTAGTCATCTCCTAGCTTCACCTTGTGAGGTGATTCATGTTCTAACAGTTTCACAAAGGATTCCTTTAATCTTGTCATATGCTTGGAAGCCCCACTATCTATAAGCCAATCAGTGCTTCCATGAGTAATGTTTCCCGTAAGAGAGGAAATCAAAACATATTCATCTTCACTGGAAGAATCTTCACTTTCATATCTGGTTTTCTTCTTGGAAGGTTCATCATCCTCTGTAGCATGAGCATGATGTCTTCTCTTGTTTCCCTTCTTCTTATTATATTAAATCTTGTTTCTAGGACAGTCTTTTGCAAAGTGTCCTCTTTCATCACATGTATAACATCTCAATCTAGATAGGTCCTTTCTAATGTTATCTTTATGGTAAAATTTCTTACCTTTGGAGTGATGAGGGTTTCTTCTGCCTTTCTTGGAGTGAACTGTGAGGGATTGATCTTCACTTCCCATCTTCTCTTCTCGAGCTGCTATCTGAGCTTCTTCTTGAGAGCATTCTTCCGATAGTTTGCTGAACTTGACTAACTTCTTTCTGGCACAGATTCCTTGGATGAATGAATCCCATGACCTAGGGAGTCCATTCAGTGTTGTCATCACAATTTTTGCATTCTCCACTTCTTCATCTATAGCTTCTAGTTGTTCTTTTATCTGGGAGACCCTTGTGAAGTAAGACTGGATGGTCTTAGCATTTTGGATCTTTACATTCTTCAACTGATTCCTTAGAGTCATCTTTTGATTGATGTTCTTCCCTTCAAATAGTTTCGTTAGGGCATCAAACATAGCTTTAGGTGTCTTGAGAGAGGACACCTGTGGGATGAGGTGATCCTTGATAGAATCAACAATGATTCTCTTTTCCATAACCAACTTCTTCTTATGTAAGGCCTTTTCCTCATCTCCCTCTGGAATTGGAACCTCCTGACTGATATAGGAGTCCACCTCATTTTCTTCTAGGACCAAGGAGATCCTATACTTCCAAGCTCAGAAGTTATCAGCTCCCTCAAGCTTTTCATCAAGCTTGGTATGATGAGACATCTTAACTGAGAACCTCAAATGGAAGTACAAAATATTTAGATCTTACCGGGTCAAGATGCCGGATCTGGATTTGGAGCTGAAAATCCTGTAGAGCTGGTTCAGGAGCAAATTAGCGTTTTGCTCTTCTGGAGTTCTGTCCAACCAATTGCTTTGAATTTTATCCCTAACTTTGATTTTAGGGAGGAGATCAATCCAGGCCTGGGCTCACTGAAAAATTCCTCTTCTATGAAAAGCCCTAATTTCCAACAGTAGTGTCGGGTCCAAAACTGAAAAACCTCAGAATTGGATTCTACTTCGACAGAAAGATGCTCCCTAGGGAGGAGAGTTATTCCAACCTTATTTTGCTGAAAATCTATGGAGAGAGATCCACAAAGTAGGAAGCCCTAGTTCCGGCAGCTGCACAATGTCTTCTTCTCAAGTTAGCTCTGATAACATGTTAGATTTTTAACATTAAGCTTATCATAACATTAGGATCTTTAACTAAGAGAACAACAAGCACATCAATCAAACACAAGAGACAATGAACAAAGTGTTTTTCCTCAGGGAAACCATAAATGGAGAAAACCCCGCAACTTCCTCAGAGATAGAATCAGCACCAAAGTAAAACCCAAAAATAGTAAGTGATCTCTCGACAACAGTAACCTTCTTTCTATCTATCCCCAGTGTCTTCTCCTTCCTCAACTATGCGCTACACTTGAGTGTGTGTGAGATGTGTTCTAAATAGAAAGTCCAGCTCTCTATTTATACTAATCCTGACATGACTAAAACCCTACTAGGGCTGACCTCTCTAGGAGAGTCTAATAACCCTAGTGCCCCGAAACTGCGGAGACTTTAACCCTTAGACAATAGGAGGGTTACCCACAATGACTTGACATGACTTGTTTATAATATAGATCCTCTCGATAGGAACATCGGGGCATGACATGACACAAGTACATACCGGAATAAACATCGGGTTACAATAGATAAGAAATACAAATAAATACATTCTGAAGTTACAATTACATTAACAATAAGATCCCTTTGAGATAAAATGTATTAAATATTTCCTTTAATACCCTTAAATGGGTTCAAAATGGCCCAATTATACTTAATACAACTTTCTTAGCCTTAAACCATAATTTTATGGTTAGATAACCCATTTTAGATTATGAAATACGGGGTTATAAAACTTATAGTATAAGGTCCTATATTATAATATAAATATCTCACTAGTTTTATCGATTAGATTTAGCTTAGCTTCGTGAGAGGAGAAATTATTATCCTCCCCACTAAAGTTCAAATCCCACTTGGACATGTTTGATCTTCGTGAACTAATTATTGAATGAGCTTCTTCATGGGGTATGATACATATCGTACTCATAAGTTGTAATATATTTTCTTAAGTTTAGCATGTTCTTTGTTGAGCGTATCATATATTAAGTTAGAGAAGGTAGAGTCCACACTCTAAATTAACTAAAAGGAGACAAAGTAATTATGAAATTGGAGAGATATAAAGAATATAAATAAAGAATAAAGAAAACTATGGATTTCTAAATTTTATGCTTCTTATTACTATCATTATCGGAATGTTGAATTAATAAAATGTGAGGTGGAGTTCACACTCTAAGTTAAACTAAAAATAAAAGAGTGATTCTGTGATTGGAGAGATGTGAGATATTGATTTCTAAACAAAGAATAAAGAAAATTTTGATTTCTAAATTTTGTGTACAAAAGTACGAAAACAAAGTCATAAGCAACATCAAAGTGATGCATATTTTATACATTCAAAATTTGTATAAAGAATCGTGGCATTCTAAAATCAGCAAGACCCTCACATATAATACAAGATTTGTAAACATGACCACATTCATTTTCTTCATATGTTTTATAATTAAAATAATAATTTAAAATTGTTTAAAAAATATGGTTACAATATAAGTACCACATATTTTCAAAGCCTTAATACATATAAATTTGTCTAATAACCTTTCTAAATTTATTTTATATATTTACTTGTAAATTATTTGGATTTCTATTACTTTAAACAAAATTTGCAAATAGCATTAAATATTTCCCGAAAAAATAAAACCATAGATAGAATACAAGATTATCATTTGGAGTCCAAAATATGGAACTAATCCCAACGTAATAACAAAATGGAAGTATTGTATTCTAGCAAAGTTATGATTACTATGATTCAAAAAGACATAAAGCATTAAACTTAAACTATTCTCCTAGTTCATCATTTGAAATGGAAGTTGAAGGCATCTCATGGGCATGAGAGGATTTAGGAACTAAAGTAGGGGTTGGTTTGGGAGTTGAGGTAGCCAAGTTCAGTTTTATAGTCAACTTAATAATGATATTAAAGTTGTTCTAATTTTTTTGTTTTCCTATTGAATCTTATTTATTATTAACATTTCATTCTTTTTTTTTTTATCTAGAGGAGGAGGACATTTCCCAAATCATATTTAACTATCCAATGTATTAGATCTCATTCCTCTCTTTTAATATCTAGAGGAAGAAGTTTACCAATAGATAATTAACTAACCAATATAAATAAACTTTTTTGTAGTATTTTTTGTCTCAGTGTGGGTGTATCCAATGTCCTTGACCCACATACTCATTTCCCTCATGATGTCCTCTTCCTTGATGAATTCATCCCCAATATTAACCCACGCTTCGACCTTGGAGATCTTGTCATAGATAGGACCAATATCTTGTTGAGGTAAGTCTCTTTGGCCCTTCCCTTCCCTTTAGACCTACTCCTTGGTTTGTGTATTTATACTTCTCCCTTGTTTCCATTTTCCTTCCCTTCCTTTGCTCATCATGGTGAAGAAGGAGCTATGGACTAGACGTAGAATGAAACTTCAAACACAGAGCATGGAGACTAGAAGAATTGGTTTGAAAATAATATATAAAATCCCTCTGGGTTTCAAGGGAGGAAAAATAAAGACTTCCACATAGAGCTCCCCCAACAATAGTATGATAGGAAAAAACAAGATGACTAAGGAAATAATTGCATATTACTATAGAACTGATATGCATTCCTTGTCATGATTTTCCTTATACTGATCTCACCAAACTAAACTACCATTTCCCATGCTAAATGTTGAATTCCCACCAACTCGACCATCAACAAACAATTATCCATGGGGATTGCTTCTGTTGGAGGGTGATACTCTAGACATAAAACCAACTTCATCTCTCACATCCTCCTCATCCTAAACGACCGTCAAATGGCTTCCCTATGCTTCACCATCATACCTATTCTTGGTTGAGGTGATGCCAAGTGGGAGGCATGCCCTCCACCATGTCACTTTCCTAACAACTCATCCGAGAAAAAAAATATTCTATATTATATATACTTAATAACATTTTTTTCTTAATATATTTATATTATATTAGATACACTTAAAAATGTCTTTTTGAAATTACACATTTCATTTCATATTTAGTAACAAAACTCTTTATAAGTTATTATATTAATTAATTGTTTCCGTAACTTTTTAAGTATACAATTTCTAATAAAATTAAATTCATCAAATTGTATTAATATTACATTAAATCATATTTAAGAAAGTTATTAAATTTTATAAGATGAATTGCAATTCATGGAAGATTTGGTACATATATATCTTTTTAAATAACCTCTTTTTGTTATAATATACTTATATTTTAATATATAAATTTCAAAAGTAAACATTAATTTCACAATTAATCAGAGTAAATCCAAATCCTAGGCTCTATCAAGCGCCGAGATGGATCAAATCTCTTGAGGTGCAAATCTCTTCTTAGGTATCCATTGATTTGATTCAAACCAAAAGACACATCTTTTTATTTCAGGCCCACATATAATATTTTTATTATTAATATTTAATATTATTTATGGCCGACATATAATATTTTTTATTATTTTTTATTTTGTTAGGAACGAACATTGCATCATTTCCCCACACATGGTTTTAAAACCATATGCAAATCACTCCTACAACCATTGGTTGTTTAGGAGGCCTTACACATGGTCTTAAAACCATTTACAAGGCCCTCCTAATCCATGTATAATAAAACCATGGGTGGTTTAGGAGGCCTTGCACATGGTTTAAAAACCATGTGCAAAGCCTCCTAAACCATGTATAATAAAACCATGGGTTGTTTAGAATGCCTTGCACATGGTTTTAAAACCATGTGCAAGGCCAACGTTTTTTTGCGGATAATTCAATTTTGTGGTTTTTTCTTGACCCACATATTTTTTTACGGATAATTGAATTTTTACTTTTTTATTGTTTTGTTAGGTAGGAAGATTACAACATCTCCCCCATATTAGATTGTTTTTGTGGCTGACATTTATTTTGGCTTATTAGAAAATTTATTTTCTATTAATAAAAATAACGTTACAAAAGTGATATTATTTTTTATTTTGTGTTACAAAATCTCTCCCATAATATTCACTATCACTATTATTTTTTGCCGACATATTACAAACATTACATCACGTTACAAGATCCCTCCCATAATATTCACTATCACTATTATTTTTTGCCAACATGTTATAAACGCTACTAACGTTACATCATGTTACAAGATCTCCCCCATAGTGGGGTGTAGAGCGCTTCTCGACGCAACAACACCAATTTTTTTATAAATAACAATTAAATAAGATTCAGCAAAATGTATTAATATTCAATGGTATCATATTTAAAAAAGATCTTTAATAAGATGAATTTAAAATGTATATTAATTATGTATTAATATTCAATGGTATCATATTTAAAAAGTTCTTTAATCAGATGAATTTAAAATGTATATTAATTTTGAAGTGTAGGTAAAATAGAAATCTAAAAATATAAATATGAATTGTGGAAATATATATTGAATTCAATAGTAAATACCATTTAGTTTGGGTAGTTGAAAGGATAAATGTTATCTTTATTATTTGGATTTAAGTCCTATTTGTAACATTATTTTTGAGTTAATTATTTATAAACTTTTTTTTCAAGTTTGTTTAATTGTTGTTGGTTTAGAGGTTGATAAGTGAAATTTTTATGTTAAAATCACAAATTTAAACCCCTAAGTATCTAACACTTTGAACTATAGTTTTATCCAATTTGATGAAATTAGATTAAATTGAATTAAATAAACTTATCAAATTTATGGAATTCATATACTACATTAAAATTAGTTAATGTTTATAATTCAATATCTATATCAATATTTTTATATTGTATACATTAGGAGATTTAGTATAAAAGGATAAAATTAAAATTAAATGTTGAGGTCTCAGATCCGTGTTGTACACATAATATAATTGATTTTCGATTTTATTAGAAGTATTTTTGTCCTATCGCTAAATAATATTTATTTCAATATAACTTGTAGGGGTGTAGCTCGATTGGTAATTGAAGTGAAATAAAGGTTATAGTGTATATAGAGGTTACGAGTTCAAATCACCCCGACTTACCCGTGGCTCATTCTTGTGGGATGTGTGGGTGCCCCTAAAGGTATAGTGGTAGAGGACGAGAATCAACCTCATGTAACACGAGTATATGCACCACCCCAATTGTCGATTCCCCTAATATGAAAAAATATTATCTCAATACATTAACGTTTAGTTTACTTAGTTAGAACTAAATCAACATGATTGAGATTGGTGAAGGTATTAAATTCTCATGATATTGTAGAAATTAACATCAAATAATATTAGTTAAAACTGATTGAGATTGGTAAAGATATTAAATTCTCATGATATTGTAGAGGTTAACATCAAATAATAGAAGTAAATTTGAGGATGAGATGTTACCCCTTATTTTATGTAAAAAAAAGTTAATTTTGCAAATGAGACACAATAATAAAATTACAGGGTTTTTATAGACAAAAGCCGTGTTCAAAATCCATTTCCATGAACACTGAAGTCATATTGACACATTTTCAATATAATTAAATGCATTATCCAAACATACAACATAGCTAAGAAGCAGATTGTACATGCAATAATATCGGTAAAATACAATAATATAGGTTGATACAAATGAAGTATTTTCAACGCTTATCCACTGGGCTTGTATGACATATTTTCAATAAAATTAATCTACAGAACTAGAAATGTCAACTATACATGCATAATGCTCCATTATAAACACAATATTTTAAATAGTCTTACCTCTATCTCCTATATTTCAAAAACAAATATTGCATTCCACGTGATTACATCTCTATAAGACATTTGATGAAACCATTAGTGGGCGATCGCGATCCCTATACATGCTTATAATGCTCCATTATAAGCACAATATTTTATATAGTCTTACCTCTATCTCCTATATTTCAAAAACAAATATTGCATTCCACGTGATTACATCTCTATAAGACATTTGATGAAACCATTGGTGGGCGATCCCTATATTTTGGAATTTGGAATAGATGTCTTAAATTCATATCCAAACATTAATGTCAAATCAAATTCTAATTATGCAACCACAAACCCTTCTACCCAACTATAGAGTTGTTAAAAAACAATACGTTGAAAAGATGGTCCTTTCATTTAACAACATTGGGTTTTGCGTAGTTGGTTTTATTTGGTTGAATAACAAGAAAGCCTCTTTGGAATGCTCATTTTGAGAAACCTTGTAATCATGTAATTGATGTGGGAAATTGTTTCTAGTTTATGTATCTTTTCAAACAAGTGGCTAGGCATATCTATAGATTTGTAATGGCATACATAGAAAGGAATTGAAAATATAAACATAGATCCATTTATAGAAAGGAATTGAAAATATAAACATAAATCCATTTATTAGTATGTAACCATGGATTAAGTTTTATTGTTGCAAATATCCTAAATGGTGACCTGCATAGATCATGCTTAACATGGTGACTCAAATAAGCATTGAACCATCCCATTGCATTTTATAAATAATACATGTTATTTTTTTGGCATGTTTACAAAATATACCCCATAATGATGCGTTTCATGATAGGAAATTTATTTCGAACATTTTGTTGAAAAATCTACACTTTCATTAATATAATATTCTCCAACTAGGCATACAATTTGAGGAGTGGATTTTCCTCATGACTATTGGATCAATACATTTCTTAGTAATTTAGTCTTGGATAAAACCTTCTCTTTTCCAAGTTGCATTTGATGAAGTACTAAAAAGGCTTAATGAGCATACATATTATATGCATACCTTAATGCAATCATTGCAGTCCAAGACACAATGGTTCTTTTTTACTTTACATCAAATACACATGCAATTTCTATGCTCTCACATTTGACATACACAAGAAAAATATAATTTTATATAATAATATGTGATTCAAACCCATTCTAAATTGCATAGCCATGGTTCATCTTACCTATTTGCAAATATCTTAAATGGTACATTCCTAAAGAACACTTACCATTGTAATAGGTGTTGACACAATGTCCTATGCTTGATTTTGATGGAAAAGTGCCAAGGTCTCAATTGCATATGCATTATGATAATACAAATAAATCACCACAATCTTACATGTTTGCAACATAGAGAAAACACTATGAATTAAGTGTAGAATGATGGAGATGTGTGTTCACTCCAAAACTACTTTTAGTGGACCATCCTTCTTCCAAATGGGTTTATTGCTAATGTTTGTTTCCTCTCAATTTTGTTGAGGTGGTCCATGAACAATGACAAAAGCATCATCGAATTTTTAAATAATAATAAGAAGCACATGCAAATAATTCAAAAACAATGATCTTTTTATGAGATCTTCTCAATTTTGAAGTACAATATATTCAATCATAAAACCTTCTAATTGTTAGAGTAAACAAGTTTTGTGTCCATGTAAACATTAATCATTATAATTTATAATTTTAAAGTACAATATATTTAATCCTAAAAACTTCTAAATGTTAGAGTAAACAAGTTTTGTGTCCATGTAAACATTAATCATTATAATTTATAATTTTAAAGTACAATATATTTAATCCTAAAAACTTCTAAATGTTAGAGTAAACAAGTTTCATGTCCTGGTAAACAATAATCGGTATCATTTCTTATTTTTATTGTTTTATGGGGTACTACAAACAATGGCATTTTCATTATATTGGGATAATCTTGGATTTAATAATTCATATTTGTTAAATATGTGTAATAGGGATTTGAATTTTTTTAATAATTTCTATGTTAACATGAGTCATCGTATTGGTTAATAGGTTGTAAAGATCTTGATTGAAATCATTGGGCTACTTTCATTTTAAGTTATGGTATTTTGTAATAGTCCAACATTTATAGGTCTCTTAAGGGTTTGACACTAACAATGTCAATAGTGCATGTTTAGATATATGCATAGGTGTTTAGTATCTAATTGAACTTGCATTTGAATAGGATAAACTTCAGTCAATTGCATGGTGGGATCTTAGGTTAGCTTTATGGTGCTAAAATTATGATGGCATCTCAATTACTCGCATAGGTTGGGATCAATGAGGCTTGTTCAAGGGAACTACAAACAAAAAAACAAAAGGGGACTAACTGGGTCACAAAACTGCAAGCATAGGAAGAAAATGTTACATCCAACATTCTACATGTACATAAAAAATTAAGACAACCATTGGGATCAACTGGACTTACAACTTTGGAACAACTCAGTTCTGAACTTGTGGAAAACTTGAAGAATACAGAAGTAGAGGTGCGACATGAGACTAAGCAAGAAGTGAAAATATTTCAGAAGTTTCAAAGCAATGTTACAATAACAAAGATTTCAGAATAATGTGGCTTGGGATTATCCACAAGTGAGTGTCGGGGGCCTATTGTCCCTAGGAAAAGTTAGGAAAAATTCGGTTAGAATTATGTTCGGGAAGATGAATATTTTGGTCACACGATAAAGGAATATGCGACGAAAGAAGAACACAATGATAGAAAAGCATGACAGAAGAAGAGCGCAACGAAAGAAGAGCATGATGGAAGAAGATCATAACAGAAGAAGAGTCGCGAAAAAAAAGATTCAAGCAGTTGAAAATGACAGTTCGACTAATTGTGGGTAAAGAGTTAGTTAGAATAAAGTACACTTTTGCTTATGAAGCATAATTGTATTTTGGTTCGATAGTGCCTATTTTCAGTTGTAATTGAATGTACGAAAGTTAAAATGACAACATGTAGGCTAATAGAAAAGAGTCGGTAGATTAAGACATGTAGAATCTTATAGAAGGGAAAAACCAAGTTGTGTCTGGGTTGTTCATTCTGGGGGTTGTTTTTATTTGTTATTCCGAGTCCAGGTTGAGAGAGAAGGGATATGCTTAGCTAGATAATTGATTCAGGTTTTTTGTGGATCGATGGTTGAGAGAAGGAGAGAAGAAATACACATACCCAAAACCAGAGAGCATGAGAGAAGAGAGATATGTACGAATTGTAAAGAATATATAAAGAAGAGTATGCAAGCTGAGTGCACATACAAAAGGTGTTAACCTATTTCTCATGCTAGATGAAGAGCACCTTTGTGGTTTTTCCCAGATGTATTTTTCACATTAAATGTTGTGTCTGTGTGTCTTTGATATTTATGTTTATGTCAAATGTATGTATGTTGTGAATTAGTGGATCTAAATATGTCGTACAACGTCTGTTTATGAATAAATCCATATATATGTGTGTCGCACCGCTAATAAAGCGAGTCTGTGATAAGGATTTTATATTAAGTGTTGTGGTATGTGTCAAAGGATAATTAGACTATTATCTTGGATAAATAAACAAGAACAAGAAGTATAATTCTAGGCTTTGGTCAAGTGATTTGATAAAGTACTGTAAGAGTAGAGACCCCCCCATAATTGCAGAAACTTGGTTCTAGAAATTCCCAATAGATATATTGGGTGAGACTTAATCTGCGTCACAGGTTTTGCCGATGGATTCCTCCTTTGTCGAGACGATACATGGGGTTTTGTTGACGACTAAATATCTAAACGTGGGTTGTCCGAGATTAAGCCAATAGTAATATTCTTGTTCCAAATTTCATGCATGATGTCTTAACACTTGATTATTTTATTATTTATCTCGTTCACTCTTATTGTGTCATAGAATGACTTACTACTTATTTGGTGTTATGAAGTTGTGAATGGTGGATTACTTATCACTCACCCTAACGGCTTAAAAACCCACAAAAGGGATTAAAACCCTAAATATGGCTTAACCCTAAATAGGGTTCCAAAACCATAAAAGAGAGAAAAGGACAAAAACAAACCTATAAAATAGTGTGGAGGTCTCCATCACAAGATTCAGTTATTCCTTCTTCCATTATTCTATTTCGTGAGTATGGTGAGAAACCATTATTCTCAAAGTACTCACATCATTTTCCCAATCATTCCATAGCCCCACCATCTCCCATCCGGTACGTAGAGGAATCCTCCATACTAACCATCCTGTGGAGAGGCGACCCATTTCCAAGTTTGTGGCACAGTGGCCCATTTTCAAGAAAAAGGATGGTATACTTGTCATGTTCTTTGTTTATTTAGTTTATCCGCATTTACTTATCTATTTTGTTTAGTAATATTGTTTTTTTCTGTAGCTTTCCTTCACGAACTCTAGCCTTCTTTCCCATTGATAGAAGGGAGGTGCTTTTGCACGTAGCAAGGGTGAAAACCCTGCAACACTCACTAAAATATTCTGCAGGTATCGCTAACCCTCGTAGAGGGTCATGACCTCGGCACTAAAGAAGTTTCTCGTGTAGAGCTAAATTTAGTGATGAACGTTGTAACACAAGTTTCTAAGTGAATAATTAATGCTGCCATCTAACGCTGGTCTCCGAAAGTGTTAACTATTGTTTAAGAAATCCACATGCACTTTTCTCATAAATTTGTTGTACCAACTTGATTTTGATGTGTGTGAAAGTGTTTTACTCAAGTAGATTGATATTTGACATTTTACTGTGCGTTGATGGAGTTTTCAGGGTTTAGTTCCGCTCTGCTTCACTAGATTGGAGCCTCAAGCTCTTGATATGAACTTTGGTCTCTTAAACTAGTCGTTTCTAGCAAAGCCAAGAGATTACTTCCCCTTACTCAGTTTTAGCACAATTCTTTTATTATCATGTTGGTCTCAACAATGGATTCATCTTAAGTTTTTTTGTTATTCTATTTGCACTTGAGCCTTATTAGAGGTAAAGCATTACAAGTGGTTTCATCACTTAAATTATGTTTACTAATTAATATATCTATTTTCTAATACACCTCTTTCTACTACTATAGAAGGATCTTTTAGAGGTTAATATAATTATCTTGTGTGGGAGATTCAGGTAAGCCCTCATTCGCAATTTCTGCTACACCATCATGGTAATATACAAAGTTTGGTTTTAAGTTTAATCAACACATGGTTTCACCAATTAGATTTTTCTGCAAATAATTATTTAATACTTCAGATCAGTTTCTTTCCTATAAAACATGCATGAGGGTTTATAGGTTACATGGACTGGTTTTCTTTCCAAAAGTATTTGTAGAAGCTTTCCTGGATTATATTTAATGAGCACTTATGCGGGTTAATTCTTGAATTATTTATCCTAGTCTCTAAATTGTATTAACAGTTTGTTCAATCAAATTGTTTCCTGGCACGGTCCTGTCTTTAATGTACCCTATATCCCTTTTTGCTTTCAACCTGTATATTGCATATATGCTTTGCAAAATATGTTACATGTCTTCAAAATGCAGTCTTGTAATGTCTCATTAGACTGGATTTATGTTTAGTTATAATTTTGGGTTTAATTGTTAAATTCGATATTCCGACCGGTGGAAAATATATTTTTGTAGTCTGCATATTTGATGAATATATTTGATGCCTCTGTAGTTTTTTTTACACTCATTTAAGTTGATATATTTTATATTATTTGTTTTATGAGAACTATACTTCCTCATTATGCAGATAGGGTAAAAGGGTTGAATATAAGTTTATCCTTAATGTCTCATTAGATTGGATTTACGTTTAGTTATAATTTTGGGTTTAATTGTTAAATTCAATATTGCGACTGGTGGAAAATATATTTTTGTAGTCTGCATATTTGATGAATATGTTTGATGCCTCTATAGTTTTTTTTACACTCATTTAAGCTGATATATTTTATATTATTAGTTTTATGAGAACTATACTTCCTCATTGTGTAGATAGGGTAAATGGGTTGAATATAAGTTTATCCTTAACTCTATCGTAGGTTGGGGTTAAGAATAATATGGAGTTTTATCCTAAACATATCGTTTTTTATACTTATTACCTTATTGCAGTAATACTATTAAAGCCATATTTAAATCTTCCTTTTCCTAAGCCTTATTGTAATTAATATTTAACAACTACGCATCATAACTTATTTTGAGAATTACATATTGTATAATCTATATTAGGTCTCTATTAATGTTGAATTACTCTTTAATCCAATGGATTCACTGCCAGCTTTAACCTAAGCTATTTTATACAAATTTTCTCTAATAATAACAATACCCACCTACATGATTTAATTCATTGAGACGGTTGTATGAACGCTCCATCTTTTATTGATCATAATAAAATCTAACAACTTAAAACACACATGCAACCCCCATATTTAGTCAGCATCTTAATACCCCATATGTAGCGTTAACTATTTCACAATTAATAACATTTTGTAATAAAACAGGGGATACAAGATTAAAGTAAGCATACATGAACAAAAGTTTCCTTGTAAGCTGGAAGTTGAGCTACCATGCTCCACCCGACCTTAGGAACCTCTAATATTTTCAGTCTGCAAGGATTTCCACCCCCTTACCCAAAACCTGGTTTTTAATCCTATCTTCTCATCTCTCAAGTAGCCACCAATATTTTGGCTAGAGTTAGCTATTGCATAACCTGGCGCTTCACTCAAGTGCTCACTGGAAGTCTTGATTCAAAGCCTAACACCTCCTTTAGGTGTTCATTGGCAGATCTATGCTACTTTTCTCTTTACTTATTAAATTTATTAGACCCTAACACCAGCTAAGGTGCTCTTTGACATCTCTCTCTTCCCCCAAGTTCATTTCTCTCCTCTTTCTGCATGCTCCCTCATATATTTTCCTAGGAATTTTGTAGATGGTAAATAACTCTTTCTAAGATTGGACACTTGTCTTCATAACGATAACTAAGAATTCAGTTGTTAACATAAATCTAGGTTATGTCAATTCACAACAAGGCTTCCCAACATTTTGTAACTAAAATATTCACATTTTATAGAAAAAATATTTAAATGCTTCCAAACCACAAAATTTACTAGTCTTTTCCACATGAGTAAAAATGATAAATAAAGTTGCTAATAGATCGATCGCTGCTCCCTAAGGACGCGGCCTTCCCTTTGAGCGCGCGAGCTAGGGTTTCTGGCAGCCATGGCCGCCCCTGGGGGCGAGGAGTCCCTCCCTCCCCCCCTTCTTGCAGAGTGGGACGCCTTCCGAAGATTGGTCGCAGGTGGAGGGAAGAGATCTGCACCTCCCGTGATTCCTAAATTCATAAAAAAACTCGCTGATATCCCTGAAATCGCCCTGCCTGAGACTTCCTCGGTCAAGATTGCCCTAGCTCTCTCTGAAAGAGGTCTGGTAGGCCAATTCATGGGCCTCTGGCCCTCAGCAAAGACTACCGACGACTGGATCCAGAGAAATTGGAAGCCGCATCTTAATCATGGAGTCACCTGCTACCCCCTGAGCAGTGGCTACTTTCTCTTCGAATTCATTGACAAGGAGGATAAAGATCTCATTTTTCGGAACGGCCCATACTTCATGGGAACCCAAGGCCTGTATCTAAATCGATGGACCCCAGATTTTGATCCATCTGTAGATCTGCCTACGGAAGTGCCGGTCTGGGTCAGGCTTCCCAATCTACCGATCCATTGCTGGAACTTCGAAGCCCTTCAGAAAATCGGAAATGGAATAGGGAAATTTGTGGACAAGGCAGACAACAAGAATATCTATAACTGTGCCAGGATCTGTGTGGAGGTGAACCTAGAAGCAGGCCTTCCAGAGGCAGTGAAGCTGAAGGTTGGCACCTGGACCCATTTCCAGAAAGTGGACTCCGAACATCTTCCGTTCAAATGCAGACTCTGCCAGGAGCACGGGCATTTTCAAAGGAACTGTCCAAAAAATCAATCAATGGACAAGGAAGAAGCTGAAGGTTGGCACAAGGTCAAAAGAAACAAGCCAGCATCTAAATCCAAAGAGACAAGACCTAACCACTCGCAGATCCATCCTCAGGAAAAATAAAATGCGCCAAAGGAGTCCTAGGCAAAAGACACCAATACTCCAATCAAACCGGAAAAGGAATGCATAGAGATAGCAACGCAATCTGCAGGCTCCTCAGAAAACCCAGCCAGGAAAAATAATGATCCAATAGCTAAAGAAGCGCTGAAATCTAACGAAGAAAACACCATTGTAGATTCCGGAACGGGAGTTGAATCAGATGGGGGGGCTACTGAGACCAGCAGCTCGGTAGGAACTCTTGAAAGGAACCCAAGAGGAAGGAAGTCAGATCGCAAAAAAAGAGAGGAAATATCGTATAGAGATGTCACGGTAGGAGTTCAGCAAACCATCCCGGACATGATAGAAACCAGATCCTCAAAGAAAGGCAGGGCTCCGAAAGGAGCCACCCCCCCCTCCTTCTGACCTCAATGATATTCGTCTCCTGGAACTGCAGAGGGATGGGAAGTAAGACCAAAGAAGAAGCAATCAAAGATCTTGTCCGAATGAACTCCCCAGAGATCCTTCTGATCCAGGAAACGAAGATGGAGGCGCCTGAGACCATCCAGGCGGGCAAAAAGTTTTGGAAAAAAGGAGAAGGCAGAGCAACCAGCTCAAGGGGAGCTTCAGGAGGGATAGCTACCTTCTGGAACTCCTCCATGTTTGACTTGACCGAAGATTATGGCACCACCCACTGGATCTTCACAAAGCTGCAGCATAGAGACTCGGGACAANTTTGACTTGACCGAAGATTATGGCACCACCCACTGGATCTTCACAAAGCTGCATCATAGAGACTCGGGACAGCAGATCTCCCTCTTCAACATCTACGCCCCTGT
>LPNX010826179.1:227111-261638 GCA_001517045.1 Pseudotsuga menziesii | reverse complement strand
AAAAAAAAAAAAAAAAAAAAAAAAGATAAATAAAGTTACTTCCACAATTACGAGGGCGTTACAGTCCCCCCCCTAAAAAATTATCACCGTCCTCGGTGATCATTTAGTGTCCATCCATTCCTTGAAATAAAAAAAAATAGGATTGTCTCATAACATCCTCCCTTTCACAGGTGGCTCCATTTGGAGTATAATGCTCCCATTGCGCTTTAAATTGCACGACTGTTCTCTTCTGAAGCATTACTTCTCTGATGTCAAGAATGCACACTGGTTTCGTATAAAAATCTCCCTCTGGTTCCACCTGTACATTATTCCAATCAATTATATGAGTCTTTTCATCAATATATTGTTAGGAAAACAGGATTGCAGAGCAATAACAATAAATAATAAACAAGATGCAAATATTAAAACACATTACAAGATAGACACATATATAATGTGGTTCACCGAATATGGGCCACATCCACACAAAAATTGACAGTCCTTTATTATTATATCATCCAACGAAATGAAGGGATATAACTTGCAACAACCCCGCTGCACTTCCTCTTCACTCTCACACAGTCTCTCTCTCACAGTCACAGAGATCACATGTACAATGCTATAATACAATACAGAGTTGTATTACAATGCCTTACTTTTAAAAAGGGAATACCATGGGAAAATACCGCAGGTTGCCAAAAACCATGGGCCAGTGAATCACCCATTATTGACTAAGTCATGACTCTGAAATTACAACATTTTACAATGCATTTTTTCCTAAATTTTCTCTGTGAGGGCGCTACCCCTGAACCCCTACCACAGGGGGGGCTCCAGAAATAGTCGTCACCTCCCCTAGACTCCCCTGAAAACTATAGTGGGGGGGGAGGCCACCCCCCCGTGAGGTGCTGGGATCCAAACACGACTGGAATAACATTTCTAAATCAGGAAGATTAGGACCCACAACCAACATATACTTCTTCAATAAAGAGACATGAAAAACATTATGAGTTCTTATGTGTGGAGGTAGAGCTAGTTGATAAGCTACTCGATCCACTCTATCTAGAACTTCAAAGGGTCCCACGTATCTTAGTGCAAGCTTAGTACATATTAATTTTATTAAGGTCCTTTGTTTCGGTTTGACCCTTAGGCTCACATGACCCCTACACTGTACTCTTTAGATGTTCTTTTCTATTAGCATAGCTCTTTTGCATGTCCTATGTCGTTTTTAAATTCGGGGCTCATTTTGAGGAAGGATTGATAATTATTGTTACAGGTAAATTCAACTAAATGAATATAATCCTCCCGTTTACTAGGTTTATTCATCACAAACATCCTTAGCATATCCTCTAATACTTGGTTTAGCCACTCTGTTTGTCCATCAGTCTGTGGGTGATATGCTGTACTAAAACTCAACTTTGTGTTCACTCCTGTAAATAAGGATTTCCAAAAGTTTGAAGTAAACTTTTCATCTCGGTCATTAATAATTGTTTTGGGTATCTTGTGAAGTATGAAAATTTCCCTCATAAATATATCAACAATACTTATAGCTTTATAGGTGGACTTAACTGGTATAAATTGTGCTTCTTTGTTAAGTTTATCTACCATAACCATATTTGATTCATTTTGTTTGTTTGTTTTAGTCAACCCTATTATAAAATCCGCAGTTATATGTTCCCCTTTCCATTCTGGAATGGTTATAGGATGTTATAATCCGGATGGTTGTTGGTGTACAAATTTCAGGTGCTGACATTCAAGGCATTTCGCTACATATTCTATTGTTTCTCTTTTCATATTGGGCCAGTAAAAATATTTTTTTTCCAGGGTTGGTATCCATTTTTTATACCCTAGGTTTCGTACATAGGGACTATCATGTAGCTCCCTAAAAATTATCTGCTTTATATTTGACCAGTTAGGCACGTAAATTTGGTTTTTGAATGGTAGAAATCCTTCTACATCTATCTAGTACACATTTTCAGCAGCATTTTCAAATCTGTTAATACATTTTTCGAGCCAAGTTTTATATTCAGGGTTTTCATTTGACTTTGTTTTCAACAAACTTTCAAATTCCGGCTCATAACCACTAATTAGTACATTATGTAGTTCATGTTGTTGCCGACTAAGAGCATCTGTTACGATGTTTTCTTTCGCTTTAATATGCCTAATTTCAAAATCATATTCACACAAGAATGCAATCCATCTAGCCTGGCGAGCATTTAATTTCTTTTGATCAAATAAGTATTTCAATCCAATGTTGTTGTCAGTTAACAACAATAACTTTTCCCTACCAAATAGCGTCGCTAGATTTTAAGAGCATGGATAATAGCTGCTAATTCCATGTCATGTATTGCGTAATGTTTTTCATGCTCTTTCAATTTTCTGGATTCATAACAAAGTACATGTCCATTTTGAGTTAGAACACCTCCTAAACCATCTTTACTTACGTTTGTGCAAACTACAAAATCCTTGTCGGGATCAACAATTATTAGTATAGGTGTTGTAGTTAACAAATGATTTAGTTGATCAAAACTATCTTGACAATGTTGAGTCCACAAAAATTTAGTGGCTTTCTTTTGTAAAGTGGTTATAGGATTAGCTACTTTTGAAAAATTCTCTATAAATCTGCGATAATACTTTGTTAACCCCAAGAATGACCCAATGTCATGCACATCCTTCAATACATGCCACTCTACAATAGCCTTTATCTTAGCAAGGTCAACTGCTATACACTTTTCTGAGATAATATGTCCCAAATAATGTACTTTTCTCTTATATAAATAACATTTACTAAGTTTTGCGTAAATTTGATGTTCTCTTAAAGCTTGTATAATGATTCGCAAATGTTCTTCGTGTTCCTTCTCATATTTGGAATAGATTAAAATATCATCAATAAACACTAGCACAAATTTGTCCAAATATTTTATTAACACATTATTCATCATGGTCATAAAAGTTGCAGGAGCATTAGTCAACCCGAATGGCATGACCACAAATTCATAATGACCATACCTTGTGCTGAATGCAGTTTTATGAATGTCTTCTTCTTTAATTCATACCCGGTGATAACCCGATCTAAGATCAATTTTTGAGGAAATCCTAGCTCCCCTGACTTGATCAAACAAGTCATCAATTCTCGATAATGGATATTTGTTTTTAATAGTCATTTTGTTTAATTGTTGGTAATCTATGCATAATCTGAGAGTTCCATCTTTCTTTCTAACAGACAAAACTGGTGCACTCCACGGTGATTCACTTGGTCGGAGATACTTTTTTTCAAGCAACTCCTATAGTTGCATCCTCAATTTTGTAAGCTCTAGAATGCTCATATGGTAAGGATCTTGTGATACAAGTGCAGGTTCAGGCATTAAATCTATGGTAAAGTCTAAATCTATTTTAGGAGGTAGTCCCAGTATATCACCGGGAAACACATCCTAAAATTCCTTTAGGATGGGAAATTTGTCTATTGATGTTTTCAGTTTTCCAGTTTCAGTTTCCATAATTTTAACTTCATACAATTGACATCCTTTCCTAGCACACTTTTTGAGTTCTATAGATGAGATTTGTCGTACGGACACAAGCCTATAAATTCCTTTTATGGAATTATGTTTACCCTTATCATCAATACAGTCAAATTTTTTATTTAGATAGTCTATAACGGTATTATGAGATTCCATCGAATCCATCCCGATCAGAATATTAGGGATGGACATTTAAACTTACAGACGTATCCATTTCATTAAAACTAAATTCACATCCTTTTACGAGTTCTATAACCTTTTGTTTCACTCATGTTACTGGTTGTACCAACCATGCATTTTTTTGTTTTTCCTTTAAAAGATTACATTTTTCAACTAATGTTGGTGCAATGTAACTCAAACTAGCTCTTGAGTCTATAAGAATGAAAACATATGTGTTCAGGATTTTACCTTTTAGTTCCAGCATAGTTGAATGATGATCTGCTTGTCGGTCTTCAAGGGAAGTATTAACTCTAGGAACATTTCTGGCTATGTCATTGACCATAGAATCATCTTGCAACATGTTCACGAGGGACATTTTCCTATTAGGATTATGAGTAGAATTCCTGTATAAATGAGGACCATTGCAACCCCAACATTTAATTTCTTTTGCACTATCATTCAATCCTCTATTAAGGGTCCCTGTACTTTTTGCTCCATTGTTTGTAGTTAAATTTGGCATGCTATAATTATTGTCATTATAACTTTTTGTTCCTTTTCTAAAAGGAGAAGGCTTAAATCCTTTCCTTCGTCAATCCATGTTTTTTTCTTTTCTTATATTGACAAGTTTTGCTAAATTTGTATCTTTGTTTAAATAACAAATAACATAGTTTTTCCTTCCTAATTGTTTCTTCCATATTCTTCAGCATTTCAAATTCAATTTTTTCTTTATAGGTCGGGAGTAAAAAACTAATAAACCGATATACCTTTTTTTTCATCCCTCAAGTATGGTATGTAACTTGTAGGTCAAAAAAATTTAGTTACAAACCCTTCCATAGTTAAGTATCCCAATTTTAAGTCATTAAACGCCTTGGCCTTCTCATCATAATACCGTTCTGAACTGTACTTTCTCTTGAACATATTTTTAAAAATTTTCCATTTTAAATCCTTGCTGTGTATATTATTTACACTTTTAGCTTCCTTCCATCACAAGGAAACCTTCCCACTCAGCTGAAAAATAGCCAAATGTGCTCTCAGATTATCATCACAACCATATACTTGAGAATATCGTGTTGAATTTAACAGTTATGCTTCTACATTCTTTGCATGTATAATGACATTTACCTGAAATAAAAGGTATCACTAGCCAATAAAATAAAATATGGATAGGAAGAAATATAGTAAGTAAGAGATATAGTTAAATGTCCCAATTTTAAGTCATTAAACTCCTTGGCCTTCTAGTAAGAGATATAGTTAAATGCCCCAATTTTATGTCATCTTAAGCATTATATACTTAACTACTTTAACCACAAAGTTAAGTTCTTTTTATTTATGATAATTATCTTTATTTAAGAAAATATCTACATTCTTTGCATGTATAATGACATTTACCTGAAATAAAAGGTATCACTAGCCAATAAAAAAAAATATGGATAGGAAGAAACATGGTAAGTAAGAGATATAGTTACTATGTCCCAATTTTAAGTCATTAAACTCCTTGCATATATAATGACATTTACCTGAAATAAAAGGTATCACTAGCCAATGAAAAAAATATGGATAAGAATAAATATGGTAAGTAAGAAATATAGTTAAATGTCCCAATTTTAAGTCATTAAACTCCTTGGCCTTCTCATCATAATACCGTTCCGATAGGAAGAAATATGGATAGGAAGAAATATGGAAAGTAAGAGATATCGTTAAATGTCTGAATTTTAAGTCATTAAACTCCCTGGCCTTCTCGTAAGAGATATAGTTAAATGTCCCAATTTTAAGTCATCTTAAACATTATATACCTAACAACTTTAACCACAAAGTTAGGTTCTTTTTATTTATGATAATTATCTTTATTTAATAAAATATCTACATCTTTGCATGTATAATGACAATTACCTGAAATAAAAGGTATCACTAGCCAATAAAAAAATATGGATAAGAAGAAATATGGTAAGTAAGAGATATAGTTAAATGTCCCAATTTTAATTCATTAAACTCCTTGCATGTATACTGCCATTTACCTGAAATAAAAGGTATCACTAGCCAATAAAAAAAAATGGATAGGAAGAAATATGGTAAGTAAGAAATATAGTTAAATGTCCCAATTTCAAGTCATTAAACTCCTTGGCCTTCTCATCTTAATACCGTCATGACCTGTACTTTCTCTTGAACATATTTTGAAAAAGTTTCCATCTTAAATCCTTGCTGTGTATATTATTTACACTTTTAGCTTCCTTCCATCACAAGGAAACCTTCCCACTCAGCTGAAAAATAGCCAAATGTGCTCTCAGATTATCATCATAACTATATACTTGAAAATGTTGTGTTGTATTTAACAACCATGCTTCAACAACCTCCTCAGATTCTCCATCAAAGGTAGGAGGTCTTAATTTCTTAAACCCCCCTTGTAGTTACACTAGTTTTCCTTTTTGTTTCTTATACCTAGGTTCATCACTATCTTCTGACCCCCCATGTGAGAATTGAGAATTATCCACAATTTCCTCACTGCTAGGAACCTTTGTCTATCATTTTTTCCCTTTCTCGACACTACAAGAATTCTGACTATTATTTTTATGTGGTGCTTTGTGTGACAAACTTTTTAAGATTATTTCATTTATTTCGTCATGTTCTGATCTATTATTCATCAGTTTGGTATTGTCTACTTTAAGACTATCTAAGTCAACCTTCAAACTTGTCATTGCTTCTAACATTTCTAACTGTACTTCAACATTACGCTTGGCTTCAATTTCAACATAGATACTTGCATCTTCTAATACTAACGTCCCTTCTATAGTTTGTCTTGGCTCAACCATTAATGTGTCTTCTATCTCTCTACATTAGTAACAGTTTGTTACTCCACAAGAATGTTTAAATGCATTTATTCATATATAATTATCACTAAAATTAAATAAATTTATATAGTAAACCATTAGGTCTAAGTGTTGATTTATCAATGCTAGTAACTTGGTAACATTCTTGTTCCAACTTTCATGCGTGATGTCTTAACACTTGATTATTTTATTATTTATCTCTTTTACTGTTATGTGTTGTAGAATGACTTACTACTTATTTGGTGTTATGAAGTTGTGAATGGTGGATTACTTAGCACTAATGCTAATGCTCACTAAAATATTTTGCAGGTATCACTAAGCCTAGTAGCGGGTCATGAACAGAGCACTAAAGACGTTTCTCTAGTAAAGCTAAATTTTAGTGATGAATGTTGTAGCACGAGTTTCTGAGTGAATAATTAATGTTTTCAGCTAACGCTAGTCTTGGAAAGTATTAACTATTGTTTAATCCATACACATGGACTTTGCTCATAAATTTGTTGTACCAACTTGATTTTGGTGTGTGTGAAAGTGTTTTACTCAAGCATATTGATCTTTGACATTTTATTGTGCATTGTTGGAGTTTTGAGGGATTAGTTCCACTTTGCTTCTTTTTTTTCCAGATGAAAAATAACAGTTCCTTGATATTCATAAAGAATCAAAGGTAACATGTTACATCATCAAGTAGTCAATCAAATATTATTGAAATGAC
Source organism: Pseudotsuga menziesii (assembly GCA_001517045.1). Taxonomy (NCBI): domain Eukaryota; kingdom Viridiplantae; phylum Streptophyta; class Pinopsida; order Pinales; family Pinaceae; genus Pseudotsuga; species Pseudotsuga menziesii. The sequence goes on along the minus strand of LPNX010826179.1, from coordinate 254,451 downwards.
TAGCATCAGAGTCCATGAGGACTAGGTATAACATGGAATAGAATAAATCCTGTTGTGCACCTTCAGAAAAAAACTGACTATCAGAAATACAGTCACTAGAGAAGATAATTGAGATACCAGACATATGATCCAAAGAGGGGCTTTGGGAATAGTCTTTCCTCACTCACACAGAGGATAAATTCATCATGCTGAAACATCAATGGAAATCAAAATCCATACTAAAAAAAGGGAGTATGTCAGATAGAGCAGTGCTCATCAAAATATTTGTATAGTATCTTCCCAAATGACTATATCTTCAGAGAATTCTCTAAAGGATAGTAGGCCTGAGGCCATACTAATCCCTTCCTTGGATAATATGTTCACCTTCTCATTATATTCCATATAGACATGTTTGTAGTCAAGATAAGAGAAGGAAGCAGTAAGGTTTTTTATGTTGTTACACCAAGCCTCCAAGTTCAGAATAGTGAGTTCAGATTTAGTATTTGCCTAGTTTATACTCATTGAAGAGTCTCCAAAAATGTATAAGCCAAAAAGCTCGATTTCCTTTGAGGAGAACAGAAGGGACCAAAGTTCCAGGAGTTTTGCTCGAGTGCTTGAGATTTTACCACAACCCATTTTGATATGGAAGTAATGGTATTGACTGATGTATAGGAAGATACCCGCACCTCCCATTGACTCTGCAACAACACCATCAAAAAAACCAGAGGGTAATGTTATGGCTGGTGGGATGCCGATGTTCCTTACTTTTTTCCCTTTCCTCTGATGTACCTTGTAAGCCATTACATTTTGTCTGATAATGTGACACATGTGGGACATATCAAGTAATTTCCCTTAAAAAATGTTATAATTCCCGGTTTTCCATTTGATAAAAATTGGAAGGTACAATAAATCATCTTTCCTTTCAAGCCAGTTTACAAGATTCTCCAAGACTAAATTATTTGTCCAAATTAGAGTGTAATTATAGGATCTGCTAAGGCTGATAATAACTTCCTTTACAAATAGACAGTATACGAAGAGGTTTTTTATAGTATCATCATTGCGCTTGTACAGAGTGCATCTATTGGGACCCATCCATCCTTTCTTTTCCAGACTATCCCATGTATTTATCTTGTTGTTGATGACCATCCAGATGAAACATTTTATTTTCAGAGGTATGCTCATGTTCCAAAGCTGAGGTGTGCCACAGTTAAAAAATATGAAACTATAAGATCATATGCTTTCCTTGCTATAAACATGCAATTTTTGTGTTGAACATCCATAGGAGTGAATCCTCGCATTCTCTGATCTTAATACCACTGTGTGTAAGACCATTAACAAAAGCATTCTAGTGATCATACCATATACCTCCCAAATTTAGATCTGATGCAGCCAATACGACAGGCTATGAGGATCCCTTTCAAGATTATGTGCCTGAGCCAGGTAAGTGATCCCAAGATCAGTGAGGTAATCCCTGAGGTCTTCAGGGAGAATATAGGATGCATTGAGTCCGGCAGTTGGATCCACACCCAGTCTGATATGCCTTCCATTACCAACTTTCCAGCCAAGTTCACATGTAATCCAAGATAATGCTCTAATAAATCCATTCCATATATATGAGGTTCCTATAACAGAGAAATATTGAGACCAGAGCCATACATCAATAGGTCTGTCCTTTAAATATTTATGAGTAATAATCTGATTCCAAATGCCCTTACCCATCAGTAAATTCCACAAGATTTTAAGTATGAGAGAGGTCCCAAACCAGTCAAGGTGCTTTATATTCCAACCTTCGAATTCATATGGGGCAGATATGGATTTCCAGTAATCCAGGTGAGATCTCTGATGTCCATCGGAGCTACCCCAGAGGAATGTAAATATATCCTGTATTATAGAGTTCTGAATAGAAGTGGGTATGTGAGCCAAAGCAAACCAATATACACCTAACCCTGTGAGTACTGATCTGATAAGGACAACTCTACCTCCCAGTGAGAGAAATATGTAAGTCCAGTTATTGATTATGTTTTCAAACATAGATATAATCCATTTCCAATCGTTTGATCGATACCCCAGAGGTTTTAAGCAGTATCCCAAGTATTTGAAACCTGTAGTAATGGGATCCATATTGTATGGTAGGAGATCAGAGATGTGTCTCCTTGTATCATCATCCACCTCGTTATATAAGAAAGAGGATTTTTCATTGCTAATCTTCATACCTGTAGCAAAGCAAAAAAGATCCATGGCTTCTTTATATGCACTCCATTCCTCCACATTGACACGACAAAAAAGGATTACATCATCAACAAAGAACATATGTGTAATAGATTAATGTCTTGGAGTGATATGAATACCCTTTATATGGCCATTTCTTTGAGAATTATAAATTATAATACTGAGTATTTCTATGATCAAAATGAACAATAATGTTGATAATGGACAACCTTGGCGAATTCCTCTCGTGGCAGGAAATAAATATGAGGGTGTCCCATTAAGAAGAACAACAAAACATGAGGATATGCATCCCATGATCCAATTTACACCTACCAGAGGTATACAAATATGTAACAATACCAATCTCAGAAAAGTCCAATTCACACGGTTGAAAGCCTTGATGAGATCAAGTTTTAACACGATGACCTTAAGATTATTGGTTTTTATAGTATGAAGGATCTCTTGAGTAATACCCACAGGTTCTGTGATTTTCCTATTTTTGAGAAACCCAAATTGCTATGGAGTGATGGCCCTGTCTAGGATGGGCTTAAGACGCAGGGAAACAATTTTGGAAATGATTTTGTAGACCAGATTACACAGAGAAATTGGTCTATAATCTGCAAAGGTAAGAGGATTTTCACACTTAGGAATCAACGTAAGAAAGGTGGAGTTTAATGCACTAGTAAATTTTCCCTCGTGTCTAGCTTGTTCAACTGCACAATGCAGATCCTTCCCAACTAAGTTAAAGAAATCTAAGAAGAATTCGACCGGTCATTCATCAAGACCAGGGATTTTATCTTTTTTAAATCCTTTCAAAATAGATTCAACTTTAGAGAGAGTGATAGCCACGAGGAAGCTATATTTTTCCATCTCATTGAGATATGAAGGAAAAAGTATAATCACCTTTAGTTGGTCATAGATGTTGGTGCTACCATCATCCTCAAAAAGATGGGAGAAATGTGATTTGCCCAGCTTTTTCAGCGGGGAGTCTTCTTTGACCAGGTTTCCCTCATGGTCCTTGAGAGACCAGATCGATTTTGAGTTTCTTTTGGCTGAAGCAAAGGAGTGCAAAAATTTGAGTTGGCATCCCCCTCTTTGATCCACAGAGCCCTGCTCTTCAGCCTCAAGGTAAGTACCTCATGTGCCAGGAATGTGTCTTTTTTATTTTTTAGAATCCCCAACCTATTAGCCTTAGGGACAGAGAGTAAACCAGAGGATATCTGTAGGAGAGATGAAATCTCAAAGTTTATATCCATTATCTCTTGTTTCCTGGAGCATTTCTTCCTTCTCTCCCAGTCCTTTATGGTAACTTTAAGTCTACTGAGTTTTAGGGAGAGGGATTCTAGGTGATCACAAGGCCTAAGGTGAGAGGGAGCCCTCCAGAAAGATGATACAACAGCAGCAAAATCCTCTTCTTCGAGCCAGGCTCTATTGAACTTGTAAGGGTAGCAAAGTGGATGAAGCCGTGGGCCCCACTCCAAGCAGATGGGGTAGTGATCTATAACAGGAGAGAGTAGGAATCAAGTAGCTTGAGATCAGAAAATGGTCACTCTTGAACTCATGATATGAACTTTGGTCTTATATAATATATTTTTCAACAAAATATTGTATACAAACAAAAATCATTTTTACCTCGTAATAATATCTCTGTAGTACAAATAGAATGTATAATTCAAATTTAAATATTAAATTTTTTCATAAAACCTGTACAAATATAATCAATACTACTGTATAATAATTTTATTTTATTTATTTACCATAATTTATATAATAAAATTAAGAAAATTCTAAAATTAAAAAATTATGATTTCAAGTGAATATGGCTTATTGTATAATGTTAACACAAGATTGAAGAATCTTATTGTATAATGTTAACACAAGATTGAAGGATCTTATAGAGTTTGAATTACATTATCAATATTGATATTTAAGAATTATACTTAGTAGGTAAAAGGTGTTACATTTATGTTGGTTAAATAAAATCATATAAAATCTAGATTTATAATAAATATTAAATATAATTAAAATATAAATTTAATTTAATAATAAATAAATTGTAAGTTCGTGGGGGTAGAGCAAGTGGTAAAGTGGAATTATTTGTAAATGGAAGGTCTCGTGTTCAAATCCCCTCCAAATTTATCCGTGCGTCATGGTTCGAGCCTTGTGGTTGCACCTAGGGTTATAATGGTAGTGGGATTAAATTAAAAAAAATAAAAAAAATTGTAATTTTAGTTATCATATATGTTAGTTTAATATATAAATTGTAACATTAATGATCTCAGTGTCTCCAATGCCACTCTTGAGTTTTATGGTGGCCTCTCAAACTAATTTTAAATTGGGTCTAAATTCAATTGCTAATTATATGGGTCTCAGTAGTGCTATGGTTGCTAATTCTAAAAAAAATTATGGATAGGAAGAAATATGGTAAGAGATTTAAAATTTATTAATATTAATTAATTAGATCCAAAAAATGAATATATATATATATATGTGTGTGTGTGTGTGTGTGTGTGTGTTTATTTTAGAATTTGGGGTGGACTATGGCCTATATTTTTCACATTGCAGAGGATGAGACAAGTGTATTTTTCAAATTAATTATATGGTAGTCATTTGAAATTCAAAATAAAAAATTATAAAAAATATATATATAAAATAAGCTGATGAATGAATAACTAGCACTTGATGCATGGATACAAAACAAATGTTCATGACAAATAAATAGAAGAATATGATTTCATGCGAACATGTTTACAGGGAGAACAAATGCCAGACAGACTCACCTTCGAAGGAGGGGCTCCAGCTGGCTACGGGTCTGTGGAAGGTTAAGGAGCTGTTAGAAAATTCCGCTTATGAATACTATCATCGGCCATACATTGAAGTGGCGGCTCCACAATAAATGAACAACTCCTGGCCACTTAAAGTTCAGCTATGTTTTAGAGTGCCATGGACAATTCCTGTTTGGAATGTCTTATTTCTTTTTATTTGATGAACATTTTCAAAAGCCAAATTATTTTTGCAAAGACCGTTTAAGAAGAATTATGGACAATTTTTTCTTTCTTGCTGAATGTATGGATCGGTACACAGGTGGCTGAAATGTGAACAATCAACATCTCATGATATGGTGCCCTGGTTTTGTGGACAGCTGGGTTGTTTATTTTTTGATGTAACGCTTTGGTTTTTGCTTTAACAACACTTTCTTTGTGTTTGAACTTTATCTACAAATATACAGAGCTGCATATAAAAAATGTAATTTTGTCTCTCTCTCGAAGAAATAAAACTATGCTTTTTTTTCCCAGGAAAAAAAAATGTGAGAGATAAAAAAAATTGTTGATGCATGAATGTATGTAAGTGTAATAGATTTTATGGCAGTTGTTTCAACTAGAAATAAATAATTAAAATATATATATAAAAAATAACAAATAGATGATGAATGAATAACTGGTAGTGGATGTAGCCACAACTCATAGCTAATAAGTAGAAGAAGCCTTTGACCCAGTAGTAGTAGAAAAGCCAGCATTAGCTACAGTAGATTAAGCAGAAGCAAAGGCAATAGGAGGAAAGGCAGCAAAGACATAGGAAGTATAGGCAAAGGCAACAAAGCAAGCAGCGGATTCTCTAGTTATATATCGGGATCGAGTTTACCCTTATTTAAAACATTATTTGCTTGCCTTATTTAAAACATTATTTGCTTGGTCGTCGCATTATTCTATTATGATCGACCTACCTTTCTCTGCCTGTGAGTCTTGTGCAGTGAACGCTTTGCCCGGGCGAGCTGATGATGGGTTCACTTGTGGCTTAGTCACATTGTGCCCTGGTATAACACTCACCATATCCCAGAAGCTTCCCAGTACTAACGATTCAATCGCCATGTCCCAAACTCAATCCATAAGCCAGAAGCCATGTCCCAGTACTAAGTTTTCCAAGGCGAGTATCACATAGATATGCGCTTATCATAGGATAGGAGAGTCTATTAGTGGATTAGAGATTAGAGTTTCCATGGATTTCAAATGGCTTATTCCCCACTGGTCCTTCCCAGTCAGTCATGGCAGTTGCATATATTGCAAATGGTTTCGGGTTCTGAACTATTCTCTTTATTAGATGGATTCTCAGGCTACAATCAAGTATTAGTAGCTAAAGAAGACAGACTTCAAACGACATTCAGAACCAGGTGGGGAACTTTTGCTTATAGAAGGATGCCCTTTGGACTCATAAATGCTGGAGCTACTTTTCAGAGGGCTATGGACGTAGCTTTCCGTGGTCTGATTAGTCGTAGTGCCATAGTATACCTTGATGACAACACGATATTCTCAAAAAAAAAAAGAGGAACACGCATTTCATCTAAAGCAGATTTGTGAACGCTGCTGAAAATATGATATCTCACTAAGCCCCAAGAAGTGTGTGTTTGTTGTTACAGAAGGTAAGTTGCTGGGCCATGTGGTATCTAAGAAAGGGATCTTCATAGACCCAGAGAGGATTAAAGTTATCGAACATATTCCTTTATCCCATAATAAAAAAGGGCATGCAGTCATTTATGGGGACAATAAATTTCATGCGAAGGTTTGTGCCAAATTTCACTTAAATTGTTAAAACTTTGCAGCAAATGGTAAAGCAAAGTGTACAATTCAAGTGGAATGATGTGGAGAAGAATGCATTTAGTAAAATAAAGACAGTTGTTGCACACACACCCTCCCTCAAAAGTCCAGATTTTCAGAAAGATTTTATTTTGTACACTTTTGCATCTCATGATTCACTAGCAGCTGTGCTAACCCAGAAGGAAGATGGGAGAGATGAGTTCCCCATATAATTTATGAGCACTGGTCTGCAAGGGGCCGAGTTGAATTACCCAGCTGTGGATAAACATGCTTACGCAGTGTTCAAAGCGGGAAAACAGTTCAGACCATATATACTTAAGAACCAGACAAAGGTCATAGTTCCACATCCAGCTGTGAGGTCTCTCTTCGTACAAAAGGAGTTAGGAGAAAGAAGAGGCAACTGGGTAACAACTCTATAGGAGTATGACCTCGAATTCAAGCCAGCCTCCATAGTTAAAGGGCAAGGATTGTGCAAACTGATGACTGAAAGTAAAGACAATGAGGAACATGACTGGGAAGATGAAGTTGAGTTACATTTGATGGATGTATGTCCTCTTTTCACAGATACGGATTCCTGGTATCGAGACATTGTGCATTACCTTCAAACGAGATTGTTGCTGAAACATTGGAATTCTAAGCAAAGAAGAGCACTACTTCTTAATTCATCCTCATATCAGATTATTGAAGGACTATTATTCAAAAATAATTATGATGGAGTTCTTCTTAGATGCTTAGAGAAAGAATATGCGAAGAAGGTCATGATAGATTTACATGATGGGCCTGCTAGAGGACATTTCTACGAAGATACTACAGCTCATAAAATTCTCAGATTCGGATACTATTGGCCCACACTGTTCAAAGATGCACACGCCCATGTCAGAAAGTGCGACATTTGTCAAGGTGTGGTGGAAGACAAGTTAAAGCAGCAGGACCATTAAATCCTATAATGATAAGAAAACCTTTTGAACAGTGGGGGATGGACATAGTCGGAGAGATAAAGCCAAATTCTTCCTTGCAACACAAATATATTCTGACGGCAACTGACTATTTCACTTGTTGGGTCGAGGCCATTCCGTTGCGTAAAGTAAATGAAGATGCGGTCATGGAATTTTTGCAGGATCATATTATGACCAGGTTTGGAGTTCCATATTCTTTAGTTTTGGATAATGGTACTTAATTTTCCTCGATTAGATTAACTGCATTTGCTCATGAGAAATGAATTAAGTTGCATTACTCTACAAATTACTACCCACAGGGAAATGGTTTGGCTGAATCTACGAACAAGAATCTGATTAGGATTTTAAAAAAGACGGTGATAGAAAATTAGAGGAGTTGGCACTCAACATTACCAAATGCTCTTTGGGCTGATAGGGTCACCCCCAAGACTTCCTTAGGTGTGTCCCCGTATACCCTTGTTTATGGAAAAGAAGCCATTCTACCCCCCAATATCATGCTACCCTCTTCCATAATAGCTCAGGAATCCAGAGGATCAGATAATGAAGTCTTGCAGATAAGGATACATAATATTTTGAAGGCAGAGGAATCTAGATCCAGGGCCAGAGAACGTTTCAAACAACAAGAGGAGGTAGTAAAGAGATGGTTTGTTAAACATAAAGCTATAACAAAAGAATTCGAGGTGGGAGATTTGGTTCTCAAGTGGGATCACCCTCATGATGAGAAAGGAAAACACACGAAATTACAACAGTTATGGGTAGGCCCTTTCCAGATTGCGGCAAAAATTGGCCCCTCAACCTATAAATTGCAAGATTTACAGGGGTGGGAAGAGAACTTACCAGTAAATGGTTTAGTTATCAAACCTTATTTTTCCTGAGTTTTTGTCTTGTTCTTTTTCTTTGTAGATAAATAATTTGCTTTGTCGTTTTATGTTTGATTTATTTTATTTCTGTTGGTTTTAGTTAGCTTTTGGTTGACTTCAATAAAAGAGGCAAACTTTCAGTTGCACGGAGAGCATCAGAATTCTTGATTAACTAAAATCCTTGATTATAAGACTGTGTACTATTGTTTTATCTGAAATAATTTCTTCTAGTTTAACAGTTTTCCTAAATGGCTATGAACCCATTGAAGTCCTACTTAATCCTTGTAAAATAAATCAGGATCAAAAGTCTAGAATACTCTTTCGAGGCTCCATCCATCTCACATGTAAAATATCGTAGGGGCTAACAACAAAAGACCCATGGAAAGAAAGCAAGGTAAACAGTATATTATATATAAATGATCCCATGTGAAGAATTGAAAGCCAAAAGGCAGACAAGAGTAAAAAAACTCCTATGAAAGCAATAGGTACCAAAACAAAGTACTGAATCATTTAAGTACAAAATTGCCAAAGTTCTTCTCCATCCGTGAGCTGAAAGTCAAGTGCATCTCTCACACAAAAAGACACTATGGATAGAGGAGCCTGAATAAAAAATTCAGAAAGAAAGGCATGCAGGAGGACTCATAAAAAAGGAGAAAAAGTCCAAAAGGACAAAAGGTGCAAAATGGAATGGGAATGAGGAATAAATGAATATTTATGTTTACCATATGTTACGATCCTGTGGTGTCCAAGCTGGAAACTCCTTGAAGAAAGAGGTAAAAATAAAACCCATATTCTTGGCCTCGAAAGAGTTATCTTGACTTTGGAATCTTGGTTGCCATTTTCCTAAATTGGACTACGCTCAATGATTAAAAGTACATATATTCGCCATTTGGGAAATCCAAACATCTAGAAGAATTCAACATGTTGGTTTTATTGTTAAACAGTCTATTACTTAAGGAATAAATTGTCCAGAGATCTAGGTTCACCAGGTAGTCTCCAATTGTTGCAACTGCAACTGTTTCCCAAATTTTCGAAACTTTGAACCCTCCTTTTTATTTTATCTTGCCTGGGAGTGTGTGGATTCATGAAATTTGTTTTGTTTGTCCCTCTGCTACAGTTTGGATTGTCTTGAGGTCAGCTGTTTTCATATTTTTCGAAAAATTGCTTGTGTCTGCAACAGCTTTGGGTTGTGGAATTTAAAGTGTGATTTGAAAATGTTGTCCTTTGATCTGAATGATCTCTTTCATTGATATTGGGAGTCTATTTCTCATTTTTGCCGTTTCTTCGGAGGTGAAACAAACTCTTTTCATCACTACCCAGTCGAAAGTCTTTTGGTACTTAACTTTTTAGTTTGGTTGTTCGGAGGGCTAGTTTCTTGTGTCGCCGACACGGCGGTTGCGCTGAGTTGATCATTGCATGTGTTTAGTGGTTGGAACTTCTGATTGCTGCAGTTTTTATTGAAAGCGGAAGCCGTAGTTCTTTTGTCTTCCACCGTTGTGGCGTTTTTAATGCACTAACCATCCGACTCATAGAGTGCCAACCGTCGAAGTTTTATTTGATTGCGGTATATGTAGTCTATACATTTTCTGTCAATGCTATTGATTGTGGAACTTAACATTTTTTATTTTTGATGGTAAGGTTTTATCACTCTCGAAGGTCGGTTGAAGTTTGAGTCAGGGTTTTCGATCTCTATGATGCCGCTGTTTTGGAGATGAGACAAAAATTTTAGACCACAACATAACCCTAAGATTTTTCGAACACTTAACGTTTCATGATGTTTCTGTGCCATATCGGAAAGTTTTATGACTTTGATTGAAGGCTGTAGCCTGATTGCTTTCCGCCATTGCGACTCCCAAGCGAACTAAATGTCCACCATATAACTGCTCCACTCGCCAATGTTTTGTTACAGTTTTTGTCGATATGTTTTATTTACCGTGGAGCCCATAGTCTTTTCATCTTCCGCCATTGCAGCTACAAAATGCACTAACCACCCGACGGTTATGTCCTTCCGTTCGCCGACAGGGAGTTTTTCTGCCCGATGCTTTAGCATTTAGTCTTTCCGACGCCAATAGACTTAATGGTCTCGCAGAACTTGTTGTCCGTTTGAATCCCACCATTGCGGCTGTTAATTAAACTATCCTGCCGATGCTTTAGTGATTTTTCCCGCTGGTGATGGTTTTTCTCGCCCGTTCTGTGTGTGTTTTTACCCTATCTTATGGATGTTAGAGGTTTGATATTCTATCATTTTAAGGTTTTCACGATGAGAGCGCAGTACAGGGCCTCATTTTAATGGTCAGTTTTATTGTTAATATGGTTTACATTTGTTGAAAAGATGCAGTCCAAATTAATGATGATTTTTGTTTCACTGCAGATGGACTTAGAAGATTCTTCAGATTACTGTTGCAAAGAAGGACAAAGCAGAAGGAAGTTGGCTGAAACGTGATAGGCAGAGATGTTCTGAGATCTACGAGATCTTAAAAAGGACAAATAAAAGACAAAGCAGAATCGATAGCAGCAGAGGCCCAGGCTTGGAAAAGTTTGGCAGTTACCAAGCTGGTCCCTTTTGTTTTTTATAAAATGCTCTTAAATCATAAATCTGAAATGTAACGTTTGTATGAATCATGAGCACTCACAAACTGACAAAACTGTGAGGTTAAAACGGTTGGGGGAGCCTGAAGGTCACGGGGGCGAGGTAACCCAAAGGTTTTGTTGTTTTTGTATAAAGATAGGAAAATTAGAGGGAATGGGGGATTTTTCCCTGGAGAAACTTGTGAACCACTTGTTGTAAGAGGAACTACTTTGTTTTACAATAATAATTACATATTTTTCCTGTTGGAGAAGGTGCTGCGTGGAATGTTTGAATGTGATTAAATGAACAATGTTGAAGGGGAACTATTTCATTTTCAATTGTGTTTTGTTAACTGTGAGAGCATTCTAACTTTCTGAACCTATTTTCTTATTTGAATGTTCGCTGGTTTATTCTGTGATAATTTCCACTCTGAGTAATGGAGGTTTTAACGGTTGATGAGCTATCTTGTCATGTATATCTTTATTCATGTTTGTGTGTTTTGATTCTAAGAACAACTATCTGTGATTTATCTTAACATGTAAATAGTATTACATTACTCATGATTTAATATCTTGCTCCCTAGGGACAACTTAGTTAGCGTTGTTTCTTCTAGTTGTGTGTGATTGAGATGTGAGAGAGTCTAAGATGAGAGGTAAGAACCTGCGCATCACATTGTGACCACTCCTTGCATTCTTTATCAATCTACATCTTAGATAGACACTTGCATATCATACTTAAAGTCAAAAAATACAAAAAATATACACGGTGGACCGGGCCGCAACAGGTAAAACCCGCTCTTTTTGTTACTTGACCTACGGTAGTCGGACCGCAAACCGGACGGATTCCCTACACCAAACAGTGACGGGATAGTTGGGAACGTTGATTGGGGAGAATCCCTTACTGTTGTTTCCTGCAAATTTCCAGGCGCCAACAGTTTTGGCGCTAGAAGGAGGGCCGCCAGTGCATGGCTGGCCGAGGAAATCCATTTCCTCAAAATAACTCCACCAGTTATAGTTTTGAAAGCAGTGTATTTCCTGATCCAAATACTGAAGAGAATAGAGAACATTTGTTTGCTGTGGATAACCAAGTGGTAAATGATCTGAGAAGACACACACGGGCTTATGTGAAGAGTATTGGAGGATTACCCATTATCCCTTATTTACCCCGAAGATAATACAAGAAGAAAGACCGTCCCATCTTGGAAGATTCAGTGTTGGTTGGAGATTAGGAAGAGTTAGTAGAAGTAGCATTACAGGAGGTTGTTCAGGCTTTGAATCAAATAGGCCTAAACACACCTTACTGTTCACCTGTGCAGACTCCTGTTCCTTCGCCTCCTCACTCTCCACCCAGACTCATGGCAGGTGTAAATACGAACTAGCCACCCAACCCACCAAATCCACCACCTGCTTGGAAGGCCAGATCACCCCTAAACTTTACACCTCCGTTGCATGATTTACCTCAAGATTTTGAAAAGATGTTGCCCAAGTTTGATCAAAATGAGAAGATGTTAGTAGATGACCATTTGCAAAGTTTCTATTTGGCAATAGAAGGATTAAGGGCTGGGGAACATGAGGATGTAGTTTGTATACTTTTTCCACACAACCTTAAGGGAGCAGCAGCATCGTGGTACTTTAGTTTTCCTGTAAACTCTATCCCAGACTGGGATACCTTTGAAAGGATTTTTAGAAGTAAGTATGCAACCCAAAAAAATCATGCGGCTCTCATGTAAGGACTGTGTGCCTTAAAGAAAGAAAGAAAAGAGAAGGTGCATAGTTTTACCCAAAGATTCGCAGCCTATCTTAAGAATTTTTCTGAAGCTGACAAACCCTCGGATAAAGTTCTGATTGAGTATTATACCTCAGCTCTAGGACCCGAGTTGGCCATGTTTTCCAAAATGAAAGGCAAAGCTACTCTAGCAGAGACTTATGAAGAAGCAGAGAGAGTAGAGGCTGAAAAAGAAAGCATCAAAGATTATCCTGAACGGTCAGGAGAAAAAAATGTTGGGAGGAAAGCTTTGTTATTTACTAAGCCTAAAGAGGAGCAATCACCAAATTTCGAAGGAATGGCAAAGATGATGCAGAAGCTCTCTAATAGAATCATAGACTTGGAAAAAGAAAAGGAATCCCAAAAGTTCTATAAGCCTTATTACAAGAAAAGGGAAGACAACAATCAATCCCAACCCCCTCCGCATAGCCCTGCATCTATGAACTTAATGGAGGTAGGGATGGATAACTTTTGCACTTTTTACCAACAACCACATTCTGAAAAGAATTGTCCTCAATGGGTAAATTCGATGACTTTGGTTATGATTCAATTGCTAGATTCTAAATTAACCGAGGATAACGATGAGGAAGGGAAAGAGAACAATAAATCAACAGAAAAACAAGAGGATGAGGCCATGGTTTTATGGGACTGTGTATCGTTGTTTGATGCCGAGGAAGAAAAGGATCTGAGACACGAGGACATCTTGGAAACAAATGTAATGACGAGAAGCCGGGGGTTGAATAAGGAAAATAGTCTTATGCTCCCGAAAATCAAGAGACTTCAAAATAATGTTAAGAAATTTCAAAACAACTCAGCTAATAAAATTCTGGAATTTACCATCACCAGTCAAAATCCTAGACATATCAACATGCCTATTGAGCCCAATGAAGAAAAGATAAATAATGTTAAACCAAATCTCACAGGACATAAGATGGATTATGACATTGTGAAGGATATAAAAAAGGTAAGGGCTAACATCTCATTATTTGAAATGTGCAATGTTCCGTAGCAGAAAGAAAATCTCTTGAAAGCACTTGAAATATCAGAGGAGAGGCTGCCCACTAAAAATCAACCCCAAGAAGAAGAAATTGGTGAAGGAATTATGGGAGGTAAGCCTAAATGCAAGACTCCACCTTTTCTCCTTACTTTTTAAATTTTCAACCACAACGTGCATAACTGCCTAGTAGACTCGGGGGCCTCAGTCAACGTCATGCCGCTGTTGGTCTACAAGAAGATAAATGGGAAACCTAAACCATCTACCTGGAGGGTCGTTCAGTTGGATAGAACGAATGTGAAGGTAATTGGGGAAATGGAGGATGTTCTTGTTCGCTTATCTTCAAATGATAAGGTATGTCAATTCATTGATATTATGGTGGTTGACATACCAAAAGCTTATGGACTTGTTTTGAGCAGAGATTGGTCGGCAAAGCTGAACTGATATTTTGCCTCAGACTGGTCACATCTGTGGCTCCCATATAAAGGAAGCCCAAATCAAATTAAAGTTTTGAGGGAGCCCCACATGAAACACAATGTTACTCAGTTCGAAGGTAAAAATGAACTAGTGGATTCTGTTTTGGGAAATTACTTTATTGAGCTAGAACTAGGAAACTATCAAGCAGAAGAAGCCAATGATACATCAGATGCTTAGCTTGATCTCCTTCGGTTCTCACAGGCTGATGAATTTGATTGTAAAATAGTAGACTTAGCTGTAGATGTAGATGTAAATTCTCGCACAGTAGCGGTTAGCGATTTTTGGACACTTTCCTTTAATGGTTCTAAAACTTTAGAGGGGTCAGGAGCCAGTTGTATCCTGATTGACCCTAAGAAAAATAAACATTTTCTTTCATGTAGGTTAGAGTTTGAATGCACCAATAACACAACTGAATATGAAGCACTAGTTTAGGGACTAAGAAAAGCATTTGAATTAAAGGTAAAAAATCTGAAAGTGTTTGGGGATTCTGAAATAATTATAAAACAAATTCGAAATCAAATAGATTGCATTTCCCCTCATTTAAAATCTTATCAAAATGAAGTATGGGATTTGCTTAAATATTTTCATGCATTTAACATTTTATCGATTCCTAGACTTAAGAATGTAGCAGCTGACTTGTTGGCCACCTCAGCTGCGAGGCTTGTGCCCTCTAATAATCGGTGCTCTATTGAATTGCTTTTCAAGCCTTTGGTGCCAGATATGATCACCAATATATGAGTGTTCGATGATGATCAACAGATTCTAGAATGCCTGACAAATGACGAAACCTTCAAAGGGGCGATTATTGACGATGAAGAACATCAAGCCAAGCTAAAATTCAATAATTTTAATCCTAAAGGAGTCAGGACTTTGGAGCGAATGTTTGATTTAAATGAGAAATTTAGAAGACCAGTGAATGTGAAGACTCATAACTCGTCTTTACAGTTCGAGTTGATTAATTTGGGGACTGAAATTGAGCTTAAATAAATGAATTTGGGAAAGTGTTGCTCCCCAGGTGAAATGAATAAGTTTATCAGTCTTTTCAAACAATACAAAGATGTTTTTGCTTGGACATATGAAGATTTGAAAACATATGACACCAATATAATCCAACATGTTATCCCCATCAGATCTGGAATCAAACCTTATTAGCAGCCTTTAAGGAAAATGCATCCAAAATTAGAACCTTTAATCCAGAATGAAGTTAAGAAACTATTGGATGCCAGAATTATCTTCAAGGTTATACACTCGGAATGGGTTTCAAATCTGGTACCGGTAAGGAAGAAATCCAGAGAAATTAGGCTATGTGTGGATTTCAGAAACTTAAATCGCGCTTCAGATAAAGACAATTATCATGTCCCACCCATGGAACAGATATTGCAAATGGTTTCGAGTTCTAAACTATTCTCTTTATTAGATGGATTCTTAGGCTACAATCAAGTATTAGTAGCTGAAGAAGACAGACTTAAAACGACATTCAAAACCAGGTGGGGAACTTTTGCTTACAGAAGGATGCCCTTTGGAATCATAAATGCTGGAGCTACTTTCCAGAGGGCTATGGACATAGCTTTCCATGGTCTAATTGGCTCCAGTGCCGTAGTATACATCGATGACATCATGATATTCTAAAAAAGAAAGAGAGGAACACGCATTTCATGTAAAGCAGATTTTTGAACACTGCCGAAAATATGGTATCTCACTAAACCCCAAGAAGTTCGTGTTTGCTGTTACAGAAGGTAAGTTGTTGGGCCATGTGGTATCTAAGAAAGGTATCTCCATAGACCCAAAGAGGATCAAAGCTACCGAACAGATTCCTTTACCCCATAATAAAAAGGGCATGGAGTCATTTATGGGGACAATAAATTTCGTGCGAAGGTTTGTGCCAGATTTCGCTCAAATTGTTAAACCTTTGCAACAAATGGTAAAGCAAAGTGTACAATTCAAGTGGAATGATGTGGAGAATATTTCATTTAGTAAAATAAAGACAGCTGTTGCGCACGCTCCCTCCCTCAAAAGTCCGTATTTTGAGAAAGATTTTATTTTGTACACTTTTGCTTTTGATGATTCACTAGCAGCTGTGCTTACCCAGAAGGAAGATGGGGGAGATGAGTTCCCCATATCATTTATGAGCACTGGTCTGCAAGGGGCCGAGTTGAATTACCCAGCTGTGGATAAACATGCTTACGCAGTGTTCAAAGTGGTAAAATAGTTTAGACCATATATACTTAAGAACCAGACAAAGGTCATAGTTCCACATCTAGCTGTGAGGTATCTCTTCGTACAAAAGGAGTTAGGAGAAAGAAGAGGCAATTGGGTAACTGCTCTACAGGGGTATGACCTTGAATTCAAGCCAGCTTCCATAGTTAAAGGGCAAGGATTGTGCAAACTGATGACTAAAAGTAAAGACAATGAGGAACATGACTGGGAAGACGAAGCTAATTTACATTTGATGGATGTATGTCCTCTTTTCACAGATCCAGACTCCTAGTATCGAGACCTTGTGCATTACCTTCAAACGGGATTGTTGCCAGAACATTGGAATTCTAAGCAAAGAAGAGCACTATGTCTTAAATCAGCCTCATATCAGATTATTGAAGGAATATTATTCAGAAAGAATTATGACGGAGTTCTTCTTAGATGCTTAGAGAAAGAAGATGTGAAGAAGGTCATGATAGATTTACATGATGGGCCTGCTGGAGGACATTTATTTGGAGATACTACAGCTCATAAAATTCTCAGAGCCGGATACTATTGGCCCACACTATTCAAAGATGCACATGCCCATGTTAGAAAGTGCGACATTTGTCAAAGGTGTGGTGGAAGACAAGTTAAAGCAGTAGGACCATTAAAGCATGTAATGATAACAGAACCTTTTGAGCAGTGGGGGATGGACATAATCAGAGAGATAAAGCCAAATTATTCCTTTCAAAACAAATATATTCTGACGGCAACCGACTACTTCACTCATTGGGTCGAGGCCATTCCATTGTGTAAAGTAAATGAAGATGCGGTCATGGACTTTTTGCAAGATCATATTATGACCAGGTTTGGAGTTCCAATTTCTTTAGTTTTCAATAATGCTACTTACTTTTCCTCGATTAGATTAACTGCATTTGCTCATGAGAAAGGAATTAAGTTTCATTACTCTGCAAATTACTACCCACAGGGAAATGGTTTGGCTGAATCTACGAACAAGAATCTGATTAGGATTTTAAAAAAGACGGTGATAGAAAGTCAGAGGAGTTGGCACTCAGCATTACCAAATTCTCTTTGGGATGATAGGGTCACCCCCAAGACTTCGTTAGGTGTGTCCCCGTATACCCTTGTTTATGGAAAAGAAGCCATTCTACCCCCCAATATCATGCTACCCTCTTCCATAATAGCTCAGGAATCCAGAGGATCAGATAATGAAGTCTTGCAGATAAGGATACATAATATTTTGAAGGCAGAGGAATCTAGATCCAGGGCCAGAGAACGTTTCAAACAACAACAGGAGGTAGTAAAGAGATGGTTTGATAAACACAAAGCTAGAACAAAAGAATTCGAGGTGGGAGATTTGGTTCTCAAGTGGGATCACCCTCATGATGAGAAAGGAAAACACACGAAATTACAACAGTTATGGGTAGGCCCTTTCCAGATTGCGGCAAAACTTGGCCCCTCAACCTATAAATTGCAAGATTTACAGGGGTGGGAAGAGAACTTACGAGTAAATGGTTTAGTTCTCAAACCTTATTTTTCCTGAGTTTTTGTCTTATTCTTTTGCTTTGTACATAATAATTTGCTTTGTTGTTTTATGTTTGATTTATTTTATTTCTGTTGGTTTTAGTTAGCTTTTGGTTGACTTCAATAAAAGAGGCAAACTTTTGGTTGCACGGAGAGAATCAGAATTCTGGATTAACTAAAATCCTTGATTATAAGATTGTGTACTATTTTTTTATTTGAAATAATTTCTTCTAGTTTAATAGTTTTCCTAAATGGCTATGAACCCATTGAAGTCCTACTTAATCCTTGTAAAATAACTCAGGATCAAAAGTTTGGAATACTCTTTCGAGGCTCCATCCATCTCACATGTAAGATGTGCAGGGGGTGACAACAAAAGACCCACGGAAATAAAGCAGGGTAAACAATATATTATATATAAATGATCCCATGCCAAGAATTGAAAGCCAAAAGGTAGAAAAGAGTTAAAAAACTCCTATGAAAGCAATAGGTACCAAAACAAAGTACTGAATCATTTAAGTACAAAATTGCCAAAGTTCTTCTCCGTCCGTGAGCTAAAAGTCAAGTGCACCTCTCACACAAAAGGACACTATGGATAGAGGAGCCTGAATAAAAAATTCAGAAAGAAAGGCATGCAGGAGGACTCATAAAAAAGGATAAAAAGTCCAAAAGCACAAAAAGTGCAAAATGGCATGGGAATGAGGAACAAATGAATATTTCTGTTTACCATATGTTACGATCCTATGGTGTCCAAGCTGGAAACTCCCCAAAGACAGAGGTAAAAATGAAACCCATATTCTTGGCCTCGAAAGAGTTATCTTGACTTTGGAATCTTGGTTTCCATTTTCCTAAATTGGACTACCCTCAATGATTAAAAGTACATATATTCGCCATTTGGGAAATCCAGACATCTAGAAGAATTCAACATGTTGGTTTTATTGTTAAACAGTCTGTTACTTAAGGAATAAATTGTCCAGAGATCTAGGTTCACCAGGTAGTCGCCAATTGTTGCAGCTGCAACTGTTTCCCAAATTTTTGAAATTTTGGACCCTCCTTTTTATTTTATCTTGCCTGGGAGTGTGTGGATTCATGAAATATGTTTTGTTTTTCCCTCTGCTACAGTTTAGATTGTCTTGAGGTCAGCTGTTGTCATACTTTTCGGAAAATTGCTTGTGTCTGCAACAGCTTTGGGTTGTGGAATTTAAAGTGTGATTTGAAAATGTTGTCCTTTGATATGAATTATCTCTTTCATTGATATTGGGAGTCTATTTCTTGTTTTCGCCACTATTTCGGAGGTGAAAAAAACTCTTTTCATCACTACTTAGCCAAAAGTATTTTGGTACGTAACTTTTTAGTTTGGTTGTTCGGAGGGCTAGTTTCTTGTGTCGCTGACATGGCGGTTGCATTGAGCTCATCATTGTAGGTGTTTAGTCATTGGAACTTCTAATTGCTACAGTTTTTATTGAAAGCGGAAGCCATAGTTCTTTTGTCTTCCACCATTGCGGCGTTTTTAATGCACTAACCATCAGACTCACAGAGTGTCAACCGTCGATGTTTTATTTGATTGCGGAAGCCGTAGTCTATACATTTTCTGCCAATGCTATTGACTGTGGAACATAACATTTTTTATTTTTGATGGTGTGGTTTTATCACTATCGAAGGTTGGTTGAAGTTTGAGTCGGGGTTTTCGATCTCTATGACGTTGTTGTTTTGGAGATGAGACAAAAATTTTAGACCGCTGCACAACCTTAAGATTTTCCGAACACTTAACGTTTCATGATGTTTCTGCGCCATATCAGAAAGTTTTATGACTTTGATCGAAGGCTGTAGCTTGATTGCTTTCCACCATCGCAGCTCTTGAGCGAACCAAATGTCCACCATATAACTGCTCCACTCGCCGATGTTTTGTTACAGTTTTCACCGATATGTTTTATTTGCCGCGGAGCCCATAGTCTTTCCGTCTTCCTCCATTGCGGCTGCAAAATGCACTAACCACCCGACGGTTATGTCGTTCTGTTAGCCGACATGGAGTTTTTCCACCCGATGATTTAGCATTTAGTCTTTCCGATGCCAATAGACTTAATGGTCTCATGGAACTCATTGTCCGTCTGAAGCCCGCCATTGCGGCTGTGAATTAAACTATCTTGTTGATGCTTTAGTGATTTTTCCCGCCCGTTCTGTGTGTGTTTTTACCCTATCTTATGGATGGTGGAGGTTTCATATTCTATCATTTTAAGGTTTTTGCGATGAGAGCGCAATACAGGGCCTCATTTTGATGATCAATTTTATTGTTAATATGGTTTACGTTTGTTGAAAAGATGTAGTCCGAATTAATGATGAATTTTTGTTTAACTGCAGACGGACTTAGAAGATTCTTCAGATTATTGTTGCAAAGAAGGACAAAGCAGAAGGAAGTTGGCTGAAACATGATAGGCAGAGATGTTCTGAGATCTACGGGATCTTAAAAAGGACAAATAAAAGACAAAGTAGAATCGATAGCAGCAGAGGCCTAGGCTTGGAAAAGTTCGGCAGTTACCAAGCTGGTCCCTTTTGTTTTTTATAAAATGCTCTTAAATAATAAATCTGAAATGTAACGTTTGTATGAATCATTAGCACTCACAAACTGACAAAACTGTGAGGTTAAAACGGTTGGGGGAGCCTGAAGGTCACGGGGGTGGGGCAACCCAAAGGTTTTGTTGTTTTTGTATAAAGATAGGAAAGTTGGAGGGAATGGGGGATTTTTCCCTAGAGAAACTTGTGAACCACTTGTTGTAAGAGGAACTACTTTGTTTTACAATAATAATTACAAATTTTTCCTATTGGAGAAGGTGTTGCGTGGAATGTTTGAATGTGATTAAATGAAGAATGTTGAAGGGGAACTTTTTCATTTTCAACTGTGTTTCATTAACTGCGAGAGCGTTCTAACTTTCTGAACCTATGTTCTTATTTGAATGTTCTCTGGTTTATTCTGTGATAATTTCCACTATGAGTAATGGAGGTTTTAATGGTTGATGAGCTATCTTGTCATGTATATCTTTATTCAGGTTTATGTGTTTTGATTCTAAGAACAACTATCTGTGATTTATCTTAAGATGTGAACAGTATTACATTACTCATGATTTAATATCTTGCTCCCTAGGGACAACTTAGTTAGTGTTGTTTCTTCTAGTTATGTGTGATTTAGATGTGAGAGAGTCTAAGATGAGAGGTAAGAACCTGCACATCATATTATGACCACTCCTTGCATTCTTTATCAATCTGCATCTTAGATAGGAACTTGCATATCATACTTAAAGTCAAAAAATACAAAAAATATACACAGTGGACCGAGCCGCAATCGGTAAAACCCTTTGTTTTTGTTACTTGACCTACGGTAGCTAGACCACAAACCAGATAGATTCCCTACACCAAAAAGTCCCGAGCTAGTTGGGAACGTTGACTGGGGAGAATCCCTTACTGTTGTTGCCTACAAATTTCCAGGCGTCAACAGCTTGTCAGAGAGGGATTGGGAGGCAGTTGATGCAACTTGTTGATCATTTTTATAAATAAAATACTTCTTTCAGACATGTACCCCTTCACCCAGACCCAACAGATTTGTAACACAAAATAAAATTTTAAATTTGAGTAGAGTTGTGAAGCTTTAGCAAAAAGAGAAGCCTTCTCTAACTCAACAAATTCCTGGAGCATGCTTCCCGCTGGTGTTAAACCCCTCTGGCAGCTATGGACTCTCCATTGTCGAGACATGATAACACAATACAGGATCTTTCTTTGAACAAAAAGCAACAGAAACTGAACTGGATGTGTGTCTCTGCTGTACCCCTAGGGTGTATTTATAGGGAGAATTCCCATCCTTCCGTGAACTAGATTCAATGGTGATCTCATGCCCATCACCCTAGCCTCCGTCCTTAACTTCCATCCATCGTACTCCACCATATCTTTCATCCTCTGTGAAAGATAAACATCCTTCTCTTTCATTGATGTCCCTTTGATACAGAAATCTCCGGAATTCACCATCCTTGCAGTAACCAGCGTGGGATTTGTACTAGAGAGCCCGCAGGGACACCTCCTCTTAATCTCTTCGCACGGATCAACCATCAGATTGATCTGTCTAATTAATAGGCTCCAAACTTTCATCAAGAACATTCTGTTTGGCAAGCGTGTCTTCTACATAGGCCACTTGCCTCATACCACCACCACGTGTCTATGCAGAGGGTTCAACATCCCCATCTGGCGATTGGGACATCTCGCAACCTTCCAAATCCACCATCGGGATGATGAAGGGCTCACTTTTGGGAACGGGTATGATGGGTGGCATGTTTTGCGGATGATTGGTTTGACAGTTGTCCACCAACTTCCGTGAAATGAGCTGTGACTGATGGTTACCGTCATCGATCGTACCCTCCAGATCCTCATGCGCCAACTTTTCACACCGATCCCATATTGGGATTTTTCTGTTATCGTCAAGCTCTTCTGCATGGAAAGAGTTATGGTTCTCCACTCCTTTATTTTCCAAAGCATCTTCTAGTTTGTTTCCAGATCTTCTGAGATGAGAGAATTTGATGGCTGAGGGGACTCCAAGGATTCGTTTGAGCTCTGAGAGGAAACCTTCCCATCTCCAATTCTTCGATACCTGGGAGGTGGCGGCGCCATGTTGGAGCCTGCGAGCGATGTTAATAATTACCTGAGAGTCTCCTTCCACCAGCAGCGGGGTCTTCTCCTTATGCAGGTACCAGGAAATACCGTTAATTAGGCCCTTCAGTTCCACCATGTTATTAGTGTTGTTGCCAATGGATCCCCAAAGAATGTCGAGAATGTTTCTGGCCAAGTTCCTTAAAGCACCTCTGAAACCTGCTGGACTAAGATTGCCTTTGTATGCTCTGTCAAAATTGAGTTTGAAGGAGCCTGTAGGCAGACAAAGCCAATAATTCGCGCTGTTCACGGATTTTGGTAGCGTTCTGGACCTTGCATTGTTAACAGGTAATTCAAAAAACCCAAGTTCATAAAGTATAATTATTTCATTCTCCTTAGTTGTGAAGTATTCTTGTGACCAATGAATTAATGTTATCGTTTCTTTTAGGTGAGCTTCAATTAGGGTCTAGATTTCCCCTTCTTTTCTGGTTTTGTTTTCAAAAATTTGACTATTACAGGTTTTCCATAGTTCCCAGATAGTAAATCTCGGGAGGCGCTCCCACAACCTGTTTACTATATTATTTTTGAATTCCTTCTTGGGCCATTCTGCAATGGTTACATTCGACCTTCCTCTATGTCTGTGATTTTTCTTGAAAATAGCTGCTCCTTTTTCCCATATGGCATCCGCCACCAGGAACTCATCTAGTAGATGATTGATGGATTCATTATTCTCCTCACACATGCAACATCTTGAGGGACCATTGATTCCTCTTGTCTGGATGTTATCCCAGGTCAGAATATGCCTCTTGAGCACGATCCAGCTAAAATATGCCACCTTTGGCCACTAGCCTCCTCCCTATATTTTTTCCCATTTGGCCTCTGTTTCCATGTTGAAGGATTCCGTCACTAGAGCTAAGGATTTTTGGAATTGAAATTGCCTATGTTGGAGTACCCCCATCTAATTTTGTCCGGACCATTGTTCCTGGGACCTTTTTGGCACTAAGCTCCACAAAGAACTCATCCACATTCTCCCTTGGGGCTTGAGATTGCCACCCGTTCTTTTCCTTCCAGGACCTGAAGAGTCGGTCCATATCTCTGGGATGCCAAAGAATCGCCATCGTACTCAGAGGATGGTTCTAAAGATAGGAACTGAGAATTGGAGAGTCCTCCCTTCTGGTGATTCCCAGTTCTTGGCTCCATGCATCGCTAGAAAACCTGGCCGCCCTGTCGTCCCGAAATTCCTAGATGTTGTGCTTCTGGACCAACCCCCTGTTTTCTTGGGCCAATTTCCAAATGCTAGAACCTAGAATGTTTTCTCCGAAATAGACTAGGGACTGCTTAGGAGAGAGAGGGGAATTTTTAGGTGCCAGAGTTTGGCCCATGGTTCTTCTTCATAGTTGATCCATATCCACAAGATTTTGTCACTCATTACCTTGTTGCTGTCAAGAGGATCCTAGAGCCCTAGGCCACCCATTGCCTTAGGAGTGCATATGGTTTTCCAATCTACCAGTGGCAACTTCCTGTGCCATTCTGATCCCCCCCAAAGGAGATTTCGTTGGATGTTTCTGATTTGTTTGATAACTGATTTCGGAGCAGTCAACATCGATAAGAGATATATAGGCATTGCCTGAAGAACTGATTTAACTAGGGCGAGTCTACTCAGAAAATTGAGAGCTTTGAAGGTCCATAGGATTAGATTCAGTTTGATTTTATCTAGCAATTCTTTCTAGGAAATTTGTCTAATAGTTGATTCAGCTAGAGGTGCTCCCAGATATTTCAATGGAAGCTTTCCTTCCGAAAACTCCAGGATTCTGAGAATGTTCCTTTTGGTAATTTTCGGGGTATTGAAAAAATAGGTCTAGGACTTTTCCTTGTTGATCTCTAGGACTATTGATTCTAGGAAGGTATTCAGACTATATTTGATGCCCCGAGCCTCCTGAACAGAGGAAGGTCCCATGAGCATATTATCATCCACAAACTACTAGGGTCCCATCCCGACATTGAGTGATAATCCGTAGATCTTGTTCATATCTTCTTCTTTTGAGCAATATTTCGAGTCCTTCAGCTGCGATGATAAATAAGAAGGGAGAGAGGGCACCCCCCTGCCTTATTCCTCTGGAGGCATTGAAAGGGGTCAAGGGAGAGCCATTGACCAAGATCGATAAGAAGGCTGACGATACCAAATTCATGACCGAATTAGTCCAATCCTATGAGAAGCCAAAAGCCCTGAGTATTCCTTCCAAAAACTTCCAATTCAACTTATCATAAGCTTTTGAAAGATTCATTTTTAAGAGCATACCTAGAGTCTTCAAGGTTTTTAGCGGATGCATTGTTTTGTGGACCGAGATAATTCCATCCAGAATTTGCCTGCCTTCCACAAACCCTTCCTGTTCAAGGGAGATGATAAGATGAAGCAAAGGGCGAAGATGGTTGGCCATGACCTTGGAGATGATTTTGTAGATAAAATTACGAAGAGCAATTGGTATGAGTTTACCTGGGTCCTCTGTTCCATTTTCTTTAGGGATGAGCGTTAGGAACGTGGAGTTAAGAGCTCTTAGAATTTTCTCGGTCCTCTTGGAATCTTCCACCAGAGCCCATATTTCGTTCTTTATCCAGTCCCAAAAAGCATGGAAGAAGTTCGTTGTGAACCCGTCCGGCCCAGGGTATTTATCCTTTGCCATTAGCGGCTTCAACCTCCTCCATCTCAATGGGTTTTCATAGCATGTGGTTGTGCTCATACGAGATGATCTTAGGGATGTGTCTAAACACCTCCCTCTAGGATTCTTCTCTATCTCCTTTTGGATCCTTCATCATATTAGAGAAATATGAGTTCAATGTGATTTCTAGCTCTTCCTGGGTTTTAGCTATGTATTAATTCTTGCACATGATCTAGGAACTAAGATTCAATCTCATCAAAGAATTATTAACAATTACTCATGAATTGGAAAATTTCAGGAACAAATAAGTTTCCTCTCTGTATATTATATAAACAATAAAGGATTACAATTCCCATGCATGAGCCATGGCTTAACTCAATGAGTGAGTCTATCTTAACTGACTCTTTTCCATGCAATACCACTCAGTTAACCACTTGACAAAAAACCTTAATTGACTCACCAATCCTAACTGAAGTTGGAGTGCAATAAATGACTTAATCTCAACTGAAGGAGATCAAACACATGTCATAGCAACCAACCATCAAGTGCTAGTACTGCATGACTCCAATAAACCTTGATGAGGTTAACTGAAGCTGAACTGACCATCAGAAGTTGGTGAAGGCGCCTAGTTCACTCCAGTTCATTAAATAATAATAAAATAATCAATAAATAATGATTAAATAATATATTTAATGCATGGAGGCGCCTTAACTGACTGTAACTGATTGGTTGAACTGAAAGTAACCACCAGTTAGTATGCAGGTGCATTAATGTCACACAGATCACCCCTGGAGTGCTCCAGTTAGCCTCCTTGACTATAGGGAAGGCTAAGTTAGCCTCCTTGACTATAGGAAGGCGTGAGGATGACTGGGATGATGGTAATTAATCCACTGATGTCAATTAAACTTAGGATAGTGGTTTAACTAGGCCAATTTGACTGAAAGAGTGTGTATGATGGTAAATGTCTCCAACACCCCCCCTTAAGCTATACTCAGGAAGAGTTAGAAAAAATATGTGCATAAAAATGCTAGGGCCCTGGAAACTAAGGCCATAGGTCACCCTGTACAATAAAGCAACTGAAACAATGATCAAAACAAACTAAGTGAGGAAAAGAGGGAAAACCCAGTGGGAACAAAACCCCCCCTCAAGCTGAACACTGAAAGTAGTCTGGATCACCCTGATGAACTCACCCCCAACAGTGAATGGAGGTAAGTGAACTTATTTTCTGAAAATCTCTTGGTGAATATGTCTGGAGGAATCTTCCACTTTGGAAGAATAACAATGCACTCATCTGGATCAGAAATATAAACAGCTGCACGGTGAAAATTGGACCCATGTAGAGCAACTGAAATCATCTGAAGAGAGAGCAAAGGTTCTTGAGGATTTGAACCATGTGTGGAACACTCAAGAAACTGATATTTTTCAGCCTTGAAAAGAAAACCATGACTGGTAAAATCAGCCCCAAATCTTAGGAGCAAGTGTCCATGCGGATGCAGAATGTCTTCCTCTTTACTAGTTCTGTGAGGAGATGATTTTGTGACCAAAGGTAGAGAATCCCTGGGACTCTGGAGAGTGAATGCTTGAGCTCCATAATCTGATATAGCTTCATAAATATCTAATGATTCACAAAATAAAATATCAGCAACCTCACAGGAGGAAACTAACACCAAATCCCCAGCAGCAAATTTGAAGAAGAACTGCGGTACTTGATTTTTCACACCGGAATTGGTGAGAGCAGCTACAAGCATGACTGAAAGCTCTTGGATTTTAAAATATGAACAAAATAATATCAGATCAGAATGTAAATCGGATCTAAATAAGTTCATAATAGATCCAAAACTATTAAATGAAATCAAATCCCCGGCAGCAGTTTTGTAGGAGACTTGTGGTACTTGTTTCTTCACACCGTTGATGAGAACAGCTACAAGCAGTGCT
>LPNX010826179.1:151416-216616 GCA_001517045.1 Pseudotsuga menziesii | reverse complement strand
GTGATGTAAATTAAGATTGCTTTATTGTTGACGTGAGCTCACATGTGTTGTCTTGTTGCTCTTCATATGTTGTCTTTATTTTATGCAATTTACTTTCAGCCGCGTGTTTCATCTTCCAGCATTAGATTAGCAATTGCTTGTTTCAGTTTAAGGGGGGTTAGATTAGATTAGTCTTAGTTTCACAGGGGGTTAGATTAGCTTAATTTCACTTCAGTCTTGCATATACTTTGCAGGTGCTTCGTAAGCCTAAGAACCTCGGATTGACAAATTAAATGGCTGGAAAAATACTACAATGTAATTAAAACGACATTAATTCGGCCCAACATTTTGGCGCCGTTGTCGGGGAAGCACGATGGATTGAGGTGTAGATTTCAATTCCTGCAAGTGTGGTAGCGTAGATTTCGATTCCTGCAAGTGTGGTAGCGTAGATTTTAATACATGCAAGTGTGGTAGTGTAAATTTCAATTTTTGCAAGAGTGTTTAATTTCCGCAACTTTGAAGAGTTATTTATTTATTTTTAGAGTGCTTTTTTTTTACATAAATGGTTTTTTTTTTAAGATTTTCAAATTTCAGTTTTGGGTGCTGTAAGAATCCCTTTTTCAACATGGTTTAACAATGAGTATAAGTCTGGAACTACTCACTCATGCCTTGGCAAAAGCTGGATTTTCCTCTTCCCAGGAAGAGGAGGTCTTGGCAGCGATAAGAGATTTAACTACTCCTCCAGAATCAAACGAGGAATCATCATATGAAAACTCCTGTGCATGTGAAGGTGAACAAGTATTTGAACAAGAGATCAAGGAGGACCACGAGGAGTTGCAGCATGATCTGAGGAGTAAAAACTATGCATACGAAAGCCCTATCGAACGATGGTTTCAAGCAAGAACGAGATTAGAACAATTTAGTTTTTCTTTTTATTTAGTTAGATCACAGCCACAACAATTAAATTCGTTCATCTTTGTATATTTCCATTGTTCATTCATGGGATTAAAAGATAATATATTCCTATTATTATTGCGTGTATGGCTACACTAGCTATTTGATTACACGTAATTGTTTTCTAATTCTCAATTAGCATAGAGTAGGTAGGATTTTATTTCTAGTCTTTGCTTTCACCTAGAATAAGTATGCTCTCCTCCGCGCTTCGTGCGATTGCAAGGATCAGAAAGTAGGATGTTTTCTAAAATTTTCATGAATGAATAATTAATGTTTTGCAACATGCTTAATTGATTTCATATTTATTTTGCAATTCATTATCTCCATTTGCTAAAACCTTTTTCAATTGTTAAATAAAAATAGTCTGCAATTTCATTTTTAAGCTGAAAAAAACACTGAAATTATAATGCTGAAAGCAGTTGCAAATCCAAGCTGAAACAACGCAAATCTATTGCATTTTTTTTGACATTTTGGCTTGTTAAAGTTCGCTAAAACACAATCGAGACAGTCGTATTTTTAGGGACCATAAGGGCTTAGTTTTAAAACCTATTTTTATTCAAAGTAGCCCTTTAAGTCTAGTTTCCAATCCAATTTGAATTCTTTTATTTGGTTCTAAAACGAAAAAGATATGGTCAAAATACTGACTAGGGGTGGAGTAGGCAGCTCAAGAACATAGTTGGGACAATCACGTTTTGGGAGACCTAATGGATGAATTTTAAAAACATGTTTCTAATGCATACTCTCCTATCAATTTAGTTTACAACACATTTTGAATCATTCGATTTCGATATCGTACGAAGGAGATAT
The DNA here is from genome assembly GCA_001517045.1 of Pseudotsuga menziesii. NCBI lineage: Eukaryota > Viridiplantae > Streptophyta > Pinopsida > Pinales > Pinaceae > Pseudotsuga > Pseudotsuga menziesii. The sequence goes on along the minus strand of LPNX010826179.1, from coordinate 214,876 downwards.
GCCCAAAATATTGACTACCTACCCTAAATCTGCACTATAAAAAATCTGCTTTCTCAGCTGTTCATTGGAATATTTGACCCATCAATTCTTCTTGTATTCAAAAATTGTTTCTATTGGATATACCTAGATGAATCTATTTTCATCTTCAATTGGAATCACATCAATCCATCTTTTAACGAAAACGTTGTACTCAAAATAGTGACCGTTGGTCTAGGCTGAAACTCACAAATAACATTAGGATGCAGGCTGTTATTCAGATTATATGATATACCATACCATAGAATTTTTAAAACCTGTTTCTACTGGAAGTATCCCTATGAATCCACCTTCTTTTGGCTTTGAAACCATTCAAATCGGGCATGAAACAAAGAAGTTATTACCAAAACACTGTCAGGTAGTCTACACTGGCCCAACATTTTGGCGCCGTTAGCAAAAGTGCAGAATTTGATTTAAGGATATCTTGCAAACCGTGAGCTGGTTTTTCTTGAAATTTGGACAGGGAATGCATAACATCATGAATAACAATTGTGGCAAGTTTCAGCTCCGTCCAGTGCACGGTTTTCAAGAAAATGACCATCATCACCTACAGCCAATTCGCATTTTTCGCAAAATTCGTGATGTGGGTTTGTTTAATTTTTGGTGTGGAGATAAATTATAATGGTAGTTACTTGTTTGAAAAATTTCAGCCCAACCCAGTTTGTATTTTGTGAAATATTGGTTCAGGAAGTTCAGCTGCAACACATTTTTATTCATGCTCATCTACAAAAGTGCAAAAATTGAAATGGGAATATCTTTCAATTGGTAAGTTGGATTCTCATGATTTTTGTACAAGAAGTGTATAATACCAAGATGAACAAGCTTGTAAATTTTCATCCCAATCCAACATACGGTTTTCAATAAAATGACCATCATCACCTACAACCAATTCGTATTTTTTTCAAAATCCGTGATGTGGGTTTGTCTAATTTTTGGTGTGGATATGTATTCTAATGGTGTTTACTTGCTTAAAATATTTTAGCCCAACCCATTTTGTATTTTGTGAAATACTGGTTCAGGAAGTTCATCTGCAACACATTTTTATTCATGTTCATCTACAAAAGTGCAAAAATTGAAATGGACATATCTTTCAATTGGTAAGTTGGATTCTCAGGATTTTTGGACAGGAAGTGTATAATACCAAGATGAAAAATATTGGAAATTTTCATCCCAATACAATGTATGGTTTTTGCGAAAATGACCATAATCACCTACAACCAATTTGCATTTTTCTCGAAATCCGTAATGTGGGTTTGTCTAATTTTTGGTGTGGAGATGCATTAAAATGGTAGTTACTTGCTTGCAATTTTTTTTCTTCTTAAAGTCACTTTGACAATAATTGAAGATGAAACCAACACGAGAAATATGTAATTTTCTTTGTAGCTTATGTACTTCTTTCTGCATGATATGTTTTCTTTTACGAACTTCTCACAATTTTTATGCTAGGTTGCATGAGGATATGCAACCAGATCAGTTGGGGAGGGAGAACTATATTCAATACATATTCACTAATAAGTTTTCATGCAGAATTTTGTATTAAAGTTTTTTTTCAGGTTTCAGAGACAGTCACATTTTGCTGCTGAAGTGATTTTTCAAAGAAACACAAATTTTTTGAGAAACATGCTTTGCTAGACAGCCTGAAGGAGTTGTTACTCATGAAGTTTGCTCATAAAAATCATAACTTTAGTGTTACATAGAAACCATCCATAAACTTGCGTCATGATTGTTTATCCATATTTTTCCTTCAGAGCACCTTCATCATCCATGTCTTGAAGTCCACTTTCCATCGCTGTCATGACTTCACACATGCCTATCTTTCTCAGTTGCATACATCCCTTTATCTTTTTTTCAGTTCATTTTTCCATTCCAATTTGTTTTCTGAATAAAACCAGCTCCCTTTTCATGACTACATAGCCTTGCCATATCCATTGTTTGACTCTTAGATCTTTTCACGGATAGTCCTACCAATATTCTTATACCAACTCACGTTGACTGATGTGGGATTCCTTAAGGCCCACCTTTCAACAAGTCTTTTCCCATCGACCTCAGCACCTTATCTGGGATATAGACTAGAGTTCATTATTGAGTACCTGGAGGCTTGCATGCCTTAATGGCAAGTTCTCTTGATGACAATCATGGGAATTCATCAATGTCCCTTGATCGTCAGATCTTGCAAGTGGCTCGACATCAACACATTTATTCGCACTTCGCAAGATGTACTTGGGTACCTTGGCACTCATTGACATCACTGGTGAGTTGCCTCGCATTGGTTAACGAAATTCATCAATGGCCGGTAATCTAATTATTTCTCTTCATGCTCGACCTCGACACATTTATTCGCATGACTAGAATTGTACCATTGGGTTTTGTAGCGGGTGAAGACTATACATTATTTTTCATGACTCCACCAGTAGTTGCAGAAACATGACTTCAGATCTATGAGTATACCACAGTTCCACTTTCTGCCTTCCACATTTCCCCTTATTTATCAGCAGCAGTTCAGATTCCTCCACTTCACATTATAGCAGTTCCAACATTTACAACCACAGCAGCATTTACAGTTACATATTCTCCATGATTCAGCAGCAGCAGTTCTGATTCCTTTATTGCCCATGATCTAGCATTTACAACTGCTGTAGCAGTGACACATTCCACGATCCAGCGGCATCAACTACATTCCTATTGCATTGTTCATCTACTTTTTGGGTAAGTGGGGGCATGTTGTTTTCTAAACTTTAATCATGTAATTCCTTTCATGCTAGAAATGAATAATTTGGAAAATTCCCTCACCATGCTCCATTTCTTTCACATCCCATGCTAGGTTGCATGAGGACATGCAACCACATCAGTTGGGGAGGGGGAACTATATTCAATACATACTCACTACTATCATTCCATTCTTTTCACCACCATCACCCATTTTTCATCTCATTTACCATTCATGAGCATTTCTTTTTCGACAAATCCTTTATTGCATTTTGCTTCATACACATTGATATACATATTGGCATGATTCGTAAAGAAAATGATTTCTTATGCACAATGATGCTTTCTATACACATTAATAGCTTATCATTTTCAATGAGTGTCTGGTTAAATTATTATGCAGCTAAAAAACAGATGACGAAATGAATGTTGTTAACACAAGAACCAACATTCTTTACATTCATGGTTGTTACACAAGAACCAACCATAAGGAAAATGCCAGCTGTTACTCATGCATTTCACATCATGAAATGAATGTTGTTAACACAAGAACCAACATTCTTTGCATTCATGGCTGTCACACAAGAACCAACCATAAGGAAAATGTCAGCTGTTACTCATGCATTTCACATCATTAAATGAATATTGTTAACACAAGAACCAACATTCTTTATATTCATGGTTGTCACACAAGAACCAACCATAAGGAAATGCTAGTTGTTACTCATGTATTTCACACTCTAGAAATATTCATTGTTAAAAAGACATCATCAATCAAAGCCAAAGTGTAGATGCCAAAAGTTCTTGAGAAGAGCCATACACGGTTGCATGAGGACATGCAACAAGTTCAGTTCGGAAGTATGTTGGGATGTAGAAATGTCCATTTTTCATCCACTTTATCATCCTCTATTCCTCACATTTCATCGTCCCATTAACCTTTTATCATACCATTTCCATACATATATGTGGGTTTCACTTTATTATTTCCACTTTATTTATTTTTAGTATTATAAGTGAATTTATGATTAAATATTAGAAAATTAACATGTTTTTCACTAATATCTCAAAGTATGGATGAGATTTGTAATGTGTAGGAATATGTGAAGGATTAATTCAAAGAAAAAAATTCACGTATATCTCCTCCATCATTTCAAAGAGATAGTTATGCAAAGAATATTCTAAGGAGAAGATCATGGAGATTTGGTTGAGAGACATGTGGAGAATTTGTGAAAGATATGTGGAGGATTTGAAGGGATCATATCTTGTAATAATAAGAAAGTAGTTGAGTGGTTGAGTGAATAGTGGATCTCTCATTATGAGATGGTTATTTTCCTCATGTATAAAAGAGAGTGCTCTCTCTTCATTTCATAATAATTATTAAATGAGATATTATCTTAGAATATTTTAGATCTTAGATTATCTTAGAGAATAGTAGATTGTAGAAGTTAGTCTTGACTTTGTAATATGGAGAAGGGAATTCTTAACTTTTGTTCATAATCTTGGTTTGATGCTTTCATGATTTATGATTGATTCTTGTGATGTAAATTAAGATTGCTTTATTGTTAACGTGAGCTCACATGTGTTGTCTTGTTGCTCTTCACATGTTGTCTTTATTTTATGCAATTTACTTTCAGCCGTGTGTTTCATCTTCCAGCATTAGATTATCAATTGCTTGTTTCAGTTTAAGGGGGGTTAGATTAGATTAGTCTTAGTTTCATGGGGGGTTAGATTAGCTTAATTTCACTTCAGTCTTGCATATACTTTGCAGGTGCTTCGTAAGCCTACAAACCTCGGATTGAAAAATTAAATGGCTAGGCAAATACTACAACGTAATTAAAATGACATTAATTCGGCCCAACAGAATACACAATACTAATATGACTTTAGATACTAAAAATTATAATTACAACCTTCTTCAAAAACTTTTATTAGATCTTTAAAAAGATGTAACAAAATACACACAAAAGCCCTTAATTTTGACTAATAATCCTGGAAATTAGACTTTGCTCCTGAAATTATTCAAAGTGCAGAAACCCCTCCAATTGACCTATGCCTTTTTTGGATAAGCTATTAATTTCATAATTATATTGTTGATAAATATGACTAAAAGAGAGAGTTTGAAACGTTCTTTAAATTAGCCCACAGGGAAATGGTTTAGCTGAATCTACGAATAAGAATCTGATTAGGATTTTAAAAAAGACGGTGATAGAAAATCAGAGGAGTTGGCACTTAGCATTACCAAATGCTCTTTGGGCTGATAGGGTCACCCCCAAGACTTCGTTAGGTGTGTCCCTGTATACCCTTGTTTATGGAAAAGAAGCCATTCTACCCCCAATATCATGCTACCCTCTTCCATAATAGCTCAAGAACCCAAAGGATTAGATAATGAAGTCTTGCAGATAAGGATACATAATCTTTTGAAGGTAGATGAATCTGGATCTAGGGCCAAAGAATGTTTCAAACAACAACAGGAGGTAGTAAAGAGATGGTTTGATAAACACAAAGCTGGAACAAAAGAATTCGAGGTGGGAGATTTGGATCTCAAGTGGAATCACCCTCATGATGAGAAAGGAAAACACACAAAATTCCAACAGTTATGGGTAGGCCCTTTCCATATTGCGGCAAAAATTGTCCCCTCAACCTATAAATTGCAAGATTTACAAGGGTGGGAAGAGAACTTACCAGTAAATGGTTTAGTTCTCAAACCTTATTTTTCCTAAGTTTTTGTCTTGTTCTTTTGCTTTGTACATAAATAATTTGCGTTGTTGTTTTATGTTTGATTTATTTTATTTCTGTTGGTTTTAGTTAGCTTTTGGTTGACTTCAATAAAAGAGGCAAACTTTTGGTTGCACGGAGAGCATTAGAATTCTGGATTAACTAAAATCCTTGATTATAAGACTGTGTACTATTGTTTTATCTGAAATAATTTCTTCTAGTTTAACAGTTTTCCTAAATGGCTATGAACCCATTGAAGTCCTACTTAATCCTTGTAAAATAACTCAGGATCAAAATTCTGGAATACTCTTTCGAGGCTCCATCCATCTCACATGTAAAATTTCCTAGGGGATGACAACAAAAGACCCACGGAAAGAAAGCAGGGTAAACAATATATTATATATAAATGATCCCATGCCAAGAATTGAAATCCAAAAGGCAGATAAGAGTTAAAAAACTCCTATGAAAGCAATAGGTACGAAAACAAAGTACTGAATCATTCAAGTACAAAATTGCCAAAGTTCTTCTCCGTCCGTGAGTTGAAAGTCAAGTGCATCTCTCACACAAAAGGACACTATGGATAGAGGAGCCTGAATAAAAAATTTAGAAAGAAAGGCATGCAGGAGGACTCATAAAAAAGGACAAAAAGTCCAAAAGCACAAAAAGTGCAAAATGGCATGGGAATGAGGAACAAATGAATATTTCTGTTTACCATATGTTACGATCCTGTGGTGTCCAAGCTGGAAACTCCCCAAAGACAGAGGTAAAAATGAAACCCATATTCTTGGCACGGGGGCTTCACTTGTTGACCAATATCCTATCACGTTAGTTCATATTGTGGGTTTTAAAATTATCAAAAATTGAACCAATATATTGCAAGTATTGGGGTGGATGAGGGGTTTAAGGTGGGGGTGGGTAGGGTGGTTTATAAGGGGTGGGTAGGAGGTTTTAAGTATTTGGAGGGGGTTTCAACAAAAATATTTTGGGTCAATATCTCTGGAAATTAAGGGTATTCTTTAATATCCCACGATCGCACGTGCTATGTGAGAGGTTCACTAAGTGAAGTCCCCGTGATTCTTGGCCTCGAAAGAGTTATCTTGACTTTGGAATCTTGGTTGCCATTTTCCTAAATTGGACTACTGTCAATGATTAAAAGTACATATATTCGTCATTTGGGAAATCCAGACATCTAGAAGAATTCAACATGTTGGTTTTATTGTTAAACAGTCTGTTACTTAAGGAATAAATTGTCCAAAGATCTAGGTTCACCAGGTAGTCGCCAATTGTTGCAGCTACAACTGTTTCCCAAATTTTTGAAATTTTGGACCCTCCTTTTTATTTTACCTTTGGCCTTATCTCAAGGTTCAGGGACATCATAGATTTTAGCTAAAGAAATCCAATAAACAAGAATATTTTCCAAAACATATATAGCTAGAATCAATCTACCTCCAAGTGAATGCCATCTGAAACACCTATTAGAAACTTTCTTTTCAACATTTTTTTAAATCCATATCCAATCCTCCTTCAAATAATTATTAGGCTTTAGGTAGTATCCTATATACTTGAGACATGTGACAATAACATCCACTTTAAGAGGAAATTAAAAAAATACATGTTCCCTAACTTCCTCTTCTACCCTATTCATTAGAAAACTTGATTTTTGCATACGAATTTCCATGATTATGGCATCACATAAAAACATAATGATTTCATGGAAAGCCCATCGTTCCTCCATAGTTCCATTACCAAAAATATGGACATCTACAAACAATAAATGAATTATATAATTAAGATATGTAATTTTGACACCCTGAATTTTTCCTTCATTTCTTGCCTTTCCAATTAACCTACTCAAACCTTCCACAACTAGCAAGAAAAGTAAAGGAGACAAACGACGACTCTTCTTAAGGCCCTGTAGCTTTTGAGAAATTTTTAAGGAAAAAAATTTACAAGAACATCAAATTTCGTTGATGTGATACATCCCATGATCCAAACTACAACTTCCAAGCTTAAACAAATCTTCAATAAAACAAACCTCAAGAAAGTCAAATTCACTTTATCATAAGCCTTTACTAAATCTATATTTAGAATCAAAGCTTTTATCTTTTATCCCTTGAAGGTCAGATTCTCTTGTGCTACTCCAATAACATCAAGGTTTTTCGTGTTATTTAATCAAACAAATTGTTCTCTAGAAATGCAATCAGACAATTTTGACTTGAGTTTATTTGCAATAACCTTTGCAATAATTTTATACATCATATTACATAGAGAAATTATAGGTCTAAGGTCACTGAAAGAAACAAGGTTTACACTTTTTGGAAATAGTGCAATGAAAGTAATGTTAATATCCCTAATGACTTTTCCATAAATTATCTATTCTTCCGCAAAATTCAATATCTCATTACCAATAATATCATTTTTTTTATTATAAAAATTCCATTGTCTAGCGATTAGGTCCTGGGATTTTTGACTTAGTAAACGATTTCAAAATGTCTTCAATTTCCTTAGTAGTTATAGGATCCCCAATAATTTGATCTTCTTATCTGAAAAAAAAAAACTAGGATAACTTTGTAGAAATTTCATTTGTTTGCCAATATGACTCAAACTGATGTCCCGGAAGAGAGAATCAAAGTAATACATCGCTTCTTCTTCAATTCTTTTTGGGATGAGACATTTTTCACATTTTTGTGTTGTGATTTCCCAAATAGTATTAGAAAATATACATTGGTTTATTGTGAAATAAAATTGTATTATGATCCCCTAAACTGATCCAAATAGCCCAAATTTTGAGCCTCCAAGCTTCCTCCTCAAATCCTAGAATCCTAGATTTATTGGCTTCCAAAAAACTCAATTTCTCTTTCTCCAATTTTGAGAAGACCCTTGAAGTATTTATGAAATATATACATTGTATCTTCTCCTCTATTTTTAACCTCTATTCTTTCATTGACAACTTTTTATATTTTTCCAATTGAATTAATTCATATTTGATAACTTTCAACTTATAAACCAATTATTGCATATTGAAGCATCTGTAATCTAAGACAAAGGCCTCAACTTTTCTCTAACCAAACCTTTGAATTTCTCTTCACCATTCCATGTGTCATTAAACTTATATGGATAATTTACCTTACTAGTCTCACCTTCCATTTGAATAAATATAGGCAAATGATTAGAAATACCTACATTTGAAATCCAAGATCTAAATATTCCCGTAGTGTCAGAGAATATTTCAACTATCAAAACATTAGAGGAAATTTCAACTCAAAATGGGCCTCCTAAGAAAAATTAATAAAATAATAGTTAAAATAATAAAATAATGTTTATTAATTTTGGAGGGAGAAAAGAAAAAAACTACTTTTCTTGTTTGTATTTTCGACATATCTCCCCGTGTGTTTACTCAAATTTCGATCAGGAGAGCTCATTGGATGCAGAATTAAATTACGCATCCAACGAGTCCCCACTTGTCATACTTTTGATGGACCCCGCTACCCCAAAAACAAGAAATACCTAAAAAACGTGATGATGACATCATCATCACGTTTTTTAGGTATTTCTTGTTTTTGGGGTAGCGGGGTCCATCAAAAGTATGCCCAGTGGGTACTCGTTGGATGCGGAATTTAATTCCACATCCAACAAGCTCTCCTGATCGAAATTTGAGTAAAAACACGGGGATATATGTCGAAAATACAAACAAAAAAAGTAGTTTTTTAATAATACCTATCCCCAAATTTATATTAAAAAAGTGTTTAAGACCTATACGGTATTTAAAATTTAAAGCAATTTCATTGGCTAACACATGATGACATGGAATTTTAATTAAAGTTAAAAGGCCCATTTTGAGTTGAAATTTCCTCTAATGACCTGTCCAAACGCTTAGCCACCCTAGAATATCTCGATCTTCTATTCCTCCAAGTTAGAAGAAATGGAGAAGGAAAAACATCAATAAGATTGGACTCTTGAAAAGCATGATTGAAAAAATATGACAAAGGATCCAATCTAGGCCTTTCCCCCCAAACTTCCCTTGCATACGAAGAGAGTTAAAATCCCCACCAAAAATCAAATAAGGATCCTTTAAAACTGTAATGTTCAGTTATTGATAAATAGGGAATTGACTGACTACATTTAATACTGGGAGCATATTAGAATAACTATTTAGTATTATTAAGTCATTAGTATATTAAAGAGGTCCATTAGAGTTATTATCATAAATCATGCAGAGCATGCAAGCTTCATTTCTTAAGTCTTAAGTCAATGATCAATTAGAATTGCATGCATGCAAAAAGTAGAGTGAAAATCCTAAAAGTGGCATACAAACCCTAAAATTGACATGAAAACCCTAAAATTACATGCTAAAGATATATAAGAAGAGTCATTGAACCAACAGGATCATCCATGATTATTATTATTATTGAGTTTGGTTTCTAGAGCGGTAACAACAGGTGTTACAACAACAAGTTGGGGTTGGAGACAAAGGTCTTCAGATAACAAGGGGTTTTGACAGCGAAAGCTATCTTACCTAATCACTTACAGATAGATCAATGAGGTCTATCATCATCTATTCATCATCTTCTTCATTCTTCAACAATCGAGCAAAAGGAGAGAGATTTTTATTGCAGGTTCACGTTTTGCAACTGGGGAGCAGCTACAAATCCCAGATCCATTAAATAGCTCTTAGAAATCCAGTAAAGCTTCTACATGCTTCCATCATTATTCTCAACATGGACACATCATCATATTAGGTGAATATAATTCCACTTCGGGTACATTCAGATCCTCCACCAGATAAACCGTGAGGAAGTAGGGCCTCACCCATTATGGAGAAGACCAATGCGCTAGGGAACAAAAGAGGGTCCGAATTTCTACAGGAGTATCCTTATCTCTCCGGAGGAACTATACCATCATCTCTAGCAAGATTCAACAACAATAGACCATCCTTTCCTCAAACATGTCAATATTAACAGAAGAAGGACATTCTCTCAGTCGTGCGTCAATTGTTGGAGAGGAGCACTATATCTTCTTATCTTACTTGCATGACATGCATGCCTCCCATCTATTGACAGACTGTCAACATTATTATTAGTGGTATGTGTACCTTCTCTCACTAAAATTATTTTCCCTATTATCTCTCCAGATCAGCTATTTTTTAGGGCTTTTTGGCACAACATTGTTTTGCATGCACAATTTATTTATCTTTCTAGCACAACTGGAGCACCTAAACAACAAGAATATTATCAAAACACAATAGAATATCAGTTGGGATATTGCAGTGGTATTAGAGCATGTTCCCGTCCAGCTGTGGGATTGAATATGAAGACAATGAGAAGGATCTTGATTGAAAATTTCCATAGGTTAGAAACATTGCAACACTTTCCTTGATATCAGGAATATCTAGCCTTGGGTGACGAGGTATGTGCAACATTGTGCTTTCAAGACTATTACACCATCAAGTTTGGGATCCAACCCAAGGATTTGGATCATGATTTCCTTAAAAACATAGTTGGAGGAGTGGACAATAATGAACCTGAATTACAAGTTGATGGTGAGCTTGAATTGGAGTTAAAAGTACACGATGAGGATGTGCATGAGGAGATAGCATTAGAGACATCCCGTGAGTCTAGCGACACCAACGCATACAATAGTCCAATTGTGGACAAGCTGTGTGATGAGTTGGAGTTGGTACACTCTTCATCACCTACAACAGGAGTTCAGACAGTTATGACATGCGAGATACATGAGGTGCAAGGCAATGAGCACAACAGTAAGGACAATGGGCAGTCGCACATGGAGGTTAGGGAGAGTTTATACATGCATGAGATAGAGGTCCTAGTTGATTGTCATCAAAATAAGACTGAACGTGTTAAATAAAGAATTCTTGCAATGAAAGAGAGGACCAAGATACTCCGAGAGAGCATATTACAATGAGATGTTGAGATTACAGTTCTTCGAGTTGTATGTACCGAGTCAATGATCAAGATTTCTAGTATTGAAGAGAAGTTAGATTCCTTGATGGTATAGAAGAAGAAACATACTATTGCATTTCAAAGCAGTCATCTTCAGGAGTACATAGACAAGGCTTGCAGTATCTTCAGTCCATAATTGCATAATGGAGGATGGTTTTTACAGGTTGGCCCCAATCAAGAAATTGGGCAGCAATATATGAGCATTCGAGTTGAAATCAGAAGGGCATAATGTGAGCTTGGTAGGATTATTCCTTGTGATGGTGCTTATGGACAAGGTGGAATTTTTGGGGGTTGTATTGGAGAGAGATTAAGAGTTGGTTTCCTATTGAGTGGGAAATTCTTAGAAATACATTCCTAGCCAAGGGTATAGTTCCACAAGATCCTTGGGATATTTGGGATGAAAGATGCACAAGTTTGGATTGGGATCCAAGTGGGAGATCTTATGAGGGATGGATACAATGTTTACTGAAGAGGTTACTTGGGAGTCTACAGTATGCTCCTTGTGTCGATACTACACAGGGTAGTGGTGGATGCATTTTGACCTATGAAATTCTCAGATTGATTTGGGACCCTGGGATTACAGTGACTAGAAGTTTAGTTATTGCTAGAGGATTATTTCAGGAGGTCTCTTGTGATGGTACCTCTTTTACACCGTGGTTAGTTACTCTACTTATAGGAGGCTTCCATGGGATATCTTGTGATGGTACTGTACCCTCCGAGGATAATTTGGGACCCTGGGATCATCCCCAGATTTAGTTGGGTCAATTGATTGATTGTGGAGATGTGTTGGCATTTCTTGAGGACAAACAATCTTTGGCGAGGGAGGGATGTAATTGATAAATATGAAATTGACTGAGGACATTTAATACCAGGAGAATATTAGAATAATTATTCAGTATTATTAAGTCATCAGTATAATAAAGATGGCCATCAAATTTATTATCATTAAACATGCAGAGCATGCAATCCTTATTTCTTCAATCTGAAGTCAACGAGCAATTATAATTGCGTGCATACAAAAAGTAAAGTGAAAACCCTAAAAGTGACATGCAAACCCTAAAAGTACATGCTAAATCTATATAAGAAGGGTCGTTGAAACAAAAGGATCATCCATTATTATTATTATTATTATTGAGTTTGTTTTCTATAGCAGCAGCAGTAGGTGTCGCAATAGCAAGTTGGGGTTGGAGATGAAGGTCTTCAGCTAACAAGGGGTTTCAACAACAAAATATATCTTCCCTAATCAATTTCAGATAGATCATCCAGGTCTATAATCATCTATTCATCATCTTCTTTATTCTTCAACAATCCAGCTAACAGAGAGAGAGTTTTATTGTAGGTTCACGTTTTGCTATTGGGGATAAGCTGCAAATCCCAGATCCATTTGCTAGCTCCCAGAAATACAATAAATATTTTGCATGATTCAACCATTCTTATCAATAGGGCCACACCATCATATTGGGTGATTTTCATTCCACTCTGGGCACATCCAGAGCCTCCACTAGCTAAAACATGAGGAAGTAGGGCGTCACCCATTCCAAACAAGATCAATGCAATAGGGCAGAAAAGAGGGTCAAAAATTCTGTAGGAGTCTCCTTAACTCTTCGTAGGACATATACCATCATATCTAGCAATTTTTAGCAACAAAAGACCATCCTTTCCTCAAAAACGTCAAGATTAGTAGAAGAAGGGCATTCTCTCTTCTGCGCGTTAGCAGCTGGAGAGGAGCACTATATATTCTTATCTTACTTCCATGACCTTAATTCCTCCCATTTATTGACATAATATCAACATTATTATTAGGGGTATGTGTACCTTCTATCACTAAAATTCTTTTCCCAATTATCAGCTTTTGTTTAGGGCCTTTTGGCATGACACTGTTTTGCAAGCACAATTTATTTATCTTTCTAGCACAATTGGAGCACCTAAACAACAAGCATATTATCAAAGCACAATAGAATATCAGTTGGGATATTACAAAAATGCCACTATCAATCACCTCATCCCCAAAATCCTTCCTCCCATAATAAGGGCCTTAACAGTTTACCACCTTGGCTTGATGGTTAAGATCCTTTACATCACCTTCCAAAAGGATCTCTGCACAAGAAAAATAAGGGATGAAATTATAATCCATGGGTTCCATGCAAAAAGTAAACCCTTAGATTTCCCATGAGCATACACAAAACAACACTCCCAACTAGGAAATAATTTTAAAAATACTTCCCTTGCTTTATAACCAAACACTGTTGTTTCATGTATAAATACCACATCAAGATTAGACATTTCAAACAACCTTCTTAGAGAATTATACTTGGGGGATCCCCCCTACTTCCCAAACATTAAAATACATAATTATCATTTAAGAAATGCCCGAGAGGGCATGATTTCTCTAAGGGACCTATCTCAAACACACATATTTCCAGTAAAAATGTCTTTAGACAAAATACTTCTAGATTTTTGGGAAATTTACGAGAATTTGAGGATACATAAACCACTAGTCCACCCTAAACATCCCCCTCTTTCAGCTTATTACCCCTCCCTTTGTTCTTGGTTGTAACATTATGAAAATTACCAAGGGAATTAAGACTACCCTCCTTAGGCACATACTTTATAGAAGATAAAACATGCAAAGGAGTTTTCTATAGAATTCCCTTATATGAGGGTGCTAGAGAAGATATTACAACCATCACATTAAATCCTATGAAATCTGAATTGAAAAAATCCCCATCTAAACCTGCCAAACCCGATAAACTCCCTAAAGTCATGTGTGGTAATAGGGGCGAACATGAAACAGCATGGGAACATTTTTTAAGGCTACCCAGGACTGAAGGTACACCAAAAGTAATATTTTTCAAGCCCCCAATTACACAATTACTTGAGTTGAAGATCCGAGAAGAGGTCGTCTATGAACTATTGTTATTGTATTTAGTTAAGTTTTCCAAGAATACACTAGAATTAAACTAGGGTAAAAGAGTCCTACTCCCATTGACAGATGCAATAGAAGGGCTACTATTAACATTTGCACAAGGAACGCCAACATTCCCATTATCAAGTTCCCTCCTCTTGGATGAATTAGCAAGCAAAATTTTATCCTTGGCTTCATGTTATAAACCCTAGTTCCATATCACTAAGGGAACTGTAAAGAGATGGAAATATTAATTCCAACTTACTAGAAAAATTAGAGTCCTCGAACTCATTAGGACCAAGTCATTCCTCTTTCTTAATCAATCCTTGAATGCATTGATATTCACCCATGGAGAAATCGTAATCAAAGAAAACCCTTCATAACCATAAAGAAACTCCACATCGCTCATCCTTTACAACTCAATAGTACAATGTCAAAATCATCCCCTCTAGTCAACATCTTCTAACAATCCTTAGATCCTTGAACCCCCTACAAAACCCTATTAACTCCACCCCACACTTGCTCCCCCGTGTCTTTGGTCCAAAACCTCAAAATATTATAAATAAATATTTAAATATAAGATATGATATTTAAGATAAATAAATAAATGTTAAAAATTTGGTGTTGTAATATCTTTTTTAGAAATACACAATCATTCATAATGAAAATAAAAGAAAAATTAAGGTTTCAAATGAGTTGCATGTTAAGTCTACAACTACCATATAATTGAAATGTTTATGTTTTATCCTCACAACCTCTCAAAATAAATATCTTATTATATAATTTAATTTTATAAATGATTTATTCTTCTATTTTATATGTATTAAGGAGTGTTAATTAGGTTTATCTTGAGTGGTTAAGATGAAAAGTCATTATCCTTACTAATCAGATTGAATTCCTTCTTGTGACATGTTCATTCCTCATAGGTCGATCGAAATCGGTAAGGTACCAACACTTTCACTCTTGCTTAAGTACTTGAGGGTGGGACGATATGTTCCCAAACATTTAAAGGTCCAATGGGTTAACTCAACTAGTTGTTATCAATTTTGTTTGGAATTTGACTAGTTCCATGACAACAAGTGCCTAGTTTCAACGCCCCTAGGTTAAGCACACTAGTTTATGTCAATGAGTTTTAAAAGGATTCCACCCACAAATTTAGAGAAGCATTACTTATCCTTATCTACAAAGTTTATCCTTAAAATAAAATATGTGAGGAATAAATTTGAAACAATCTTGCTAATTGTATGTAAATTTAGACCTAAATTTGTGAAATCATCCCATAATTTTGACCATATAAAGCCAAATATGAGTTTAAAATCCATCAAAATGACTCTAACAATGTCCAAAGGGCATATAAGTGTTAGATTTTTAACATTAAGCTTAGCATAACATTAGGATATTTAACTGAGAGAAAAACAAGCACAACAATCAAACAAAAGAGACAATGAACACAATGTTTTTCCTTGGGGAAACCATAAATGGAGAAAACCTCACAACTTCCTTAGAGATAGAATCAACACCAAAGTAAAACCCAAAAACAGTAAGTGATTTCCTGACAACAGTAACCTTCTTTCTATCTAGCCCCAATGTCTTCTCCTTCCTCAACTATGCGCTACACTTGAGTGTGTGTGAGATGTGTTCTAAAGAGAGAGTCCAACTCTCTATTTATACTAATCCCAGCATGACTAAAACCCTACTAGGGCCGACCTCTCTAGGAGAGTCTAATAACCCTAGTTCCCTGGAACTGCGGGGACTTTAACCCTTAGACAATAGGAGGGTTACCCACAATGACTTGACATGACTTGTTTACAATATAGATCCTCCCGATAGGAACATCACGGCATGACATGACACAAGTACATCCTAGAATAAACATCGGGTTACAATAGATAAGAAATACAAGTAAATACATTCTGAAGTTTCAATTACATCAACACTCCCTCTTAACTAGGAAGGTATTCTCTTGACACAATTTTCATCACTAGTCTTCTTCTCTGGATCATCTTGTCATATGTATCTTCAAGTCATCTTCATCTTCAATTCGTCTACGTCTTCAAGTCATCTTTATCTTTGGATCTGGATCATCATCACTGGATCTAGATCATCACTCGATTTGGATCATCATCACTGGATCTAGATCATCACTCGATCTAGATCATCACTGGATCTGGATCATCACTGGACATCGTCACTAGATTTGGATCATCACTGGACATCATCACTGGATCTGGATCATCACTGCTGGATCATCATTACTGGATCATCATGAGTGCTATCTCATGATTCTTCTCGTCACAGGAAGTTCTACAGAGCCAGCCCTTTTCATGCTGGTTGTAGGCCTAGCCTCCATGTAGGTCTTCTTCAACACTTATATCTGACACCAAGTTAGAATGGCCTGTCTAGCACTTACATCTGACCTACTTGTCAGAAAGGCATGCCCAACACTCACATCTAATCATGTAGGAACCAATCCTATAATCACATTAGAAAGGCCCAACACTAACATTCACTAGCATGATAGGACACAACTACTATCGTCTGTGAAAAGGCTCAGCACTTACAACCACCGGCTTGATAGGACATAACTACTATCATCTGTGGAAGGGCACAACACTCACATCCACTAGCATGGTAGGACACACCTACTACCATCTGTGGAAAGGCACATCACTTACAATCACCAGCATGGTAGGACACACCTACTACCATCTGTGAAAAGGCGTAGCACTCACATCCACCAGCATGATAGGACACACCTACTATCATCTGTGGAAAGGCCAGCACTCACATCCACCAGAATGATAGGACACACCTACTATCATCTGTGGAAAGTCTCTGCACTTACATCTGATCATGTGGGAACACATCCCTTAGTCACATCAGAATGGCTCTCAGTCCCAAACTGAGGGTTCCTGGTACCTCACTAGGTAGCTCCATTCCAAGAATGGTGGTAGCCCTTATATCTAACACCAAGTCAGAATGGCCAGCACTCACATATGACATGGAAGGAACCTAATCCTTTAGCCATGACAGAATGGCTCAGCACTTACATCTGATCAAGTGGGAACACATCCCTCTATCACATCAGAATGGCCATGCACTCATATCTGATCATGTGAGAACACATCTCATAGTCATATCAGAATGGGCCTCAGTCCCAGACCAAGTATTCCTGGTACCTCACCAGGCAGCTCCATTCCAAGAATGGCAATAGCCCTTATATCTGATCATGTAGGAACCAATCCTACAGTCATATCAAAATGGCTCAGCACTCATATATGTCATGGAAGGAACCAATCCTCTCACCATGATAGAATGGCTCAGCCCTTACACCTGACCATGGAAGGAACCAATCCTCTCACCATGTCATAATGGCTATGGGTCTCATCATTTTCCCTTGGAGGAAACCTCGATCTAGAGAACAACAAGCTTTTCCCTAAAGTACTCGAACTTCACCCTAGCCAATGGATTCGTCAACACATTAGCTATCTGTTCCTCCATCGCAACATACTAGAGCTTTACTGCTCTCCTCTGCACCATATCCCTGATATAGTGATACTTGATCATGATATGCTTCGACTTTTCATGGAATATTGGATTCTCTGACAACTTCATACAACTATGGTTGTCACAATGTATACAAGTAGCATCCAACTGGAGATCAAATAAATCAAATAGTAGCTTCTACAGCCATACTGCCTCACAACTAGATGAACAAGCTACGACATACTCTGCTTCAGCTGTACTAAGTGCCACACAGGATTGCTTCCTGCTAAACCAAGAGATCACACATGATCCCATACTGAAGCAACACCCTGAAGTGCTCTTCCTATCAATGGCACTTCCTGCCCAATCTGAATCAACATAGCCCTCCAGGTTAATCTTCTGATTTGACTCATACTTGAGCCCATAATCAACTGTACCCCTCAGGTACCTCAGAATATGCTTTGCAGCAATAAAGTGAACATGTCTCGGATATGTTAGGAACTGTGTCACATGCCCCAATTTTGAAAAATAATATTATCTTATTTTGATTTTATTCCAAGACATTATGTTAAATTTAATGCTAAGTTGTAACTGATGACTCAACAGAGTTAAGGATGTGGAAAGTAATTCTGAATAATTTAATTTTTAATAAATAAAAGTGGAGACAACAGCTTGGGAGAGCTATTAAAAAGAGTGTTACTGGTCAAGTTGGTGGAGGAGACTAGGTGGAGAGAAAATAGACAAGTGGCAGCATCCTCAAACACTTCCTATGTTGCAAGTGGCAACCTCCCTACATTTTGGGTCATGATCCCCCAAGAAAGTGGGATCAAAGCAGGTGGCTCAATTAATGACAACTAACCCAAAAAGACCTAGGCAATCTTAATAAAAAAATCCTATTGAAGAGAGTTGAGGCTGCTCATTCCAAGAGAAGAATCATTCAGGTGAATGCACTTCAAGGAATTCATTGGGAAGGGAATTTTTGAGGAAAGTGTTTGAGGGGTAAACTGTAGGAAAGTGATCTAGTATAGCTTTCCAGCTGAAAGATCTTGCTGCAGTATGCAGAGTTGGTATTGAGTCTTTGGACTAGTACTTTGTTGTTTGCTCCACCTAGTTCCAGCCAAGGAGACCAAAATAGGCTCTGGGGTCTTGAGAAGTTGTTGTTTGAGTGCTCTCCAGGAGTTGGTAGGGAGGAACGACCTCCCAACACTGTTGTCATCTAGCTTTAAAATAGGTTCCATTATCTTTTAATTTATGTGTTAAAGTTTATATCTATGTGTGAACAAATAATGAATGATTATATGTTATGTTGTAAACTATTAAGTTTGAAATATCTTAGTTGTTTTAATGCTGAATTTGTTCTTTGATGAAAAATAAATCCTACTTGTGTTTTTCCCCATCTGGAGTAATCCAAATCGTACTCTAGCACATGTAGTGTGTTTAAATGAATGAAGTATGATAGGAATATGAAATGAATAGAGTACTTATGTTTTTCAGAGTATTGAAATGTTTTCTTCAGTTGATAGTTGTTTTTCTAGAAAGAATATTAATCTATTTCGTAGAGTTGTTGTCAGAACTAGACTATGTATTTAGAATATCAGAAAAGAAACAGAATCATATTATTATCACTAATAGTAGTATGTTCAAGTATGTAATTCATTCTTCTACACAGTACCTACTTCTATAAACTATACATCTATACTGAAATAGAAGAAATAGTATTATCAGTTGAATGCTTATTATTTATGTTAAGTAAAGATGTAAATATAATTCTGTTAGTTTATTTCTTTTCCAATAGTATTAACTAATTTACCTGCAAATATCTGAACTCTAAATAAGAACTTGATAACTCTTACAGTATTCTTTTCTTAGTATTAATAACTAAAGACAGTAGTAACCTATGCATAAAGTATTATTAATAAAGAACTGTCCTTACACACTTACAGACAAATTAGATGTAAGGAGTATTGATAGGATGAAAGTTCTCATTTATTTCACCAAGCTTACAAAAATAATCTTATTAAATAAACACAATTATTATAGACTGCTCTTAGTCTTATTTAATAATATATATAAACACAAACATAAACTTAAGAGAATACATTATTCATAGATAATAATGTTATTAATACAAATAATATTATTACAAACAATAAATAGTATGGTTTATAAATTAGTAATTCTTTTAAACAAACTGAAGAAATCTTGTGACAGTAATTGAATTAAAAAAATAACCATACCGAAATTATTACTTTATAAAAGTTAAATAGGATAAACCCTAGCTCATATTCTGAGCATAATCTATCTGTATTCTTATATACTTTAGTAACCTAGGTTAAACCATAAGTTAGTTCTTTTTTGAACTATTAAAGAACCAATTGAATCTACAACACAGAAATGAAATACATTACTGATCAACATGTTCAAAATGTACTTATAAAAGAAACTGTACCTTTTCTTTTTACTAACAGCATGTATCTATAGAAATAAATGTCAGGGTTAAAACCCTTATAATTATTACATTTACAAATATCAAAACATTGAAATAATAAATGAAATTCATTTAAATTATGTAACCATTAAATAACCAGGCTAATATAATTTACTCTACTCACAGTCCAGTGAAAGGAAAACTACACCGACAACAAGCCACGAGCAATAATAATCTCCACAAGTTGCAGAGTAAGAACCTAGCCACTGAGAATGGATTTTAAACCCACACACCAGTGACAGAAGCAACACTGAATCAAGACACAAGGCAACCAGAGCAAGGAGGAACAACGGTCGCCATGGAAGCCAAGCAGAGCAACCTCAAGGGCCAGCACAAACTGCGGGGAAGAATGATAAGGATTAGGTTTACAATAGTGTTTTATATCTCCCACGCTTGGTTAGGAGACGACCACGTGGTCACATAAAAATCAAACATGCAGTGGGTCGTATACCATAGTGCCTGCGTAAAAACAAAATCCAATTATTAAATCATTGGGAATGAGGCTTAAACTATGATATCAACCCAATAATGTTGCCATGCAATTCGATAATCATATGCGCCTTATCATATACTAGTGTAATGAAAAGAATATCAACGCTATGGTTACGTTGACATATCAAGGAATGTCACTTATAAACCTTAGTTAAAGCCCGAAAATCAATCATGCATAAGACTCATTTCACTATAACCTTATGTTATTGTATTGCAATATCACATTTGCAATTTAAATGGTTGCATTTCTTTCCTCTAAACATTATTTTTATTATAAGATAGAAATCAAATAATTCATGTCTTATTTATAGATAGAGATCAATTTTAGGTATTTACTATAGATAAGAGACCAATGTTTTATGGGAGAGCTCATGCTAATCACCCATCAACCATAGTTTTCTTTTGTACAAGATTTTAATTTATATATGGTAAATCTATTATACAAAGACTTCACAAGTTAAAATTTTTGTAAATGGCATAATGTAATAGTTGAGAGGATTATAAACTCTAATTTAAATACTTTTATGATCATGAACTAATTAAAGACTAAATGTCTATCAAACAAACAAATTATGCATGTCTATAAGACTTACATGAACTAATAACTCAAATAGTAACAAAACTTTGAAGTGGTATAAAACTTATTGTAAGAACACTATTATGAAATTCTGTACCTGGTTCATAGCGACAATACTTCGATGGATTGTGGTTATGACTCAAACTGGAAGTTACTAAAGATTCACTAGGTCAATTGGGTAGTAAATTGATTATAGAACTAAACAAGATAACTAGAATAGGAATGATCCTATTGAATCCAAAAATTACTAGAACCATAGGGTTCGACATGAAAATAAAATACAGGCAAACTATGATCTCATGTAGGAAGGCATTAAGGTTTTCAGTTTGCTCAATTGATTTTATACTATCCAAAGGTTAACAGGCTGTAAGTCACCTCGCAGAAGCGAAATGTGGGACAATCGTTACACATATAAGAGAATGTTTTGTTATATAAATACTGACAAAACAATCATTATATCATTGCAAATTATATAGGCTAAAGTAAAAGTACTTGTATCATAGATTCTAATTCTTAGAGTCGCCAACATATTCTTTTGTCACTACTTACTTCTGAACATTATTACAAGAAAAACTAAGGGAATCCAAATGGTTTTACCTTACAGAAGCTGCTTAGAGTTTAGCAGCTTAATTAATAAGCTTTTTAATTGCAATTAAAATAATGCTGATACTTTAAAGAACTTTTAATACGTACTCGATCAATCATACCTGTACACCTATAAGAATCAGTATTCATCTGCGTTAGCACGATTGCTAAGTAAGCCCCAGATTCAAAAGTTAAATTCCACCTACTTGACATGAAAAGACTCATTAGTAAACTGAAATGAAATAGCACGCAAGAAAACTTTATTCTTGTCACAAAAATGAACTGTTAAGTTATTATAAATAAGGTTTAGTGAAACTAATTACTTGACTGTTTCTTTTATTTACAAACAGTTAGCTGTTAGTAGACCGCAGGTTTTAGCATTTATTGTTATCTCAAAATTTTAAATTTTTGTGAAAATTTGGGGTTTTGACAAACTGGCTCAAGGTGTTCATAGCAAAGCAAATATCTGGTCTCGTGTTAGTCAGGTACAACAAGGACCCAATCATCTGACGATACATCGTAGCATCAACCGTCTTTGATGAAGCATCACTCAATAGCTTCAGGTTCGATGCCATAGGTGTGGCCATTGCCTTGCAGTCCATTATCCCAAACCTCTTTAGGATCTCTACTATATATTTCCCTTATCCTAGGGAAATACAATCTGCATTCTGTCACACCTCCATTCCTAGAAAATAATGCATCATACCCAAGTCCTTCATTTCGAACTCGGCAGCAAGCTTCCTCTTCATATCAGCAATCAACCCATCCATACCTATTACAAACAGATCATCTACATACAGTAGGAGCATCACTAGGTTGCCATCTTCAACCTTGTAGTAAAGGTTGGAATCTTCTTTACTCTTAGTAAAGCCTAAACTGGATAGAAAGCTATCAATTCTGTCGTACCAAGTCCTGGGTGCCTTACCAAGGCCTGGGTTCCTGTTTCAAACCATACAGGGCTTTCTTTAATCTGCATACATGAGACTCTTTGTCATGTGTCTCAAAATCGAGTGGTTTCTCCATGTACACTTCCTCTTCCACTACACCATTCAAGAAATCAGTCTTGACATCCATTTGGTGTATCTTCCATTTCATCACTGCAGCCAGAGAAAGTATTGATATGATGGAAGTGTATCTGGATACATGTGCAAAGGTTTCTTCATAGTCTATACCTTCTTTCTGGGAGAAATCACGAGTAACAAATCTTGCCTTATATTTCTCTATACTACCATCTGCAGCATGCTTGATCTTGTAGATCCATTTGGAAGTTACAACTGATTTCCCTTCTAGTCTTGGGACAACATCCCAAACATCATTATTCATGATCGACTAATACTCTTCGATCATAGAATCCTTCCTTTCTTTCCGTTTTGCTGCTTCTTCATAATTGGAAGGTTCTTTATCAATGAAATCACATAGTAATGCTACATACCCGAAGCAGGATCTGGTCCTCTTTCTTTCTCCGTGATTCTCTCCTGGAGCCCCATATCTTTCCACACCTTGGATAACTTCTCGTACCCAAGCAGGTTTCCTCTTATGAGGATTCTTTTCCTGAGGTGGATCTACAGGTCTTTGTGGTTCTTCAAATTCTCAATCTTCTTCTTGATCTTCTTCAAATTCTTCAGTATGTTTCTTTTTGGATTTGTTGTAAGCTGTGTCTTCATCAAATGTCACATCCCTATTGATATCAATATTCTTGAATCCTGGGAAGTATATTCTGTAAGCCTTCGAGTTTTCAGAATATCCCACAAATATACCCTTATTACCTGAAGGATCTAATTTTGTTCTCTTCTCTCTTGGAATGTGTATATACACAGGACAAAAGAATATTCTGAGATGGTTGATTTCTGTTCTCTTGCCGGAGAAGACTTCTTCGGGAGTCTTGTTCTTGAGTACTCTATGTGGAGTATGGTTTTGTACATACACCGCTGTTCTGGTGGCTTCTGCCCAGAGATGCATAGGAAGATCTTGATCATGAAGCATTGCTCTTGAAACTTCCATGATAGTTCTATTCTTCCTTTCTGCAACCCCATTCTGTTGTGGATTATAAGGAGTGGACAAGTCCCTCTTAATCCCTGAGTCTTTGCATAGCTCTTTGAATTAATTTGAAGTGAATTCTCCGCCATTGTCTGATTGAAAGGTATTGATCTTCTTTTCAGTGTGATTCTCGATCAAGGCTTTGAATTCCTTGAACTTGCTGAATAATTCATCTTTGTTAGTCATGAAGTAAACCCATGTCTTCCTAGAAAATTCATCAATAAAAGAAACATAATATGCATACCCGCTTAGTGATCTTGATGACATAGGACCGCATACGTTGGAGTGGATGATTTCCAAGATTCCTTTGGCTTTTATTTCGCTGCTTGGAAATGTCTTCTTTGTATTCTTTCCTTTCGTACATCCTTTGTAGACCCCATCATGTTTTTCCTGGATTTATAGAGGACCTTCAACAACTTTGCTTGCAAGCCTTCTATGCCAAAGTTCATCTGGCTCTACTGTGTCATGGACCAATGCTTGTTCTGGATGGCCCTTTAATTTGTACAAACCTCCTTCTTGTTCTCCAATCACTACTACATCATCGATGGTCTTTCCTTTTGGCCACGTTATGACCTAACCATCTATGAATGCAACCCTCATTCCTTTTGCATCTAATGCAGATATGGAGAGAAGGTTCTTCTTGAGTCCTGGCACAAACAATACTTCCTTCATTGTCATAGACTTTCCAGAGTCTAGTTTATAGGAGGATTCCCCACTACCTTTTATTGGATACTGGTAGTCATGTCCTAGCTTCACCTTGTGAGGTGATTCATGTTCTGACAGTTTCACAAAGGATTCCTTTAATCTTGTCATATGCTTGGAAGCCTCACTGTCTATAAGCCAATCAGTGCTTCCATGAGTAATGTTTCCCGTAAGAGCGGAAATAAAAACATATTCATCTTCACTGGAAGAATCTTCACTTTCATATCTGGTTTTCTTCTTGGAAGGTTCATCATCCTCTGCAGAATGAGCATGATGTCTTCTCTTGTTTTTCTTCTTCTTATGAGATTAAATCTTGTTTCTAGGACAGTCTTTTGCAAAGTGTCCTCTTTCATTACATGTATAACATCTCAATCTAGATAGGTCCTTTCTAATGTTATATTTATGGTAAAAGTTCTTACCTTTGGAGTGATGAGGGTTTCTTCTGCCTTTCTTGGAGTGAATTGTGAGGGCTTGATCTTCACTTCCCATCTTCTCTTCTCAAGCTGCTATCCGAGCTTCTTCTTGAGAGCATTCTTCCCATAGTCTGTTGAACTTGACTAACTTCTTTCTGGCACAGATTCCTTGGATGAATGAATCCCATGACCTAGGGAGGCCATTCAGTGTTGTCATCACAATTTCTGCATTCTCCACTTCTTCATCTACAACTTCTAGTTGTTCCTTTATCTGGGAGACCCTTGTGAAGTAAGACTGGATTTATACTTCACAAGGGTCCAGATCCATAGTTTTTTTTGTCCCTTATGATAGTAATAAGAAGCATAAATACCCTTGTGTGAGATGTGTTCTAAATAGAGAGTCCAGCTCTCTATTTATACTAATCTCGACATGACTAAAACCCTACTAGGGCTGACCTCTCTAGGCCCAGTCTAATAACCCTAGTGCCCCGAAACTGTGGGGACTTTAACCCTTAGACAAGACGAGGGTTACCCACAATGACTTGACATGACTTGTTTACAAGATAGATCCTCCCGATAGGAACATCGGGGCATGACATGACACAAGTACATCCTGGAATAAACATCGGGTTACAATAGATAAGAAATACAAGTAA
The DNA here is from genome assembly GCA_001517045.1 of Pseudotsuga menziesii. Taxonomy (NCBI): domain Eukaryota; kingdom Viridiplantae; phylum Streptophyta; class Pinopsida; order Pinales; family Pinaceae; genus Pseudotsuga; species Pseudotsuga menziesii. The sequence goes on along the minus strand of LPNX010826179.1, from coordinate 189,118 downwards.
ATACATTCCAAAGTTACAATTACATCAACAATAAGATCCCTTTGAGATAAAATGTATTAAATATTTCCTTTAATACCCTTAAATGGGTTCAAAATGGCCCAATTATACTTAATACAACTTTCTTAGCCTTAAACCATAATTTTATGGTTAGATAACCCATTTTAGATTATGAAATACGGGGTTATAAAACTTATAGTATAAAGTCCTATATTATAATATAAATATCTCACTAGTTTTATCAATTAGATTTAGCTTAGCTTCTTGAGAGGATAAATTATTATCCTCCCCACTAAAGTTCAAATCCCACTTGGACATGTTTGATCTTCGTGAACTAATTATTGAATGAGCTTCTTCATGGGGTATGATACATATCGTACTCATAAGTTGGAATATATTTTCTTAAGTTTACCTTGTTCTTTGTTGAGCGTGTCATATATTAAGTTAGAGAAGGTAGAGTCCACACTCTAAATTAACTAAAAGCAGAGAAAGTAATTATGAAATTGGAGAGATATAAAGAATATAAATAAAGGACAAAAAAAACTATGGATTTCTAAATTTTATGCTTCTTATTACTATCATTTATTGGAATGTTGAATTAATAAAATGTGAGGTGGAATTCACACTATAAGTTAAACTAAAAATAAAAAAGTGATTATGTGATTGGAGAGATGTGAGATATTGATTTCTAAACAAAGAATAAAGAAAATTTTGATTTCTAAATTTTGTGTACAAAAGTACGAAAACAAAGTCATAAACAACATCAAAGTGATGCATATTTTATACATTCAAAATTTGTATAAAGAATTGTGGCATTCTAAAATCAGCAAGACCCCCACCCACATATAATACAAGATTTGTAAAAATGACCACATTCATTTTCTTTATATGTTTTATAATTGAAACAATAATTTAAAATTGTTTGAAAAACATGGTTACAATATAAGTACCGCACTGTTTTCAAAACCTTTAATACATATAAATTTGTCTAATAACCTTTCTAAATTTATTTTATATATTTACTTGTAAATTATTTGGATTTCTATTACTTTAAACAAAATTTGCAAATAGCATTAAGTCAAGTATTTCCCGAAAAAATAAAACCATAGATAGAATACAAGATTATCATTTGGAGTCCAAAATATGGAACTAATCCCAACGTAATAACAAAATGGAAGTATTGTATTGTAGCAAAGTTATGATTACTATGATTCAAAAAGACATAAAGCATTAAACTTAAACTATTCTCCTAGTTCATCATTTGAAATGGAAGTTAAAGGCATCTCATGGGCATGGGAGGATTTAGGAACTCAAGTAGGGGCTGGTTTGGGAGTTGAGGTAGCAAAGTTCAGTTTTATAGTCAACTTAATAATGATATTAAACTTGTTCTAAATTTTTTTGTTCTCTTATTGAATTTTATTTATTATTAACATTTCATTCCTTTTTTTTGGATCTAGAGGAGGACATTTACCAAATCATATTTAACTATCCAATGTATTAGATCTCATTCCTCTCTTTTCATTCCTCTCTTTTAATATCTAGAGGAAGAAGTTTATCAATAGATAATTAACTAACCAATATAAATAAACTTTTTTGTACTATTTTGTGTCTCAGTGTGGGTGTATCCAATGTCCTTGACCCACATACTCATTTCCCTCATGATGTCCTCTTCCTTGATGAATTCATCCCCAATATTAACCCACACTTCGACCTTGGTATCTTGTCACAGATAGGACCAAGATCTTGTTGAGGTAAGTCTCTTTGGATTCCCTTCCCCCTAGACCTACTCCTTGGTTTGTGTATTTATACTTCTCCCTTGTTTCCATTTGCCTTCCCTTCCTTTGCTCATCATGGTGAAGAAGGAGCTATGGACTAGACGCAGAATGAAACTTCAAACACAGTGCATGGAGACTAGAGGAATTGGTTTGAAAATAATATATAAAATCCCTCTGGGTTTCGAGGGAGGAAAAATAAAGACTTCCACATAGAGCCCCCCAACAACAGTATGATAGGAAAAAACAAGATGACTAAGGAAATAGTTGCATATTACTATAGAACTGATGTGCATTCCTTGTCATGATTTTCCTTATACTGATCTCACCAAACTAAACTACCATTTCCCATGCTAAATGTTGAATTCCCACCAACACGACCATCAACAAACAATCATCCATGGGGATTGCTTCTGTTGGAGGGTGATACTCTAGACATAAAACCAACTTCATCTCTCACATCCTCCTCATCCTAAATGATCGTCAAATGGATTCCCTATGCTTCACCATCATATCTATTCTTGGTTGAGGTGATGCCAAGTGGGAGGCATGCCCTCCACCATGTCACTTTCCTAACAACTCATCCGAGAAAAAAAATATTCTATATTCTATATGCTTAATAACATTTTTTTCTTAATATATTTATATTATATTAGATACACTTCAAAATGTCTTTTTGAAATTACACATTTCATTTCATATTTAGTAACAAAACTCTTTATAAGTTATTATATTAAGTATACAATTTCTAATAAAATTAAATTCATCAAATTGTATTAATATTAGATTAAATCATATTTAAGAAAGTTATTAAATTTTATAAGATGAATTGCAATTCATGGAAGATTTGGTACATAAATATCTTTTTGAATAACCTCTTTTTGTTATAATATATTTATATTTTAATATATAAATTTCAAAAGTAAACATTAATTTCACAATTAATCAGAGTAAATCCAAATCTTAGGCTCTATCAAGCGCCAAGATGGATCAAATCTCTTGAGGTGCAAACCTCTTCTTAGGTATGCATTGATTTGATTCAAACCAAAAGACACACCTTTTTATTTCAGGTCCACATATAATATTTTTATTATTTATGGCCGACATATAATATTTTTTATTTTGTTAGGAATGAACATTGCGTCATTTCCCCACACATGGTTTTAAAACCATATGCAAGGCCCTCCTACAACCATGGGTTGTTTAGGAGGCCTTGCACATGGTCTTAAAACCATTTACAAGGCCCTCCTAAACCATGTATAATAAAACCATGGGTTGTTTAGGAGGCCTTTGCACATGGTTTAAAAACCATGTGCAAAGCCTCCTAAACCCTGTATAATAAAACCATGGGTTGTTTAGAATGCCTTGCACATGGTTTTAAAACCATGTGCAAGGCCAACATTTTTTTGCGGATAATTCAATTTTGTGTTTTTTTCTTGACCCACATATTTTTTTACGGATAATTGAATTTTTACTTTTTTATTGTTTTGTTAGGTAGGAAGATTACAACATCTCCCCCATATTAGATTGTTTTTGTGGCTGACATTTATTTTGGCTTATTAGAAAATTTATTTTCTATTAATAAAAATAACGTTACAAAAGTGATAATATTTTTTATTTTGTGTTACAAAATCTCTCCCATAATATTCACTATCACTATTATTTTTTGCCGACATATTACAAACATTACATCACGTTACAAGATCTCTCCCATAATATTCACTATCACTATTATTTTTTGCCGACATATTACAAACATTACATCACGTTACAAGATCTCTCCCATAATATTCACTATCACTATTATTTTTTGCCAACATGTTATAAACGCTACTAATGTTACATCATGTTACAAGATCTCCCCCATACCGGGGTGTACAGCGCTTCTCAGCGCAACAACACCAATTTTTTTATAAATAACAATTAAATAAGATTCACCAAAATGTATTAATATTGAATGGAATCATATTTAAAAAAGTTCTTTAATAAGATGAATGTAAAATGTATATTAATTATGTATTAATATTCAATGGTATCATATTTAAAAAGTTCTTTAATAAGATGAATTTAAAATGTATATTAATTTTGAAGTGTAGGTAAAATAGAAATCTAAAAATATAAATATGAATTGTGGAAATATATATTGAATTCAATAGTAAATACCATTTAGTTTGGGTAGTTGAAAGGATAAATGTTATCTTTATTATTTGGATTTAAATCATATTTGTAACATTTTTTTTTTGAGTTAATTATTTATAAACTTTTTTTTCAAGTTTGTTTAATTGTTATTGGTCTAGAGGTTGATAAGTGAAATTTTTATTTTAAAATCACAAATTTAAACCCCTAAGTATCTAACGCTTTGAACTATAGTTTTATCCAATTTGATGAAATTAGATTAAATTGAATTAAATAAACTTATCAAATTTTATGGAATTCATATACTACATTAAAATTAGTTAATGTTTATAATTCAATATCTATATCAATATTTTTATATTGTATACATTAGGAGATTTAGTATAAAAGGATAAAATTAAAATTAAATGTTGATGTCTCAGATCCGTGTTGTACACATAATATAATTGATTTTCGATTTTATTAGAAGTATTTTTGTCCTATCGCTAAATAATATTTTTTTCAATATAACTTGTAGGGGTGTAGCTCGATTGGTAATTGAAGTGAAATAAAGGTTATAGTGTATATAGAGGTTACGAGTTCAAATCACCCCGACTTACCCGTGGCTCATTTTTGTGGGATGTGTGGGTGCCCCTAAGGGTATAGTGGTAGAGGACGAGAATCAACCTCATGTAACACGAGTATATGCACCACCCCAATTGTCGATTCCCCTAATATAAAAACATATTATCTCAATACATTAACATTTAGTTTACTTAGTTAGAACTAAGTCAACATGATTGAGATTGGTGAAGGTATTAAATTCTCATGATATTGTAGAGGTTAACATCAAATTTGAGGATGAGATGTTACCCCTTATTTTATGTACAAAAAAGTTAATTTTGCAAATGAGACACAATAATAAAATTACGGGGTTTCCATAGACAAAACCCATGTTCAAAACCCATTTCCATGAACACTGAAGTCATATTGACACATTTTCAATATAATTAAATGCATTATCCAAACATACAACATAGCTAAGAAGCAGATTGTACATGCAATAATATCGGTAAAATACAATAATATAGGTTGATACAAATGAAGTATTTTCAACGCTTATCCACTGGGCTTGTATGACATATTTTCAATAAAATTAATCTACAGAACTAGAAATGTCAACTATACATGCATAATGCTCCATTATAAACACAATATTTTAAATAGTCTTACCTCTATCTCCTATATTTCAAAAACAAATATTGCATTTCACGTGATTACATCTCTATAAGACATTTGATGAAACCATTAGTGGGCGATCGCGATCCCTATATTTTGGAATTTGGAATAGATGTCTTAAATTCATATCCAAACATTAATGTCAAATCAAATTCTAATTATGCAACCACAAACCCTTCTACCCAACTATAGAGTTGTTAAAAAACAATACGTTGAAAAGATGGCCCTTTCATTTAACAACATTGGGTTTTGCGTAGTTGGTTTTATTTGGTTGAATAACAAGAAAGCCTCTTTGGAATGCTCATTTTGAGAAACCTTGTAATCATGTAATTGATATGGGAAATTGTTTCTAGTTTATGCATCTTTTCAAACAAGTGGCTAGGCATATCTATAGATTTGTAATGGCATACATAGAAAGGAATTGAAAATATAAACATAGATCCATTTATAGAAAGGAATTGAAAATATAAACATAAATCCATTTATTAGTATGTAACCATGGATTAAGTTTTATTGTTGCAAATATCCTAAATGGTGACCTGCATAGATCATGTTTAACATGGTGACTCAAATAAGCATTGAACCATCCCATTGCATTTTATAAATACTACATGTTATTTTTTTGGCATGTTCACAAAATATACCCCATAATGATGCGTTTCATGATAGGAAATTTATTTCAAACATTTTGTTGAAAAATCTACACTTTCATTAATATAATATTCTCCAACTAGGCATACAATCTGAGGAGTGGATTTTCCTCATGACTATTGGATCAATACATTTCTTAGTATTTTAGTCTTGGATAAAACCTTCTCTTTTCCAAGTTGCATTTGATGAAGTATTAAAAAGGCTTAACGAGCATACATATTATATGCATACCTTAATGCAATCATTGCAGTCCAAGATACAATGGTTCTTTTTTACTTTACATCAAATACACATGCAATTTCTATGCTCTCACATTTGACATACACAAGAAAAATATAATTTTATATAATAATATGTGATTCAAACCCATTCTAAATTGCATAGCCATGGTTCATCTTACCTATTTGCAAATATCTTAAATGGTACATTCCTGAAGAACACTTACCATTGTAATAGGTGTTGACACAATGTCCTATGCTTGATTTTGATGGAAAAGTGCCAAGGTCTCAATTGCATATGCATTATGATAATACAAAGAAATCACCACAATCTTACATGTTTGCAACATAGAGTAAACACTATGAATTAAGTGTAGAATGATGGAGATGTGTGTTCACTCCAAAACTACTTTAAGTGGACCATCCTTCTTCCAAATGGGTTTATTGCTAATGTTTGTTTCCTCTCAATTTTGTTGAGGTGGTCCATGAACAATGACAAAAGCATCATCAAATTTTTAAATAATAATAAGAAGCACATGCAAATATGTCAAAAATATTGATCTTTTTATTGTTATATTGAAACTGACATATATCAATCTTATCCATGTAGTTATTATGCAACGATAGGGATTAAATGAAACTATGGCACAACCTCTCAATGCTTAAGTTGTTTCATTTTTTCATTTATGTATTATGGAACTCAACTTTTCTTTCGTTTTAATTTATTGGAATCGCAGATGTTGTATTTTACATCTCAACTATACTAAGTTGTAGAGGGCACCTTGCATTCGGAGTGAAATAATGAAGTCAAGTTGATTAAATATATATATAAGGACTTGAACGTTCTTTCATTTTAATTTTTTGTTGTTACAAATGTTAAGATACAAATCTCAGCCATATTGGGTTTTAGAGTGTACATTGCTTCTCTTGATGTAATGAAAAAGCAAGTCCATTTAATAATGATAGTAAATACACAATTAAAGATGAAAATGAGAGGAGATTTTAAGATGCTATGCATATGTGTATTTGATTATTATTAATCATCTTGCCATAAAAAACTAACACCCTAAGGTTCAAGGTCTTCACTATGGTCAATGATGTGCAACTATGGAAGTAATGCTACTATCATCTTAGCAATTACTTCCCTTCTCTTTAGTGGATTGGGTAAACCACTAGGGGGAATTTCTTAAAGGAAACTAAGTGTCAAAAAATGGATGATAAGACAAATTGACTTAGGTTGCAAAGTTAATTATGGATAGATTATGGTTGTAAGTTAGAATAGATTAGTAGGATTTGAAATATGAACAAGTGTTGAAAGAGATATCTAAGATTCCAGAGATCAAAAGAATCATAATGCTAACTCATTATTTAATTAAAATATTCATAAAATAAGATTATGCAACCAATAAGCTCACGCGAAAAGTGTTTTTCCAATGATAAACAACTTGTTACAAAAAAAATATCAAAAGATGTTACATGAGTCTTAATGAGATGAAAGTGAAGTGTCTCTCATTAGATCATTGTAGTTTTAGATGACATTCTTATTGTTACATATGATGAATTAATTTTAATAGCCAAAAATGAAAACAAAGCTTTAAATCATAAGGAATACTCTGAAATTGCTAAGTGAACCAATTTGAAGCTTGATGAAAAATTGTAAATCAATTCTAAAAATGAATCTCATTAAAATATAACTTAAGAAACCATAAAATTTTGTTTTATTGGTGGTTTTTCCAATAGAAGAAAGTCAATCATTCATTTCATAAATAAATGAACAATTTTAGAGTAGTTTATTAGCCCAAAAGATATATTTGCAAATGAGATTGTGTGGTTAAAGCAACATAAAATTTTCAACAACTTAAATGAGTGAAACTATGTCCAAATAAGCTAGAAAATAGCAATTAACCATATGTTTGGAGTGAAAGTGATTAAGATACAATTAGTTACTTGTCCATTCTATTATATAGAAAAATGTGTGATTATAAGTTAACAACAATTATTGGATTGCAGATATGTTTGTTGGAAACTATATAAATATGAAACCATGAAACTTATGCCTTCAAACATTCCATAATATAACCTAGCTCTAAATTTATACATAAAACTACTAGAAGAGTGTCAAATATAATGTAAATTGCACAATGAACCACTCATAAAACAATTTATAATTTAACCCAATTTAAGTGTAAATAAAATGAACTAAAAAAGGGCTAAACTTAAGCAAATATGGAATCAATTTCACCTCAAATATTTTTGTTAAGCAAAGTTAACATAATATACCCTAAATATGAGTTTTATGATGCAAAAATCAACATGTATGGTACAACAAAGAAATAAATAGAGTGCATCTCCTTTGAAGAGGGTTAAATGAATTAGTTTCATAGAGTTTGCTTGAACCTTTTGTGCTTGAGGGAAAGATTAATTTCTATATTTAAAGAACTTTAATATTGATTTAAAATATTTTAGGATGGCTAAAAGAAGAATAATATTATTTGAATAGTTACTAGTTGCTTGAAGAAAGGGCAATGGTGTCATAGAGGAAGCATGCAAAGTTTTCATGATCAAGGGAGATGTGCTTGAGCATTGAGATAGTGTGCATTTCCTATGTTTCTAAGTAAGGTGAAGATGATGAAGTGAATGTGGTACTAGGGAGAAGGTGTTCGTGAATTTACCATCATAGAAATGTGACTAAGTGCTAGGTATACCCCTAAGCTTTCAAGAGCTAGGGGTTACTAATTTTCTTGCATATGTGTGCCTTAGAAGGGAGATCTTTTTCTTGAGTTATCCTTTCATTGAGCCTCCTTTTTGTGATCCTTTTTTTATTTTTTTAATAATTATTTTTTGTCCCTTTGCTTCATATTTGGCCTTGGTAACTTGGGACATAGGGAACATGGATTTGTTAAAGGGGGTGTTTCTCACACATATAACAGTTAACATTTAACTACATTTCCTCTATAATACTTTGGCTTGGGCATTCATAAATATGAGTAGTATAGAGACCATGGAACATAACATATGATAAGTCAATTATGAAAAGGGGACATGATGGAAATGGGTGAAAAGGCTAGTGAAATGACATGGCATGAAAATGTCTAGGTAAAATGTTGTAAATTTCATGAAATGAGTGTCAGACTTACTTACATTACTATGCATACACCAAAGTCACAAAGATACACATTTATATAAAGAAAGATTTATGACCACACCACTATGAATCCTTAGTTATGAAACAACCATATGAGATTCATGAGCCATTATAGAGTAACACTATTGACCTCTCATGATCATGTATACACGTAAGAAATCATTACCATGAGTTAAATAAATATAATATGTCATAAAATTGGTGTAAAATAAACATCCTCATTGATCTGTGACACATGACATGGTGATCTAAGCAAGCTGGAAGTGTCTCTAGAAAATATCCAGGGTAAACCATAGATTTCATTTGTGGAATTGTTGGATGTGATCCAATATCACATAGGCATTTATCACCAAGTAACCCTTACATGTCAAGGGGTAACAATTCACACATAAATGTCACATAGAGGAGGGAGGGGAAGGTTAAGTAATCAAATATAACAACCCAAGAAGAATTCATCAAACATGGATAAAGGAATTCATCAAACATGGATAAAGGTCTTAAGATATAGCTTTGTGTCATTCTATGCTATTGGAATAAAAAATAAAGGAGGATTCAAATTGACCTCATTAACCATTAACAGTTATAAAAAATACGACCCTTATTTCAAACAAGACACATATGCCACATCTTTTCTGGACTACATTGTAAGAAATCATTGTTTCTATGAGTGCATTCCAAAATCTTTGATTTGATCTTTGGTTAAAGATGTTCCAGTAACGTAACAAACATTGTTCAGATATAAAATACAAAGTTGTTTTAAAAACATTTCCAAATGAGCTTTGACAATTCTTCAAACATTCTTCATGAATACATGGAGTTCTTAACGAGCGCTTGGTATTCGCTCCATATTATGTATTACATTAGGAACTTCAGCTTGTCTACTTACATTTATGCATCATAAATACATAAATTTCTATAACAATATTCGCAACAATTTGTGACACTTCTTAAATTTAATTATTCAATAAATGGATTTGAGAAACAATACCCATTTAAGAATAAAAACAAGATCTTTATTGACCATTGTAGCCATATTGCATGTGAATTGTTAAGATTATATTGACTGGTATATTTATTCAAGGTGTGGGTTTAATCGTCAACAATCATTTATTACTTTTGTTTATGTAATAATTAATTGTCAGTTGACGGGTCAAAATGTCTCTTTGGTCAACACATGGATTCTCCCCACGGAAAATTCCTCATTAAAATCTCTTTAGGGAATTCATATGAAATTTGAATTATGGCTTCACAACCGTTACTAATTTTTGGTTTTATCGATTTTGGTTGGATACACTGTTTATGGGTTTCTTATAAAGGGGTGTTAATGATATAATAAATGTGTTTTGATAATTTACTCTAAGATGCAACCTAACTATTTTATCTAATCTTTGTTTCAAAAGCCATAAATAATTACTTTGAGTGATAAAACCAAATATAACTAAGATTTATAAACAATAGATTTAATGTTCAGGGATTTAATTAACAAATTGCATAATACAATAGAAGCATAACAACAAGAATATTCTAAATATACATTAGGATTAAAATCAAATACTGGGTGAAATACTTTCACAACATATTTGATTCCAATTCAACATCCAAGGAAGAATCCACACAGACACGATGAACATGTATCTCACCCATAAGCTTTGGTAAAAAAGTCTTATGGGAAAAATTTAGCGAATGGGATAATTTTTTACCACTTTTTCCAAAAAATGATTCGTCAATTTCCATTTTTTCTAAATTAATTCACCCAAATTCCACGGGATAAAAATATTTTACTCTAAAAGTCACCAAAATTGTTCAGAAACTATATGAAATCCTTAGAAGTTTTAATCTTTTTAGAAAAATATCACCCAACATTTTATGGTTGGAAATGTAAGAAATAATAAGATTCACCAAGGTTTAGCACTTTAAAAAAATTACTGATCCTTAAATTTTTCCCTTCTAAAAATGGCTTCTTAGTATTAATGTGCAAAAAAAAATCAAGAGTCTTTTCTGTCATTACAAAAAAGTCCCCTCCCTCCCCACCTCTTGTGACATGGGAGTCATGGCTTTTATAGATAACAAGGTAGTTCTAGTAACTAATTCAAAACCTAACTACTTTTAAGGGGACTCAATGGTTCCCTCATGTTCTTCTTCAAACTTAACATAGGTTATGAAAATATCCCAACATACAATCTTGAGTTGGCATACATGTTCTTATTGTAGAGCCTGATATATTTCAAAGCTATCTCCGAGTACCTCTATGTATGAGTGTATTCTAGGTTTGGAATTCTCAATAAGACATTTCTACCTTGTAGGTTTGGAGATAAACTCTTCCATTTTGCATATGCATACTTGATTAATATGTTGAATCTTTTCTTTCATTTCATTTAACCATTCGTGAAGGGATTGCAATACTCCCTCAAGATCGAAGTAGTTTTTTTGTTGTGCCAAAGGTTGGTAATCCACAGGATGCTACCAAGATCTCGACATCCCTCCACACCAATATCCCTTGTTCCCATTCTTCTTCAATACCTGAATAGATATTGCCTGCTATTTATTTCCAATAAGTAAATTTCTCTTTGAAAATCATTATTTCCCCATTACCCAATATTCGAATATCTTGAGGATGAGGTACATGTTCAACTCTGTATTTTAACAATTTATTTTAAATAAATTTTAGACCTCTTCTGAGCTTCTCACCGTCTCTTGGATTCATCCACTATCCTAGTTACTTTCAAATTCAGATCTTGGAGTTGTAGGGCCATTTGATAGAATTCTATACATGATCTCTCAATCATCTATGCAATTCAAATGCATAACCAATCATTTCACATGTGGAATCTTGCTGTTTTTTGTAATGTAGAACCTGACTCTCCAACATAATGACCTTATATTCATATTGTTTGAACTTGTTTTCAACATCAAGTGCCTTATCTAGTGATGCATTAGCAAAACAACATTAGTTGATGCAATTTCAAATAATTTCATCTTCTTAGTGTTCATGAAATCAACTTTAGTGAGACTGTTGGAAGCTTCACTTTATCCAACCTTTATTTTCCTCCTTGATCTTTTAACTACCTTCTTCTCTATAGCATCATATGCCATTAGGTTCAAATTGACAACTTCTTCAATTTATGTACTTAAAGGCACATTACCATAAGTAATCATCTCTGTGTTTATGGTGTTCCCATCTTCCTCTGTTTGGTTTGATTCTAGAAACAAGGAATCAATTCTATAATATCGAAATCCAAAGGGATATTTGTTCTCTTGGTTTCATTATATTCTCCATGTCTCTTGTCTTCCCATGTCATATTTTCAAGTTCTATATTCTTGGATTCAGCTTCATCCTTCCACTTTTGCATGCCAATGTGTTTTGTTTCTTTTCTTCTTCAACTTGTTTCTTTCTCACTTCCTCCTCGACAAGCTTCCCACAAAATTCTCCAACAATATTCCTAGTAGAATCTTTGTTTGCTTTATGTTTTATTGCATGTATTCCTTGCCTCAGTTTTTCATTTTCCTCTATTTGCTTCTATCTTGTCTCTTATTCAACTTTTCTCCTAGCAACATCCTCTTTTTCCTTTTCTTCTTTCCCCTTTATTTCCCCTTTCTCTTCAGTTGCTCTAGCTTCAAATTTCCTTTTCTCTTTGAACCTTATCTTCCTAGGCTTTCTATTCTTCAAATAGTTTCCTTTTTTATAGCTACCTCCTTTTGGTATGTTGTCAATGATGAAGTACCCTCACTAACTATGAGTTGTACTAATTCCCAACTGATTACCCCTCTATGGTTTTATTCCTCTTCCCACTGGTCATGTGCATAAGGCCAACTAATCAAAAGGTGGTATGTGTGTTCTTTAATCAACCCCTGTGGCTCATGCCTTTTGAACCTACCACTCCTAAAATTGTACCCTACCAAAGTCTAAGCTTCAAAGTTAGCTACACTTGTGGCCTTGATGATATAGTGGCCAATGTATAATGGAAGTGGGATGAAGGATTACAAGTGTTTGTTTTCTAGAAAAGCATTAAAAGCCATGCATTGAGGACTAATAAGAAATTTACTGCAAAATGAGTTTCTTTGGTACGAATTTTGGAAGAAGGAGGGGTGCAACTTTGGAATTAGAAACCATGATGAAGTCCCACTCCTCTTCAAGATTCCAATCTCCAATGTTCATCAACACCTTTCTAGCTTCTTTCAATACTCCAGGAGCAACTCCTAGAAACAAGGCTTCATAGACGAGGGGGGAATACAATCACGGATATATGCATTTCCCCTCTTATACTTGCTTAGCCAAAGTATTTTGCAATAAATATGCATAGTTGGCATCTCAAGGGACAAATTCATATGTAAACCAGGGAGAGAATTATTGCATAGAAAATATTAAGTAAATATGAATCCATATAAAATAATAGAGCAGTTCTTATGGAAGTTGCATTGAATTTAGAATTGGTTTGTTATAGAGAAAATGACAGGATAATTTCCCAATTGAGGACACTTCCTTCTATGACCACAATATACACCAATAAGACCCAATTTTCTCTTAAGGGAGATGGAATTAGGTTCCCTATAGATTCTATTAACCATAACCATTGCATACATATAAAGTTCTCTTAATTTCAACGCATTGTAAGTATTATTTTTATACCTTGAAACCTCTTGCTATTGACCCACCATGTGTTCAAAATATTCTTACAATATTTCAATTTCTTAAATATTTCTGTCCATGGTGTTGTCATGAAAACTTTTCCAAACATGAAAACATTTGATTTGGAAAATTTATAGTAGTCCTCCAAGTCTTGGGTTTGAAAATATGCTATTTCTCTCCATTTTTGTTCAACATGACTCTCGAATTCGCATCATTATGGTCAGTGATCCATCCTAAAACCTCTAAACCTGGTGATGCAGGTGCCTTGGCTCAAACTTTGTGTGATTGGGAATTCCTTATATTCATTAAGACATTTTGATCATGATTAGCTTCAATGAATTCATCTAGGGTCAATACTTCCATAGAATCTAGCTCAGAATTGTTTATGTAGATATCATTCAACTCAAGAAATTCTGGAAGCCCATACTAGATTTTATATCCATAAATATAGGTATCACATCTTTCGGATCCTCCAGGTACCAGAGACCTGTCAAAATCTAGGTCAGAGAAAACCTAAAATAATGACCACCAACATATTAGAGAGGTAGGAAAACTCGACAGCGTCACAATACCATTGTGTTATCTACGAACCTTACCACATTGGCGAAGTAGGTAATTTGAGATCAGAAAAAATCATGAAAGTTTGTTGGCTATGTATTGGTGAGATTCTAAACATTGGTCAAGGTGAAATAAAAAATCCCGACAAATTGAGGGAAGCTCAAAAATTCTTCCTCAAAATAGTTTCTGATGTACCCAATGTATGATGCATTCCCTCTTTTGTTAGGACTCTGATAAAAAGTGTTATCAATGTGAGTTTAAAACTATTTATGGGATCCACCGAGATATGTTTAAAGGATCTCTCATAGAGTATCGGAGAGTAAATTCGAGATGAGTTTAGAGGAACCCTTATTAGTGTATGAAGTGAATAATTATTCACTTCAACAATCAATATTACCGAAACACCTGGAATATTCGATAAGCCATTAATAGGACAAATATATATTGATAATTGGATAGATAAGACATGATTACAATGGTTGATAACCTGCCTATTAAATAAGGCTTGGGAATTGTGAATGAAAGTTCATGCCCTTTCATCTTTACGTACAATTAATTATGTTTATTATTAATTATTTAAATATTTAATTATTATCTTTATTTACGTTCGTTACATTGCCACTCTCTTAGAAAGGCTTTGTCCTCAAAGCCTTCATAATGTTTTTACCTCATTTTTTGTGGTGTCGTAGCTGACGAAACATGTCGATATGAACTAATAAGAGTTGAGCATAACTTCCGATATGTGGATGAATAAATCCATCCCAAATTGATTTATTATGGACTGTCGGCATTCCTTATTGATATATCGTTAGGAGCTTTGATCACATTGGTACCATTAGCTTTCGACAGTTCCCACTTTTTAGGATATCGGTTTTTATGGTTGGGGTGTTGATA
The DNA here is from genome assembly GCA_001517045.1 of Pseudotsuga menziesii. Classification (NCBI taxonomy): domain Eukaryota; kingdom Viridiplantae; phylum Streptophyta; class Pinopsida; order Pinales; family Pinaceae; genus Pseudotsuga; species Pseudotsuga menziesii. The sequence continues at coordinate 173,902 of LPNX010826179.1, read as the reverse complement.
GGGAATTTTTACAATGTCATTTTCTTTTACGAGTGTCTTCTTTTGAGAATTGATTTGAGCTGAAAGTTGTATTTTCGTCCCTTGATGTTTTAAGATTTCATTATGTATCTTTTCCAACTTGTTTTCTAACTGCATGTTATCATTTTGAAACTTCTTAATCAATTCTACTTTCAATTTCCTGTCATTTTCAGACTTCTTAAGTTGTTCCTTAAGATCTTCGTTATGAATTTTGATGTAGCTATTTTCTTCTTGCTTTTCTAGAATTTTTCCTTCATTGTCTTTCATAGATTGTTCTGTCTTCCTACTATTTTTCAACTTCTTAATTTTTGTGACTAGTGTTTTGTTATGATTTCGTAATTTGAAAATTTCTTCAGAATTGTTGGATATTGTTTTATTACTCTTAGTGATCTCTATCTTGTGTTCCTTTTTAGAGTCACTATTTTGTTGTTGAAGAAATTTTATCTGTTGTCGATACTAGTCGACCACTGATTCTTGATCTCCTAATTTATGCCGTATGTGCGTCACTTCTTCATCTTTGTCGTTAATGATTTTGTTCAAGCGTATTATTTATGATTCGTAATCACTTATTTCTTTTTCTTTATATCTTGATTTTTTAGTCTTTGATTGAAATCACTTTTGTCTTTTAATTTCTCAATTTGGGCAGACAATTTTTCTATATGATTTTTCTGATCGAATTTTTTTTGTTCCTTGAGCTCTTTTTGCATCTTATGTAATTTAATCATTACTTCCTATTTCATATTCATGTCTCGTAATTCTTCATTGTCTCTTTGAAAACGCTTTAACTTGTCTTCTAATTTCTCTATTTGTAGTCGCAAACCAACTTTCATGGTCTCTAACTTTTTTAATGATAGATGGCTATCGATTTCTTGACGAGTCTTCCTTGGATTTTGTTTCTTCGACGATATATGGTCTTGACTTCTTGTCTTCTTTTCTTTCACCTCTTCGATGATAGAAGATCTTCCTTTTGTTTTTTTGATACTGTCCTTTTTTTTAATAATAAATATTAATTATTTAATTAATAATAATAATATTATTTATATACTATATACTATTTGTATATAGTTTTTTTTTAATGTTTTTAAAAATAAATATTATAATATAATTATAATATTTTATTATTATATATAATTTTTGACTTTTATTAAAATTTGTTTTTTTGTTTTGTTTTGCTTTGCTCTTGTAAATTCATAATTGTACTTAATACAATTATTAAGTAATAATAATAATAATAATAATAATAATAATAATAATAATAATAATAATAATAATATTGTTTTTTTTTTAAGGTTGATAAATACTTCTTGTAGATTGGGTGGTTGGGAGGAATGATTGTTACCTTCCCCACCTAAGTTCAAATCTCACTTGCTTCTTAGTAGTATTTATTATACACTTTTATATTCAAACCCAAACCCACTTTAAGAAAGCAGGTGTGGTTTCACTTTTACCCTCTTTTTTTTTATTTCCTTTTACTTTTATCTTTTCTTTTTTAATCTTTTAATCTTTTTCTTTTTTTTCTTTTTCCTCGTTCTTTTAGTTTTTTTAGTTTTTACTTTTTTTTTATAACTCTCTTGCCTTTTTATTTTTTCTTTTGACTTTATTTTCTTTTTTTACTTGGTCAAAGACCATAAATTCAAGGACTCCCTTGGATAATGATTAAAAAAATCACGATATGGCCAAAGGTCTCGATCACAAACTAGCTCTCATACCAAATGAAGCGAATAATTATTCACTTCACACAATCAATATTACTAGAACACCTGGAATATTCGATAAGCCATTAATATGACAAATATATATTGATAATTGGATAGATAAGACATGATTACAATGGTTGATAACCTGCCTATTAAATAAGGCTTGGGAATTGTGAATGAAATTTCATGCCCTTTCATCTTTACGTACAATTAATTATGTTTATTATTAATTATTTAAATATTTAATTATTATCTTTATTTACGTTCGTTACATTGCCACTCTCTTAGAAAGGCTTTGTCCTCAAAGCCTTCATAATGTTTTTACCTCATTTTTTGTGGTGTTGTAGCTGACGAAACATGTCAATATGAATTAATAAGAGTTGAGCATAACTTCCGATATGTGGATGAATCAATCCATCCCAAATTGATTTATTATGGACTGTCGGCATTCCGTATTGATATATCGTTAGGAGCTTTGATCACATTGGTACCATTAGCTTTCGACAGTTCCCACTTTTTAGGATATCGGTTTTTATGGTTGGGGTGTTGATAGGGAATTTTTACAATGTCATTTTCTTTTATGAGTGTCTTCTTTTGAGAATTGATTTGAGCTGAAAGTTGTATTTTCGTCCCTTGATGTTTTAAGATTTCATTCTGTATCTTTTCCAACTTGTTTTCTAACTGCATGTTATCATTTTGAAACTTCTTAATCAATTCTACTTTCAATTTCCTGTCATCTTCAGACTTCTTAAGTTGTTCCTTAAGATCTTAGTTATGACTTTTGATGTAGCTATTTTCTTCCTACTTTTCTAGAATTTTTCCTTCAATGTCTTTCATAGATTGTTCTGTCTTCCTACTATTTTTCAACTTCTTAATTTTTGTGACTAGTGTTTTGTTATGATTTCTTAATTTGAAAATTTCTTTAGAATTGTTGGATACTGTTTTATTACTCTTAGTGATCTCCGGCTTGTGTTCCTTTTTAGAGTCGCTATCTTGTTGTTGAAGAACTTTTATCTATTGTCGATATTGGTCGACCACTGATTCTTGATCTCCTAATTTATGCCGTATGTGCATCACTTCTTCATCTTTGTCGTTAACGATTTTGTTCAAGCGTATTATTTATGATTCGTAATCACTTATTTCTTTTTCTTTATATCTTGATTTTTTAGTCTTTGATTGAAATCACTTTTGTCTTTTAATTTCTCAATTTGGGCAGACAATTTTTCTATATGATTTTTCTGATCGGAAATTTTTTGTTCCTTGAGCTCTTTTTGCATCTTATGTAATTTAATCATTACTTCCTATTTAGCATTCATGTCTCGTAATTCTTCATTGTCTCTTCGATAACGCTTTAACTTGTCTTCTAATTTCTCTATTTGTAGTCGCAAACCAACTTTCATGGTCTCTAACTTTTTTAATGATAGATGGCTATCGATTTCTTGACGAGTCTTCCTTGGATTTTGTTTCTTCGACGATATATGGTCTTGACTTCTTGCCTTCTTTTCTTTCGCCTCTTCGATGATAAAAGATCTTCCTTTTCCTTTTTTGATACTGTCCTTTTTTTTAATAATAAATATTAATTATTTAATTAATAATAATAATATTATTTATATACTATATACTATTTGTATATAGTTTTTTTTTAATGTTTTTAAAAATAAAGATTACAATATAATTATAATATTTTATTATTATATATAATTTTTGACTTTTATTAAAATTTGTTTTTTGTTTTGTTTTGCTTTGCTCTTGTAATTTCATAATTGTACTTAATACAATTATTAAGTAATTATAATAATAATAATATTAATATTGTTTTTTTTTAAGGTTGATAAATACTTCTTGTAGATTGGGTGGTTGGGAGGAATAATTGTTACTTTTCCCACCTAAGTTCAAATCTCACTTGCTTCTTAGTAGTATTTATTATACACTTTTATATTCAAACCCAACCCCACTTTAAGAAAGCAGGTGTGGTTTCATTTTTACCCTCTTTTTTTTTTTTATTTCCTTTTACTTTTATCTTTTCTTTTTTTATCTTTTTTTCTTTTTGTTTTTCCTCATTCTTTTAGTTTTTTTTGCTTTTACTTTTTTTTTTTTACTCTCTTGCCTTTTTATTTTTTATTTTGACTTTATTTTCTTTTTTTTACTTGGTCAAAGACCATAAATTTAGGGACTCCCTTGGATTATGATTAAAAAAATCACGATATGGCCAAAGGTCTCGATCACACACTAGCTCTCATACCAAATGAAGCGAATAATTATTCACTTCACACAATCAATATTACCAGAACACCTGGAATATTCGATAAGCCATTAATAGGACAAATATATATTGATAATTGGATAGATAAGGATGATTACAATGGTTGATAACCCACCTATTAAATAAGGCTTGGGAATTGTGAATGAAAGGTCATGCCCTTTCATCTTTACGTACAATTAATTATGTTTATTATTAATTATTTAACTATTTAATTATTATCTTTATTTACATTTGTTACAGTGTATCGGAGGGGATGTGAAAGTGAATTTCAAAAGAGTCTCGAAATTTCAACATCTTTGGGGTTTGAACTCAATTTATTTATTTATTGTTTTAAGTATGGAAGCCTTTAAGAGACAAAGTTTATACAAAGCAAAAACAATCCCTATTTCCAATCATAAGAATGAACAAAAAACCACTTAATGAAAACTTACAAAATGCAATAGTCGTGCAATGAAATCATCTTGTCAAAGAAAGGGATCAACTGAACCAAAAGTAAAGATAAGTCAATTTAAATTTTTTCTCAATGAAAAATGAAGAAAAAAGCAGGTCCCCAAGTCTTCATAGCGTTGGGGATAGTTGAGGCCTCAAGAATATGAAATGTCATACTCGGGAGAAAAATTGAGCCAACGATAACTTATTTAGATGGAATAATCAAACATTCACAATTTATGCAAATTTCATGCACGACACTTAAAATATTGTTAGATTTCTTCTTATTTAACAATTATATTGTATGAATAATTTATCAACCAAAAAAGATTCATCTTAATGTTTATCCTATTCATGGTCATGATATAGTTGAGCAATGTAGCTATTTGACATAATGAATCCGAAAATTGTTTAGATATAAGAAAGTTTGAGGTATTTTATGAGATCTTCTCAATTTTGAAGTACAATATATTCAATCCTAAAACCTTCTAATTGTTAGAGTAAACAAGTTTCGTGTCCATGTAAACATTAATCATTATAATTTATAATTTTAAAGTACAATATATTTAATCCTAAAAACTTCTAAATGTTAGAGTAAACAAGTTTCGTGTCCTAGTAAACAATAAGCGGTATCATTTCTTATTTTTATTGTTTTTATGGGGTACTACAAACAATGGCATTTTCATTATATTGGGATGATCTTGGATTTAATAATTAATATTTGTTAAATATGTGCAATAGGGATTTGAATTTTTTAAATAATTTCTATGTCAACATGGTTCATTGTATTGGTTAATAGGTTGTAAAGATCTTAACTGAAATCATTGGGCTACTTTCATTTTAAGTTATGGTATTTTTTAATAGTCCAACATTTATAGGTCTCTTAAGGGTTTGACATTAACAATGTCAATAGTGCATGTTTAGATATATGCATAGGTATTTAGTATCTAATTGAACTTGCATTGAACTTGCATTTGAATAGGATAAACTTCATTCAATTGCATGGTGGGATCTTAGGTTAGCTTTATGGTGCTAAACTTATGATGGCATCTCAATTACTCGCATAGGTTGGGATCATTGAGGCTTGTTCAAGGGAACTACAAACACAAAAACAAAAGGGGACTGACTGGGTCACAAAACTGCAACCATAGGAAGAAAATGTTACATCCAACGTTCAACATGTACATAAAAAATTAAGACAACCATTGGGATCAACTGGACTTACAACTTCAGAAAAACTCAGTTCCGAACTTGTGGAAAACTTGAAGAATACAGAAGTAGAGGTGCGACATGAGACTAAGCAAGAAGTGAAAATATTTCAGAAGTTTCAAAGCAATGTTACAATAACAAATATTTCAGAATAATGTGGCTTGGGATGATCCACAAGTGAGTGTCGGGGGCCTATTGTCCCTAGGAAAAGTTAGGAAAAATTCGGCTAGAATTATGTTCAGGAAGATGAATATTTTGGTCACACGATAAAGGAATATGCGACGAAAGAAGAACACAACGAAACAAGATCATGACAGAAGAAGAGTGCAACGAAAGAAGAGCATGATGGAAGAAGATCATAACAGAAGAAGAGTCGCGAAAAAAAAAAGAATCAAGCAGTTGAAAATGACAGTTTGACTAATTGTGGGTAAAGAGTTAGTTAGAATAAAGCACACTTTTGCTTATGAAGCATAATTGTATTTTGGTTCGATAATGCCTATTTTCAGTTGTAATTGAATGTACGAAAGTAGAAATGACAACATGTAGGCTAATAGAAAAGAGTCAGTAGATTAAGACATGTAGAATCTTATAAAAGGGAAAACCAAAGTTGTGTCTGGGTTGTTCATTCTGGGGGTTGTTTTTATTCGTTATTATGAGTCCAGGTTGAGAGAGAAGGGATATGCTTAACTAGATAATTGATTCAGGTTTTTTGTGGATCGATGGTTGAGAGAAGGAGAGAAGAAATACAAATACCCAAAACTAGAGAGCATGAGAGAAGAGAGATATGTATGAATTGTAAAGAATATATAAAGAAGAGTATGCAAGCTGAGTGCACATACAAAAGGTGTTAACCTATTTCTCATGCTAGATGAAGAGCACCTTTGTGGTTTTTCCCATATGTATTTTTCACATTAAATGTTGTGTCTGTGTGTCTTTGATATTTATGTTTATTTCAAATGCATGTATGTTGTGAATTAGTGGATCTGAATATGTCGTACAATGCTTGTTTATGAATAAATCCATATATATGTGTGTCGCGCTGCTAATAAAGTGAGTCTGTGATAAGGATTTTAAATTAAGTGTTGTGGTCTATGTCAATGGATAATTAGACTATTATCTTGGATAAATAAGCAAGAATAAGAAGTATAATTCCCGACTTTGGTCGAGTGATTTGATAAAGTACTGTAAGAGTAGAGACCCCCCCATAATTGCAGAAACTTGGTTCTGGAAATTCCCAATAGATATATTAGGTGAGACTTAATCTGCATCACAGGTGTTGCCGATGGAGTCCTCCTTTGTCGAGACGATATATGGGGTTTTGTTGACAACTAAATATCTGAACACGGGTCATCTGAGATTAAGCCAATAGTAACATTCTTGTTCCAACTTTCATGCATGATGTCTTAACACTTGATTATTTTATTATTTATCTCGTTCACTCTTATTGTGTCATAGAATGACTTACTACTTATTTGGTGTTATGAAGTTGTGAATGGTGGATTACTTATCACTAATCCTAACAGCTTAAAAACCCACAAAAGGGATTAAAACCCTAAATAGGGCTTAACCCTAAATAGGGTTCCAAAACCATAAAATAGAGAAAAGGACAAAAACAAACCTATAAAATAGTGTGGAGGTCTCCATCACAAGATTCGGTTATTCCTTCTTCCATTATTCTATTTCGTGAGTACGGTGAGAAACCATTATTCTCAAAGTACTCACATCATTTTTCCAATCATTCCATAGCCCCACCATCTCCCATCCGGTACGTACTGGAATCCTCCATACTAACCATCCTGTGGAGAGGTGAACCATTTCCAAGTTTGTGGCACGGTGGCCCATTTTCAAGAAAAAAGATGGTATACTTGTCATGTTCTTTATTTATTTAGTTTATCCGCATTTACTTATCTATTTTTTTTAGTAATATTGTTTTTTCTATAGCTTTCCTTCACAAACTCTAGCCTTCTTTCCCATTGACATAAGGGAGGTGCTTTTGCACGTAGCAAGGGTGAAAACCCTGCAACACTCACTAAAATATTTTGCAGGTATCACTAACCCTCATAGAGGGTCATGACCTCAGCACTAAAGAAGTTTCTCGTGTAGAGCTAAATTTAGTGATGAACGTTGTAACACAAGTTTCTGAGTGAATAATTAATGTTGCCATCTAACGCTAGTCTCACAAAGTGTTAACTATTGTTTAAGAAATCCACTTGCACTTTTCTCATAAATTTGTTGTACCAACTTGATTTTGATGTGTGTGAAAGTCTTTTACTCAAGTAGATTGATATTTGACATTTTACTGCATGTTGATGGAGTTTTGAGGGTTTAGTTTCGCTCTGCTTCACCAGATTGGAGCCTCAAGCTCATGATATGAACTTCGGTCTCTTAAACTAGTCGCTTCTAGCCAAGCCAAGAGATTACTTCCCCTTACTCAGTTTTATCACAACGCTTTTATTATCATGTTGGTCTCAACAATGGATTCATCTTAATTTTTTTTGTTATTCTATTTGCACTTGAGCCTTATTAGAGGTAAATCATTACAAGTGGTTTCATCACTTAAATTATGTTTACTAATTAATATATCTATTTTCTAATACACCTCTTTCCACTACTATAGAAGGATATTTTAGAGGTTAATATAATTAGCTTGTGTGGGAGATTCGGGTAAGCCCTCATTCGCAATTTCTGCTACACCGTCATGGTAATATACAGAGTTTGGTTTTAAGTTTAATCAGCACATGGTTTCACCAATTAGATTTTTCTGCAAATAATTATTTAATACTTCAGACCAGTTTCTTTCCTATGAAACATGCATGAGGGTTTATAGGTTACATGGACCGGTTTTCTTTCCAAAAGTATTTGTAGAAGCTTTCCTGGATTATATTTAATGAGCACTTCTGCAGGTTAATTCTCGAATTATTTATCCTAGTCTCTAACTTGTATTAATAGTTTGTTCAACCTGTATATTGCATATATTCTTTGCAAAATATGTTACATGTCTTCAAAATGCAGTCTTGTAATGTCTCATTAGACTGGATTTATGTTTAGTTATAATTTTGGGTTTAATTGTTAAATTCGATATTGCGACCAGTGGAAAATATATTTTTGTAGTCTGCATATTTGATGAATATATTTGATGCCTCTATAGTTTTTTTTACACTCATTTAAGCTGATATATTTTATATTATTTGTTTTATCAGAACTATACTTCCTCATTATGCAGATAGGGTAAATGGGTTGAATACAAGTTTAACCTTAATGTCTCATTAGATTGGATTTACGTTTAGTTATAATTTTGGGTTTAATTGTTAAATTCGATATTGCGACTGGTGGAAAATATATTTTTGTAGTCTCCATATTTGATGAATATATTTGATGCCTATGTAGTTTTTTTTTAAATTCATTTAAGCTGATATATTTTATATTATTTGTTTTATGTGAACTATACTTCCTCATTGTGCAGATAGGGTAAATGGGTTGAATATAAGTTTAGCCTTAACTCTATCGTAGGTTGGGGTTAAGAATAATATGGATTTTTCTCCTAAACATATCATTTTTTATATTTATTACCTCATTGCAGTAATACTATTAAAGCCATATTTAAATCTTCCTTTGCCTAAAGCCTTATTGTAATTAATATTTAACAACTACACATCATAACTTATTTTGAGAATTACATATTGTATAATCTGTATTAGGTCTCTATTAATGTTGAATTACTCTTTAATCCAATGGATTCACTGCCAGCGTTAACCTAAGCTATTTTATACAAATTTGCTCTAATAATAATAATACCCACCTACATGATTTAATTCATTGAGACGGTTGTATGAACGCTCTATCTTTTATTGATCATAATAAAATCTAACAACTTAAAACACACATGCAACCCCCATATTTAGTCAACATCTTAATACCCCATCTGTAGCATTAACTATTTCACAATTAATAACATTTTGTAATAAAACAAGGAATACAATATTAAAGTAAGCATACCTGAACAAAAGTTTCCTCGTAAACTGGAAGTTGAGCTGCCATGCTCCACCCGACCTTAGGAACCTCACATATTTTCAGTCTGCAAGGATTTCCACCCCCTTACCCAAAACCTGGTTTTTAATCGTGTCTTCTTAGCTCTCAAGTAGCCACCAATATTTTGGCCAGAGTTAGCTATTGCATAACCTGGCGCTTCACTCAAGTGCTCACTGGAAGTCTTGCTTCAGAGCCTAACACCTCCTTTAGGTGTTCATTCGCAGATCTGTGCTACTTTTCTCTTTACTTATTAAATTTATTAGACCCTAACACCAGCTAAGGTGCTCTTTGACATCTCTCTCTTCCCCCAAGTTCATTTCTCTCCTCTTTCTGCATGCTCCCTCATATATTTTCCTAGGAATTTTGTAGATGGTAAATAACTCTTTCTAAGATTGGACACTTGTCTTCATAATGATAACTAAGAATTCAGTTGTTAACATAAATCTAGGTTATGTCAATTCACAACAAGGCTTCCCAATATTTTGTAACTAAAATATTCACATTTTATAAAAAAATATTTAAATGCTTCCAAACCACAAAATTTACTAGTCTTTTCCACATGAGTAAAAATGATAAATAAAGTTACTTCCACATTTACGAGGGCGTTACAGCCCCCCCCATAAAAAATTATCACTGTCCTTGGTGATCATTTAGTGTCCAATCATTCCTTGAAATAAAAAATGACAGGATTGTCTCATAACATCCTCCCTTTCACAGGTGGCTCCATTTGGAGTATAATGCTCCCATTGCACTTTAACTTGCACGATTGTTCTCTTCTAAAGCATTAATTCTCTCATGTTGAGAATGCACACTGGTTCCATATAAAAATCTCCCTCTGGTTCCACTTGTACATTATTCCAATCAATTATATGAGTCTTTTCATCAATATATTGTTAGGAAAACATGATTGCAGAGCAATAACAATAAATAATAAACAAGATGCAAATATTAAAACACATTACAAGATAGACACATATATAACGTGGTTCACCCAATATGGGCTATGTCCACACAAAAATTGACAGTCCTTTATTATTATATCATCCAACGAAATGAAGGGATATAACCTACAACAACCTCGTTGCACTTCCTCTTCACTCTCACACAGTCTCTCTCTCACAGTCATAGAGATCACATGTACAATGCTATAATACAATACACAGTTGTATGACAAGCCCTTCCTTTTAAAAAGGGAATACCATGGGAAAATAGCGCAGGTTGCCAAAAACCATGGGCCAGTGAATCACCCATTATTGACCAAGTCATGACTATGAAATTACAACATTTTACAAGGCATTTTTTCCTAAATTTTCTCTATGAGGGTGCTACCCCTGAACCCCTACCACGGGGGGATCCCAAAATAGTCATCACTACCCACTGGACTTCCCTGAAAACTATAGTGGGGGGGGAGGCCACCCCCCCCACACACCCCCTCATGAGGTGCTGGGATCCAAACACGACTGAAATAACATTTCTAAATCAGGAAGATTAGGCCCCACAACCAACATATACTTCTTCAATAAAGAGACATGAAAAAATTTATGAGTTCTTATGTGTGGAGGTAGAGCTAGTTGATAAGCTACTCGATCCACTCTATCTAGAACTTCAAAGGGTCCCACATATCTTGGTGCAAGCTTAGTACATATTAATTTTATTAAGGTACTTTGTTTCGGTTTGACCCTTAGGAACACATGACCCCTACACTATACTCTTTAGATGTTATTTTTCTATCAGCGTAGCTCTTTTGCATATCCTATGTCGTTTTTAAATTCAGGGCTCATTTTGAGGGAGGATTGATAATTATTGTTACAGGTAAATTCAACTAAATGAATATAATCCTCCCATTTACTAGGTTTATTCATCACAAACATCCTTAGCATATCCTCTAATACTTGGTTTAGCCACTCTGTTTGTCCATTAGTCCGTGGGTGATATGTTGTACTATCAACAATACTTATAGCTTTATAGGTTGACTTAACTGGTATAAATTGTGCTTCTTTGTTAAGTTTATCTACCATATCCATATTTGATTCATTTTGTTTGTTTGTTTTAGTCAAACTTGTTATAAAATCCATAGTTATATGTTCCCCTTTCCATTCTGGAATGGTTATAGGATGTTATAATCTGGATGGTTGTTGGTGTACAAATTTCAGGTGCTGACATTCAAGGCATTTCGCTACATATTCTATTGTTTCTCTTTTCATATTGGGCCAATAAAAATATTTTTTTTCCAGGGTTGTTATCCATTTTTTATACCCTAGGTTTCGTACATAGGGACTATCATGTAGCTCCCTAAAAATTATATGCTTTATATTTGACTGGTTAGGCACATAAATTTGGTTTTTGAATGGTAGAAATCCTTCTACATCTATCTGGTACACATTTTCAACAGCATTTTCAAATCTGTTAATACATTTTTCGAGCCAAGTTTTATATTCAGGGTTTTCATTTGACTTTGTTTTCAACAAACTTTTAAATTCCGGCTCATAACCACTAATTAGTACATTATGTAGTTCATGTTGTTGCCGACTAAGAGCATCTGTTACGATGTTTTCTTTCCCTTTAATATGCCTAATTTCAAAATCATATTCACACAAGAATGCAATCCATCTAGACTGGCAAGCATTTAATTTCTTTTGATCAAATAAGTTTTTCAATCCAATGTTGTCAGTTAACAACAATAACTTTTCGCTACCAAATAGTATCGCCAGATTTTAAGAGCATGTATAATAGCTGCTAATTCCATGTCATTTATTGCGTAATGTTTTTCATGCTCTTTCAATTTTTTGGATTCATAACAAAGTACATGTCCATTTTGAGTCAGAACACCTCCTAAACCATCTTTACTTATGTTTGTGCAAACTACAAAATCCTTGTCGGGATAAACAATTATTAGTATAGGTGTTGTAGTTAACAAAAGATTTAGTTTATCAAAACTATCTTGACAATGTTGAGTACACAAAAATTTAGTGGCTTTCTTTTGTAAAGTGGTTATAGGATTAGCTATGTTTGAAAAATTCTCTATAAATCTGTGATAATACTCTGTTAACCCCAAGAATGACCAAATGTCATGCACATCCTTCAATACATGCCACTCTACAATAGCCTTTATCTTAGTAGGGTCAACTGCTATACACTTTTCTGAGATAATATGTCCCAAATAATGTACTTCTCTCTTATATAAATAACATTTACTAAGTTTTGTGTAAATTTTATGTTCTCTTAAAGCTTGTATAATGATTCGTAAATGTTCTTCGTGTTCCTTATCATCTTTGGAATAGATTAAAATATCATCAATAAACACTAGCACAAATTTGTCCAAATATTTTCTTAACACATTATTCATCATGGTCATAAAAGTTGCAGGAGCATTAGTCAACCCGAATGGCATGACCAAAAATTAATAATGACCATACCTTGTGCTGAATGCAGTTTTATGAAGGTCTTCTTCTTTAATTCATACCCAGTGATAACCTGATCTAAGATCAATTTTTGAGGAAATCCTAGCTCCCATGACTTGATCAAACAAGTCATCAAATCTCAATAATGGATATTTGTTTTAATAGTCATTTTGTTTAATTGTTGGTAATCTATGCATAATCTGAGAGTTCCATCTTTTTTTCTAACAGACAAAACTGGTGCACTCCATGGTGATTCGCTTGGTCGGAGATACTTTTTTTCAAGCAACTCCTGTAGTTGCATCCTCAATTCTGTAAGCCCTAGAATGCTCATATGGTAAGGATCTTGTGATACAAGTGCAGGTCCAGGCATTAAATATATGGTAAACTCTAAATCTATTTTAGGAGGTAGTCCTAGTATATCATCGGGAAACACATCCCGAAATTCCTTAAGGATGGGAAATTTGTCTATTGATGTTTTCAGTTTTCCAGTTTCAGTTTCCATAATTTTAACTTCATACAATTGACATCCTTTCCTAGCACACTTTTTGAGTTCTATAGCTGAGATTTGTCGTATGGACACAATCCTATAAATTCCTTTTATGGAATTATGTTTACCCTTATCATCAATACAGTTAAATTTTTTATTTAGATAGTCTATAACGGTCCTATGAGATTCCATCGAATCCATCCCAATCAGAATATTAGGGACGAACATTTAAACTTATAGACGTATCCATTTCATTAAAACTAAATTCACATCCTTTTACGAGTTCTGTAACCTTTTGTTTCACTCATGTTACTAGTTGTACCAACCATGCATTTTTTAATTTTTCCTTTAAATGATTACATTTTTCATCTACTATTGGTGCAATGTAACTGAAACTAGCTCTTGAGTCTATAAGAATGAAAACATGTGTGTTCAAGATTTTACCTTTTTGTTCCAGCATAGTTGAATGATGATCTGCTTGCCGGTCTTCAGCGGAAGCATTAACTCTAGGAACATTTTTGGCTATGTCATTGACCATAGAATCATCTTGCAACATGTTCATGAGGGACATTTCCCTGTTAGGATTATGAGTAGAATTCCTGTATAAATGAGGACCATTGCAACCCCAACATTTAATTTCTTTTGCACTATCATTCAATCCTCTATTAAGGGTCCCTATACTTTTTGCTCCATTGTTTGTAGTTAAATTTGGCATGCTATAATTATTGTCATTATAACTTTTTGTTCCTTTTCTAAAAGGAGAAGGCTTAAATCCTTTCCTTCATCGATCCATGTTTTTTTCTTTTCTTATATCGACAAGTTTTGCTAAATTTGTATCTTTGTTTAAATAACAAATAACATAGTTTTTCCTTCCTAATTGCTTCGTCCATATTCTTCGGCATTTCAAATTCAAATTTTTCTTTATAGGTTGGGAGTAAAAAACTAATAAACCGATATACCTTTTTTTTCATCCCTCAAGTATGGTATGTAACTTGTAGGTCAACAAATTTAGTTACAAACCCTTCCATAGTTAAATATCCCAATTTTAAGTCATTAAAATCCTTGGCCTTCTCGTCATAATACCGTTCCGAACTGTACTTTCTCTTGAACATATTTTAAAAAAATTTCCATCTTAAATCCTTGCTGTGTATATTATTTACACTTTTAGCTTCCTTCCATCACAAGGAAACCTTCCCACTCAGCTGAAAAATAGCCAAATGTGCTCTCAGATTATCATCACAACTATATACTTGAAAATATCGTGTTGTATTTAACAGTCATGCTTCTACATTCTTTGCATGTATAATGACATTTACCTGAAATAAAAGGTATCACTAGCCAATAAAATAAAATATGGATAGGAAGAGATATGGTAAGTAAGAGATATAGTTAATGTCCCAATTTTAAGTCATTAAACTCCTTGGCCTTCTTGTAAGAGATATAGTTAAATGTCCCATTTTTAAGTCATCTTAAACATGATATACCTAACTACTTTAACCACAAAGTTAAGTTCTTTTCACTTATGATAATTATCTTTATTTAAGAAAATATCTACATTCTTTGCATGTATAATGACATTTACCTGAAATAAAAGGTATCACTAGCCAATAAAAAAAAATATTTGGATAGGAAGAAACATGGTAAGTAAGAGATATAGTTAAATTTCCCAATTTTAAGTCATTAAACTCCTTGCATATATAATGACATTTACCTGAAATAAAAGGTATCACTAGCCAATGAAAAAAATATGGATAAGAATAAATATGGTAAGTAAGAAATATAGTTAAATGTCCCAATTTTAAGTCATTAAACTCCTTGGCCTTCTCGTCATAATACCGTTTCAATAGGAAGAAATATGGTAAGTAAGAGATATCGTTAAATGTCCGAATTTTAAGTCATTAAACTCCTTGGCCTTCTCGTAAGAGATATAGTTAAATGTCCCAATATTAAGTCATCTTAAACATTATATACCTAACAACTTTAACCACAAAGTTAAGTTCTTTTTATTTATGGTAATTATCTTTATTGAATAAAATATCTACATTCTTTGCATGTATAATGACATTTACCTGAAATAAAAGGTATCACTAGCCAATAAAAAAAATATGGATAGGAAGAAATATGGTAAGTAAGAAATATAGTTAAATGGCCCAATTTTAAGTCATTAAACTCCTTGCATGTATACTTCCATTTACCTGAAATAAAAGGTATCACTAGCCAATAAAAAAAATGGATAGGAAGAAATATGGTAAGCAAGAAATATAGTTAAATGTCCCAATTTAAAATCATTAAACTCCTTGGACTTCTCGTCATAATACCGTTATGACTTGTACTTTCTCTTGAATATATTTTTAAAAAGTTTCCATCTTAAATCCTTGCTGTGTATATTATTTACACTTTTAGCTTCCTTCCATCACAAGGAAACCTTCCCACTCAGCTGAAAAAATAGCCAAATGTGCTCTCAGATTATCATCATAACTATATACTTGAAAATGTCGTGTTGTATTTAACAACCATGCTTCAACAACCTCCTCAGATTCTCCATCAAAGGTAGGAGGTATTAATTTCTTAAACCCCCCTTGTAGTTACACTAGTTTTCCTTTTTGTTTCTTATACCTAGGTTCATCACTATCTTCTGACCTCCCATGTGAGAATTGAGAATTATCCACAATTTCCTCACTACTAGGAACCTTTGTCTATCATTTTTTCCCTTTCTCGACACTACAAGAATTGTGACTATTCTTTTTATGTGGTGCTTTGTGTGACAAACTTTTTAATATTATTTCATTTATTTCGTCCTGTTCCGATCTAGCATTCATCAGTTTGGTATTGTCTCCTTTAAGACTATCTAAGTTAGCCTTCAAACTTGTCATTGCTTCTAACATTTCTAACTGTACTTCAACATTACACTTGGCTTCAATTTCAACATAGATACTTGCATCTTCTAATACTGACGTCCCTTCTATAGTTTGTCTTGGCTCAACCATTAATGTGTCTTCTATCTCTCTACATTAGTAACAGTTTGTTACTCCACAAGAATGTTTAAATGCATTTATTCATATATAATTATCACTAAAATTAAATAAATCCATATAGTAAACCATTAGGTCTAAGTGTTGATTTATCAATGCTAGTCACTTGGTAACTTTTTTGTTCCAACTTTCATGCGTGATGTCTTAACACTTGATTATTTTATTATTTATCTCTTTCACTATTATGTGTTGTAGGATGACTTACTACTTATTTGGTGTTATGAAGTTGTGAATGGTTGATTACTTAGCACTAATGCTAATGCTCACTAAAATATTTTTTAGGTATCGCTAAGCCTAGTAGCGAGTCATGAACGGAGCACTAAAGACGTTTCTCCAGTAAAGCTAAATTTTAGGGATGAATGTTGTAGCATGAGTTTCTGAGTGAATAATTAATGTTTTCAGCTAACGCTAGTCTTGGAAAGTATTAACTATTGTTTAATCCATACACATGGAATTTGCTCATAAATTTGTTGTACCAACTCTATTTTGGTGTGTGTGAAAGTGTTTTACTCAAGCATATTGATCTTTGACATTTCATTGTGCATTGTTGGAGTTTTGAGGGATTAGTTCCGCTCTGCTTTTTTTTTTTCTAGACGAAAAATAATAGTTCCTTGATATTCATAAAGAATCAAAGGTAACATGTTACATCATCAAGTAGTCAGTCAAATCTTAGTCAAATGAACAGCATCAGAGTCCATGATGACTGGGTATAACATGGAACAGAATAAATCCCGTTGTGCACCTTCAGAAAAAAGCTGACTATCAGAAATATAGTCACTAGAGAAGATAACTGAGATACTAGACATATGATCCAAAGAGGGGCTTCGGGAATAGTCTTTCATCACACAAATAGAGGATAAATTTAGCAAGATGAAACATCAATGGAAATGAAAATCCATACTAAAAAAAGGGAGTATGTCAGATATAGCAGTGCTCATCAAAATATTTGTATAGTAGCTTCCCAAATGACTATTTCTTTAGAGAATTCTCTAAAGGATAGTAGGCCTGAGGCCATACTAAGCCCTTCCTTGGATAATATGTCTGCCTTCTCATTATATTCCGTATAAACATGTTTGTAGTCAAGATAAGAGAAGGAAGCAGTAAGGTTTTTTATGTTGTTGCACCAAGCCTCCAAGTTCAGAATAGTGAGTTTCGATTTAGTATTTTCCCAGTTTATAATCACTGAAGAGTCTCCAAAAATGTATAAGCCAAGAAGCCCAATTTCCTTTGAGAAGAACAGAAGGGACCAACATGCGAGGAGTTCTGCTCGAGTGTTTGAGATTTTACCACAACCCATTTTGATATGGAAGTAATGGTATTGACTGATGTATAGGCAGATACCCACACCTCCCATTGACTTTGAAGCAACACCATAAAAAACTAGAGGGGTATGTTATGGAGGGTGAGCTGTCGATGTTCCTTACTTTTTTCCCTTTCCTCAGATTTACCTTGTAAGCCATTACATTTTGTCTGATAATGTGACACATGTGGGACATATCAAGTAATTTCCCTTAAAAAATGTTATAATTCCTAGTTTTCCATTTGAGAAAAAATGGAAGGTATAATAAATCATCTTTCCTTTCAAGCCAGTTTACAAGATTCTCCAAGACTAAATTATCTGTCCAAATCAGAGTGCAATTATAGGATCTGCTAAGGTTGATAATAGCTTCCTTTACAAATAGATGGTATACGAAGAGGTGTTTTATGGTATCATCATTGCGCTTGCAAAGAGCACATCTATTGGGACCCATCCATCTTTTCTTTGCAAGACTATCCCATGTGTTTATCTTCATTTTATTTTCAGAGGTATGTTCATGTTCCAAAGCTGAGTGTGAAAGCTGAGGTGTGCCAGAGTTAAAAAAGATGAAACTATAAGATCATATGCTTTCCTTGCTGTAAACATGCCATTTTTGTGTTGAACATCCATAGGAGTGAATCCTCTCATTCTCTGATCTTAATACCACCGTGTGTAATACCATTAACAAAAGCATTCCAGTGATCATACCATATACCTCCCAAATTTAGATCTGATGCAGCCAATACTACGGGCTATGAGGATCCCTTTCAAGATTATGTGCCTGAGCTAGGTAAGTGATCCCGAGATCAGTGAGGTCGTCCCCGAGGTATTCAGGGAGAATATAGGATGCATTGAGTCTGGCAATTGGATCCACACCCAGTCTGATATGCCTCCCATTACCAACTTTCCAGCCAAGTTCACATGTAATCCAAGATAGCGCTCTAATAAATCCATTCCATATATATGAGGTTCCTATAATAGAGAAACATTGAGACCGGAGCCATACATCAACAGGTTTGTCCTTTAAATATTTATGAGTAATAATCTGATTCCAAATGCCTTACCCATTAGTAAATTCCACAAGCTTTTAAGTCTGAGAGAGGTCCCAAACTAGTCAAGGTGCTTTATATTCCAACCTCCAAATTCATATGGGGCAGATATGGATTTCCAGTAAGCTAGGTGAGATATCTGATGTCCATCAGAGCTACCCCAGAGGAATGTAAATATAGCCCGTATTATAGAGTTCAGAATAGAAGTGGGTATGCGAGCCAAAACAAACCAATATACACCTAACCCTGTGAGTATTGATCCGATAAGGACAACTCTACCTCCCATTGAGAGAAATCTATAAGTCCAGTTATTGATTATGTTTTCAAACATAGATATAATCCATTTCCAATCATTTGATCGATACCTAAGAGGTTTTAAGCTGTATCCCAAGTATTTGAAACCTGTAGTAATGGGCTCCATATTATATGACAGGAGAGCAGAGATGTGTCTCCTTGTATCATCATCCACCTCGTTATATAAGAAATAGGATTTTTCATTGCTAATATTCATACCTGTAGCAGAGCAAAAAAGATCCAGGGCTTCTTTATATGCACTCCATTCCTCCACATTGACATGACCAAAAAGGATTACATCATCAACAAAGAACAGATGTGTAATAGATTGTCTTGTAGTGATATTAATACCCTTTATATGGCCATTTCTTTGAGAATTATAAATTATAATACTGAGTCTTTCTATGATCAAAATGAACAATAATGCTGATAATGGACAGCCTTGGTGAATTCCTCTCGTGGCAAGAAAGAAATATGAGGGCGTCCCATTATCAAGAAAAACAAAAAATGAGGAGGATATGCATCCCATGATCCAATTTACACGTACCAGAGGTATACCAATCTGTAACAATACCAATCTTAGAAAAGTCCAGTTCACACGGTTGAAAGCCTTGACCAAATCAAGTTTTAACACCATGACCTTAAGATTCTTGGTTTTTATAGTATGAAGGACCTCTTGAGTAATACCCACAGGTTCTGTGATTTTCCTATCTTTGAGAAACCCAAATTGCTGTGGAGTGATGGCCCTGTCTAGGATGGGCTTAAGACACATGGCAGCAATTTTGGAAATGATTTTGTAGACCAGATTACACATAGAAATGGGTCTATAATCTGCAAAGGTAAGAGGATTTTCACACTTAGGAATCAACGTAAGAAAGGTGGAGTTTAATGCATTAGTAAATTTTCCCTCGTGTCTAGCTTGTTTAGCTACACAACGCAGATCCTTCCCAACTATGTCAAAGAAATCTAAGAAGAATTCGACTGGTCATCCATCAAGACCCGGGATTTTATGTTTTTTAAATCCTTTCAAAATAGATTCAACTTTAGAGAGAGTGATAGCCATGAGGAAGCTATATTTTCCCATCTCATTGACATATGAAGGAAAAATTCTAATCACCTTTAGTTGGTCATATATGTTGGTGCTACCATCATCCTCAAAAAGATGGGAGAAATGTGATTTGCCTAGCTTTTTTAGCGGGGAGTCTTCTGTGACCAGATTGCCCTCATGGTCCTTGAGAGACCAGATCGATTTTGAGTTTCTTCTGGGTGAAGCAAAGGAGTGGAAAAAATTTGAGTTGGCATCCCCCTCCTTGATCCACAAAGCCCTGCTCTTCAGCCTCAAGATAAGTACCTCATGTGCCAGGAATGTGTATTTTTTTAATTTTTAGAATCCCCAACCTATCAGCCTCAGGGACAGAGAGTAAACCAGGGAATATCTGTAGGAGAGATGAAATCTCAAAGTTTATATCCATTATCTCTTGTTTTCTGGAGCATTTCTTCCTTCTATCTTAGTCCTTTAAAGTAAATTTAAGTCTACTGAGTTTTAAGGAGAGGGATTCCAGGTGATCACAAGGCCTAAGGTGAGAGGGAGCCCTCTAGGAAGATGATACAACAACAACAAAATCCTCTTCTTCGAGCCAGGCTCTATCGAACTTGTAAGGGTAGCAAAGGGAATGAAGCTGTGGGCCCCACTCCACGCAGATGGGGTGGTGATCAAAGATACCAGTAGGTATGGCCCAAGATCTATAACAGGAGAGAGTAGGAAGTAAGTGGCCTGAGATCAGAAAATGGTCACTCAAACTCATGATATGAACTTTGGTCTTATATAATATATTTTTCAACAAAATATTGTATACAAACAAAAATCATTTTTACCTCGTAATAATATCTCTTTAGTACAAATAAAATGTATAATTCAAATTTAAATATTAAATTTTTTCATAAAACCTGTACAAATATAATCAATACTAATGTATAATTATTTTATTTTATTTATTTACCATAATCTATATAATAAAATTAAGAAAATTCTAAAATTAAAAAATTATGATTTCAAGTGAATATGGCTTATTGTATAATGTTAACACAAGATTGAAGAATCTTATATGGCTTATTGTATAATGTTAACACAAGATTGAAGGATCTTATAGAGTTTGAATTACATTATCAATATTGATATTTAAGAATTATACTTAGTAGGTAAAATGTAATGTTGGTTAAATAAAATTATATAAAATTTAGATTTATAATAAATATTAAATATAATTAAAAAATAAATTTAATTTAATAATAAATAAATTGTAAGCCCGTGGGGGATAGAGCAAGTGGTAAAGTGGAATTGTTTGTAAATGGAAGGTCTCGTGTTCAAATTCCCCCCAAATTTTTGCTTTAAGAGCACTTCCTTGGTGTTTGAACTTTATTTACAAATATACAGAGCTGCATATCTCTTATCTCTCTTCTGATGAAATAAAATTATGCTTTTTTTTCAAGGAAAAAAAAATGTAAGAGATAAAAACAAATGTTGATGCATGAATGTATGTAAGTGTAATAGATTTTATGGCAGTTGTTCTAAACTAGAAATAAATAATTAAAAAAAAAATATAAAAAATAACAAATAGATGATGAATGAATAACTGGTAGTGGATGTAGCCACAACTCATGGCTAATAAGTAGAAGAATGTAATATATATATGTATATGGTTGATAAATGGATAACTTCTAGTTGATAAATTGATTAAAAAATAATTGATAGTTAAAGCATGATTATGGTCTATGAACATTACTAACCACAAATTAAGCAGTTATGCTAGTTAATACTCATTTGTAGATGCACTTTACATTTTGAACAGTAAGAAAATGAACAAAATAATGTGACATCAACAACTTTAACTTAAATCTAATTTTATTAAAAGTTCACATAATTAACAACACAAAATGTTTTTATTTATACATAACTGAAGATATCTTTTATTTGACACCTAAAAACATAGTTTTCTTACCATGAATAAAAGGAAAGAGTGAAAGCAACTAAGCTACTGCTGCTGGGCAGTAACAAAATCCAAGTTGAATTTCTGTACAGACCTTAAAGAATTTAAATTGTGACTTGGACCAAATTTTCATTATGCACACAAAAACAACCTTAAAATGTGACGTAGACCAAATTTTCATTACTGCTATGCACCATAAAAAAAAATAATAACTCCACAACAAGACCAAAACGCTATATAGTGGCAGATTCTGCTCTAGCTTCGTCTACTATTCAACTTTAGTAGGCTCGTCCA
>LPNX010826179.1:91932-151205 GCA_001517045.1 Pseudotsuga menziesii | reverse complement strand
TCTAGACTGGGATATGTTAGCTAAATAGAAACACCAAAGGGTCGAACTAAACCAACTTCAGATTGGGATAGAAGAGAGTTGTAAGGTAATTTGATACAAATGTATGAAAAATTTAAAATGGCCTATATTTATTATATATAGACACACACGTTTAGCATGCTTTCCATGCTATGGAGGGCTTGCTTTTGGCCGACTTATAATTTTTTCTTCTATATGAGTTCCTTCTTTTAAGGACCTTTAGAGATGGTCAAAGGAAAATATGAGGTGTAAACCACAAGGATTCACTTTGTTGAGCAATATTTTATCACATTCATTCATAAAGGGGGGTTTAAGTGTCAAAATAAGGTCAATATATTGTAGGTATTGGGGGAGAGATATTGTAGGTATTGGGGGAGAGAGAATATGGTATGGAGGGTTTATAGATATTGGGAGTATAAAAGGGTTTTTATTAAAAATAAGAAATATATCATAAAAATAAGGTTTTTTAATTGGAAATATGTATTGGGAGGTGGGATCAACAAAATGATTTTTGTAAGTAATTATCAATATCTAGTGAAATTAGGAATATTATTTAATATCCCATGAACCAAGAGGCTATGACATGGTTTCACTAAGTGAATACCCCATGGTCTAAATTTAGATAGCTATGTTATTTAGGCTTATGCAATAACTACTTATCTCCCCCTTACTTAGACAGGCCAAAAAGAAAAAAAAATATTATTGCTTTTGGTAATATCAAGAAATAATACTTATGAACTATGTTTAAAATATTATGAGCATTCTACTCATGTGGGATGGAGAAAGATGATAAAGATTACCTAGTTCCTTTTCAAAAATCCATGATCACTTCATAGCATATCCACTTGCATCTATGTTCATTTCAAGGAGATTTTTCAAATTAAGAAATGTGATGGTATTTGCACTTTTTGTGTGCATGCACATTGATTTTGAAATATTTTTGGTATTATAAGGTAAATAGTGCACATATTAGGGCAAGGGTGTTTTTCTTACTGTCAAAAGTGCATTTACTAGGGTAAAAACCTCATTTTACCCTTAAAAAACACACATACAAGGGTATTGAGCCTTTTTTACCCTCAAAGCAAACTTAGAAGGGTAAACACTAGGTTTTCACCCTTAAAAGTTGCCTTCTTCACTCCCAGCCTCATCTTCATTTGCTCTAGGCGGGTAGTTTATTGAACTTTGGTGTAAGACGGCCTGAAACCCTGTTTTGGCAGATCCATATCTTCTTCCTCAAGCATTATCAAACCAATGTGAGAACATGGTCAGGTAGACAAAACATACACCTACAGGATAAAAAGATGGTGTAGTCATTTTCTTCAACCCATAAATTATGGCAGGCATTTCCCTAGAGAAATTCTGACTAATTTGACCAAAAATCCTTCTTTTGGGAGACCTGTATCTTCTTCTTCAAGGAGTTTTTCTGAGAACCGGGGCCATGGTCAGATAGATATTTCAACAAAATATGGGATGGAAGTTCATGGCGGGCATTTAATTCTTCTTATGAATTATGGTGTTCATTTTCATAAGGCAGCTACTTTAGGGCAGTTTTTCAACACTTAGTCAAAATCCCCAAATTATCATACCGTTACCAACTACTACCAGAATGTAACAATGACATAATGAGACATTAGGACACCAACATGTTTTTTTCAACCTCATCACACATGCCATATCAACACTTCTTTTGTCATTAATGAACTCCTTTGAAATCAATGACAACCATACTCAACAGTGTCCAACAATACATAAATAATTTGGCATACCTTGACGATTTCTATTATATTTCAAATTCCATAGGTGAGGTGTCATTCTTCATGGTTTTTTTCCATTCTCTTCTTTACCATTGAATTTTGCTTTGTCTGTAGTTCGATAACTACGGTTCTTAGGTAGAAAGTTCCTATGCTCATCAAACACTTCCTTTGCTAAACTCCTTGAACGATGATATTTTATCCTGGGACCACAAGTTGGACATGCAAATTTACCCTTTGTTTGAATACCTACAAGATATATGAATTAGTGTAGCGAATTAGAATTATCATTAGAAATAATGCATGATATTTTGAATAGATATATATAATATTAAAGAACAAAAGAAAGTAACAATATACCACAAAAATGTGTTAACCCGGGAGCATCATGAATTGTCCATCCAAGTATTCCATGGAATTGAAATCGTCTTTGCCCTATTGGTCTAGAGATGTCATACATAGTGATGCCGGTCCATAACTTCAACAACTCATCAATAAGAGGCTCAATATATACGTTCATATCTTTAACCTAATACTTACCTAATTGGTCCAACATACATGATTAATTATATTTCGCTATATGTCGTTATATATAAAAGACATAATTATCGTGCACTAAACAAAGAAATGCAATATTTAGTGATCAGACTTTTAAGTAAAAAAATACAAATTAATTAAATACTTGGAACATTCATTGCCAACATTGTGTTCTCTCTCTTGACCGACATCCAAGGAGGAAGGTTATTGTTTATAACAAAAATATGCCACAATGAGTAGGTAGAGCGAAGCTCTCCAAATGGATTGACACCATTAGCTACCAACAAAAGTTTAACATTACAAGGTTCTTCTTTGAAAATTGGCCACTTTTCTTCAATGCACCTAAATGCAGACCCATCTGCAGGCATTCGAAGAACATCCTCTTGACTTCTGTTCTTTGCATGGAAATCCATAAACTGTGCTATACTTTGACACCTGAACGATCACTGGAGACGTGAAATTATCGGAATATAACGAAGAACTTTGTGAGGCACCTTTTTTGTCACGTTATCGGTTCAATACCTACTTGTTTGACATTATGGGAATTCATTTCTAATGAATATTGTCCATAATATATGATATGATCATTAGGACATGCATCAATAGCTTGCTACTCCATTCCAAATTCTTTCATAATCACATATATCTCTTGATATGTGCGTGGTAAAATATTTGATGTTGGTAATAGAAATTCACCTAACAATCTACAAAATTCAAAAGAATAAGTCAATGTAAACAATATTAATCATCAATATCGCATCCATACTTTACAAATTAGATAACAATAGCAATATAGGAAAAAAGGCAACCCTTTATGTACATGTGAACATGCAGACATAAATAATTAACAAATTACATACCTTAGTATCTATGTGAGACAGGTGTTTGATAAACCATTCAAGACCTTCAAGTTCACTAACAACAATATAGCAGATAGAAGATTTGTTTTTGAGCCTTCGTAAAGAGGTTGACATGCCTTCTCGAGTAGAGGATCAACAGCATGACTATCATCTTGGTTCTCCTCATCCATTGGAGCAAATGTGTCTTGGATCAATCTATGTATCTCATCTTCCTGATTTGAATCACTAACGTCATCTCCATCCATATCATCATTAAGAACTTCATCAGCTTCAATATTCTGATCTAGATGTTCGTCACCCTGTAAATGGGTATTTGTGCTAGTGCTTGGCAAATAATTCTCTGGAAGGGGACATTTTAGGGGTATTGTCTATATATTTACAAACAACGTAGTAAAATTAGTGTGTATAGAACATATAATAAAACGATAAAACATTTTACTGAAATTCATGACATGCTGACTATTATAGACAACACATTAAAAATTGAATAACCTCTTACCAAGGGACGATATTCATAGCCCCCTTCGGTGTGCCCCTTCTCCCTACAATGTATTTCAATTGTCATTCTTAAAATTATTCTTCTTTTCAAGCCCCTGTAATCAGAGCAAGGGAAATAACATTTTCCATCTCCCCTCGCCTCTAATGCCACTCTAAAATGAGAAAGCTTCCTTGCATTCTCATTCATAGTGAAAAATCCTTGTAGTGACAAGTAATTGTCTTACTTACACCATACCAAACCGTTAACTTGTCAAATACAATAGATATAAGTATATTTCTAAATGCGGTATATTATATACTAATTTCTATAAAGAAAAACATGAAGAATGTGATGAATAGGATTGTCATTGATGACAACATTAATGACAATCATTTTGGAAAAATATGGTAATTTGGTGAAAAGCAGGAAAATGACTAAGTGTCGGAAAACGAGCTCCGGTAGCCTTAAGAAAATTCCTGCCACAAATTGTGTGTTGAAGAAAATACCCGCACCATATGGGGGTCTTGTAGATTGATATTTGGCCTACCTAACCATGTCTTCATATTGTCTTGGAAGTATCTGAGGAAGAAGTTATGAACCTGCAAAACAGTGTTTTAGGTAGATTGGACCAGACTAAGAAAATTGTCTAAGTGTTGGAAAAACTAGCTCATGTGGCCTTGGGAAAATGCCCGCCGTACCTTATAGGTGTATTATAAAAATTATCCGAATCTATCATCCTACAGCTTGTTGAAGAGGATATCTCACCATGGTCTCAGTTATCAAAGAAGATGTTTTATGACAAAGATAATGGTCTTCCAAAACAGAGTTTCAGCTTGTTTTGCACTATTCCAGTACTGGAAAAACTACCTCAGTGGCCTCAGGGAAATGCCCGCCCTATCTCATAGGATGATGAAAAAAATAATATGAAAGTGTTAGGATATAGCTTGTGGATGGGTGCATCTAACCATGGTCTCAGTTATCCTGTGGAGTGTTTTATGACAAAGATATAAATTTTCCAAATGTAAGAAAAATATTATTTTGCATTTTAAAAACACAAGAAAATTGGTTGTGTTAGATTTAGGAAATTGAAAAGGAATTTTGAAATGCCCGCAAGGAGGGGTTATTTTGATGATAAAATTCATCAGGTAGCATAGGCATGTTCCTTGGTGAACAGAATATCCATCCATACCTTCAGGTTGTCTTATCATGGTCTCATATGAAAACTATCAATCTGCCAAAAATGGAAAAAATAATATTTTACATAGTGAGAACAAAAGAAATTTGGCTGAGTGTTAAAAATAGGAGTTTGAGAGGTAAGTTGGAAATGCCCTCCAAGGGTTGTCTTTGTGCAAGTAAATTTATCAAATGTTATGGATCCATTCTTTGGTAAGTTGTCCATCTGCTCATGACTTCAAGTCTCCATAGAGTGTTCACATGTGTGAAATAGGAGTTTGCCAAAATGGGAAGAAATATGTTTTGATGTTAAAAGAGGTTGAGAATCTATTTTGAAATGCTTGCTAGAGGTTGTGTGTGTGTCAAAAGATTTATCTTGTGATATGGTCTTGTTCATTGTTAAAATGGGCTATCTAGCCATGCTTGTAAGTTTCCTTATGGTGATCACATGAGGGAGAAATCAATCTGCCAAAGTAGAAAAATAATTGTTTTTACAAGTTAAAAACAATTTTGTCTAAGTGTTGAATTAAATAGTTTGGAAACCTATATGTTGATGTGGACAGTACTGAAGAAAAGATACTAATGGTGTATGGACAGAGTTGAAACAAGGTTGCAATATGTTGTATGTTGATTGAATTTCTGAGTACAGAATGAAGACTTGCTAATAAGTATTTTTGATGTGTGTTCCTGTGGCAAACTTTGGAAGAGTGTGATGTATCAATTGTAATTTGTAATCTGAAATTTGTATAGGGAGGTTGGGTGGAGCTGGGGAAAGACTTATTGGTATTTTGACAAGTTGAAGCTTGTTTGGATGTTGTGGCATCCCAGTTAGTTGTATCTGACTGAACCATTCTGGTGGGTGGTTCCATCTTATGTGTTGTAGCCTATATTGGAGATTGAAGTCTCCACTTATATAAATATTACAAAACTATATCTTGTGTCCCTTGTGTAATGTCTTGATAGTGATGTGTTTAATTGATGAATGACATGTGCCTAGTTGATATTGTTCTTTGATAAATATGTTGTTGAAGCAATTGTGAAATAATGATATAAGATTGGTAGAAAAAGTTGAAATTGAGTTGAAGCCTTAGCTCACTGATTCACCCCCCCTTCTCATTGAGCATTGTGTCTAACAGACTGAATTTTTCATTGATGCCAACAAGTGTTGTGTAGTGGACTTTGATTTACTCACAAGGAGACCTTGATAGTTTGGGCATTGGAACACTCAGGTGTCCCAAATGGTCCAAATGAAAGTTGTCCTTCTACTATGGAAAGTGATTAACACTATGTCAATGAACAATAGCTTAGTGGAGCATCGGGTCTATAAAAAAAAACAAATTGGCTAGAGTCATTGTTGACTGGACCCTCTTGTTGCAATTACTATGGTTTAAATAAAAGGAGGGAGTTGCAGGGTTGTTAAATTCATTAATAAGGTACATGACCTGAAGAATACAACTGTTATTTTGAGCCTCAATGTTAGTTTGTATCCCCCAAAAAAGGATGCATGCTTACCTTTTATGAATTTACGTCCAGATGATTATTGCAGAGTATGACTGATCTCTCTAGTTTTGGATATGGTTGATAAAGAAATATGGGCTCAATTCGCGCTCAATCAACCGCAAGTATAGCAAATGTGCCGAAAATGCATGAGTCAGGTGGTACAACAGACGGACGATTCCATGCACATTCTCACATTACGCTTTCAATTTTGGAAGGATTGAGTTTTTATCCTAGAGAATCTAGAGACACTTTGTGTGCTTGTCAGAGAGGGACTGGGAGGTAGTTGATGCAACTTGTTGATTGTTTTTATAAATAAAATACTTCTTTCAGACATGTACCCCTTCACCCAGACCGAACAGATTTGTAAGACAAAATAAAATTTTAAATTTGAGTAGAGTTGTGAAGCTTCAGCAAAAAGAGAAGCCTGCTCTAACGTAGCAAGGACAATTATTAAATCCATTACAACTTAACCTGCATGTAGACAACCAAGATCTATTAATGCCATTAATTACAACTTGACTTGTGCATAAACAACCTTTGAAAGCTGGCATTGGTTTCGCGGGTGTACAAAGATAGCCATATATCATCAATATAGAGATGAAAGTTCATTAAAAATTACAAACGTCAATATTGCCACAGTTTTTCCGCCATGATAAAAAAAAATTGAAGTATTAATCCACGAATGTTCAAAACGTGGAAGTATTTCGTGGAAAAATGCGCCCAAATGTATTAGTGCGGGGTGGTATCTATTATATATAAAATTAAAGTAGTGTTTGAATATTAATTTTGTCTATAGTCTTATTAATAACAACTTAGTAGGCCCACTTCACAATGGGTGAATTTTTAATTATACAATTTTGTTGACACACTTTTCCATCTTTCATGTAATTAGTCCAAATGTTTGCAATCTTATGTTAGTCCAAATATTTGTAGTCTTTTGTCTTTTTACCATGTGCTACCCTGTGGGTTTGTTGTCTTCACCCCATTGTTCACTTTGGTATCCAAATTACCATTATGCTTGGTCTTTGACTTATTATGGGTATGCTATCCATGTATTAATTAGAATTTCCCTGGAATTCCCTTCAATATTTTGAAAGAGATCTCATATCTTGTCATGTGGTCTACTTATATATTGCTTCTTCTCATCAATAAAAATCTCTTGCTGTTTATCAATGATTGATATCTGGCAATTAGATGGTGACCCTTGCACATAGTGAGGGTTCTTGCTTGCTAACCCCCCATCAGACCCCCATACGTCTTCACCTTCAATTGACTTTAAACCTGATGTGACATTCACTTTCATATCCTTTGTAGGTAAAAACTTTCCTGTCTAATATAAAGGAAGATTCCAACACTTTACAAAAAAACATTAGTCACAGTAAGGTATGAAAGTATAGGTATTTTGGTTGTGAAGTATTTTGATCCAGTATTGTCTACACTCCTGGCCTTAGTTTCAGCTCTTTTGCCTTTGGCGATTGTTCTAGCAATTCCTTACTTAACCTGAAGATAGAATTCACTAGATCCTCCTCGCTTTCATTGATAAATCTAATGAGTATTCTTCCTGCATCATGTGCCAATCCATTCTCCCATTACATGAGAACGGGAGTATGTTACAGTCAAGGATTTAGGCATACAATGAAGAATATTTGTTATTATCGTTCACTGATTCTTCTATGTGTAATGCATTCCCAATATTTTTTCTCTGATTGACTATAAGATATTGTTGCCTTGGAGGATCTAAAACCATGATATTGTGATGTTGTATGAACCCTCTATACTTCTCGTAATGATACTATGACATGGATTCTTGCTTTGGATCAGTGGAGCCTTGATTCACAGATTCCTTGAGATTGCACCCCTAAACAAGTGGTTGACTTGCAGTTATCCTCATACAAAGTGAATTACCTGCTCATTTCCTCTTCCTCTATCTACAGTTAACAATGTTTGATTACTTATCTCTTACTTTTTGACAAGCAATTCTATTAACACATAAAATTTGTTCTCAATTTTCTTGATTTACCTTGAATATTGTTAAATATATATCATGTTTTTATTTTTGTTGCATGCAATTTTTTGTGTCTACTCCTCTAAGTAATTATAATTTATGAATCATGATACAATTATTTCATTTTAACATGTAGGATTCAAAATGTTCCTGGGGGTGACAACAAGTGTGGCTAACTGGGATGCATATGGGACTGAATGTAGTCTTATCCCTGAGGACAATCCTCTCATGGACTTCGTGCAGAAGGGAGCTCCCATCCAATTTTGTTGAATAGATAACTACAGCCATTGCCATTGAGGATGTTTGGTGTGAGATAAAACTTCTCAGAGCATTGAAAGAACACCATACTTGGTGAAATTTCATGAAGCATACGAAGATAATTCAACTGTATATATAGTAATGGAGTAAGTTCCAAGTCCAGTTACCTCTTATTTACATGTTTTCTGGCTAAGCCATAGTATATAAAGATGTTTTTCTCCTACCTAAGTTAAGGGCAGTATTTTAACCATGTAGTGAATGCTGTGTTCCAAAACGATGGATGAGCACAATTTATGCTCTTTTATTTCTGTTTTCAATCTTATCAATTTTGGTAATTTTTATTTTGATGTCACCTTACATAGAAAAGGTTTGACACTGTCATGATGAAAGACTGTGTGAGATGATTTAAAAGGATTGATTTTTAAAAATGAATTTAAAAAACATATCATTATAAATAAACTACTAACGGGTTTTAATGAAATCAGCTGCAAGATCGCCACTGTAACTAAAGCAAGGCTAATGATAAAATATCTATGATGCTTGTGGTTTGTGGGTGGTGATTACACCGATTACTAACGGTGATTCTGAGTCTTGATTTTCATGCTGTCATATTGTTTACACTTAATACATACAACAAAGTGCCTACTTTCACTGGCAAGTGTGGCTTGGAGAGCTCAAGCTTAATGCAATTTTCAAGAGTGATTCTCCTTTACCCCAGTATATTTATGACATCAATTGCTTTGAAAATTTTGAAGCTGAGAAAATCATTCAAATAACTTGAGACAAGAAGTCATTCAGAAATATGCCTATGGCAACTCAATATTTTGCATGTGATGTCCATGGGAATCAGTACCAGTAGCCAATGGTGTTCGTGAATTCAACTCCTGGGGGGTCATATATGGTTTGCACACTCAAGGGCTTGATGGTTAAGAAGATGTGTTTCCTCTTTGGAGGTCACAGGTTCAAACCCTGAGGGGGATAGGGTTTGTACACCTCCTCTATAGACTTTAGCATTCAAATTGATGTGCACAGGAATCCCTTGTTCAACAAACAAGGGGATCTTGTACACCAATTTGGTGTCTTGCTAGGCTGTGACTTTAAAGTTAGATTATTATTATAGTGCCTAAAGACATTGGTTAGTCTAGCTTTGGAAGCTAGAGTTTAGTGTGGTTCTCTTTTTAAGCTCATTTTTTCTTTACCCTATTATATTTTTTATAAGAGTTGCATGAAAAAAATTTGAAGCTGAGAAATTTAGGTAGTTAAGTTTATTATTTAGACAAAATGTCATTCTGAAATATACTTGGAGAAATCAGGTTTATTGTAATTGACCTTTTAATGCTGAAGGCTTTCTCTTATTTGATTGCTCGAAGTAATATGGGGTTATGATAAAAATTGTATGATTCATTTTTATTTTTTTAATTAACTGAATGAATATGTTGCTTCCTGCTTTGATTTTGCACAAAGGAAAGTATTCACAAGATGATGCAAAAACTGTTGTCGTTCAAATTTTAAATGTTGTACCTTTTTGTCTTCTTTAGGGTGTGGTTCATCGAGATCTCAAGCCATAGGTATCCTCTTACTAATATTTTTTTTTTACCGTCCTTATTGTAGAAACTATAATATGAAATTATAATGGGATTCGTGATATGTGAAGTAGTGTGGATATTTTGTGATGAATATTAATATTTTAGTCAGTTTCAAATTTTTCTAGTGGAAAGGTTGTGGCCTTAGCTCACCTTCAACTGCTTGATAGTTTTCATTTTAAAATTTATTTTCACGTGTACGCATACTGACTTAGAAAACAAACATGTATTGCTGGAACAAAATTTCCTATTCACTAGCAAGGATGAACATGTGGATTTGAAGGCTATATATTTTGGCTTGTTAGACTTTGTTAAGCCAGGTGTATTTCACATGGCATATTGGTAGCTATTTTGAGAACATTATGCACTTATCAACAATACAAAATTATATGTTCATGAAGCTAATAGTACTTGCATTTGACTTTGGGGATATGTGCAGATGAAAGATTAAATGATATTGTAGGTAGTGCATGCTATGTTGCACCAGAAGTTCTTCACAGGTCTTATGGTACAGAGATGTGTGGAGCATCGGTGTCATTGTATACATCCTTATTTGTGGTCATCGACCTTTCTGGGATTGAACCGAGTCTGGTATTTTTCAAGTTGTTTTGAAGGCTGATCCAATTTTTGAGGAAGCTCCTTGGCTTGCTGTGTCTTCTGAAGCAAAGTACTTTGTCAAACGTTTTCTTAACAAGGACTTTATCATTATATTACATTATTCTATATCATAGTTTAAAAAATTGGAATTGGAATTGGTTGAGGGTTAGTTTGTACTTGGAATCAAAATCTTTTTTTCTCTAGAAGGTACAAAAGGTATTTGGTAGTGCAGACAGTATACAGAAGGTACAAAATGAGCAGCTTGGGACTTTCAAACAATCCTTTGTCAAACTCTGATTGTTATTTTCCAAGTAGGAATCAACCTGTTTTTATTTCTCAATCAGTTTTTAGATCAGTAGACACAATGTTTCATCGTGCTCTATGTTGTTGAAGTCTGCATGTGTTGCATTTCTTATTTTAAGCCAGATTCCTTTAGCAGGCCATTGAGTTATGGTCCTTCAAGGCCATGGGCATGCTTGTTGGTCAAGATTCTATTTTGAAATCTCTTAAATGAGTTAGTAAGTCATTCATTCATTACTGACATTGGCATCTTTTGGCTCAATGCAGGAAGCTCCCATTAACATTACTGTTGGTTCTCATTTATGGGTGGAAGATTCTGAAGTAGTCTGGATTGATGGAGAAGTTCTAGAGATCAATGGCCACAAAGCTAAACTTCAGCTCACTAATGGAAATACAATAAGACATTGTTACTATTTATGATGATGGGTTTGTTTGCTTTATCTTTTGTATTGAAGTTCTTCTATCACCAAAACAATGTGATTCTAAGGATTGGAATTGTGAAGCAAATTATGAAATTCATGTTCCAACGGTATACATTGCCAATGTCCAACACTTTGCATCGACTAAAGATGTTGTCTTTCCTAATTGTTCTATAATTAGTCTTCTTTAGATGAGTTACATGGCCAAAACACTGGAAAAGGTTATCTATTTTGCAGTCCATATTGTTATAGCTCATCAAGTTGTTGCCAGAAATTCAGAATGAATTGATTATTTAATATATGGTTTGTCTCATTAAATTCTATGAGTATTCTTGAACATATTTGTATTTATTCTCACTTTGTGGGACTTATCAACATTACCCTACAAGTCCAAAGACAAAGCCATGGTTACTCCTAGAATTGCAATTAAAGGGTGGTCTAGAGATCATGCAACTTAATTTCCATCGACAAGGTGACCTTGTGTGTCTTTCATTTAGATGGTATGATCTACAGAAAATACAGAGATTCATGTATTCTGAAAGATTTTGTATTGTTCAGTAAATCCGAACCTTGTTTTACATTGTAAAATGAAGAATTGGAGATAACAATAAAAATTTAGTTCTTTCTGAACACTTGACAATAAGGGAGAAGCCTCGCAAGTGGATAGGATTTGTCAAGATCCAATACCTCGAATTGCTAGGAATAATTTCCTTCTAGATTTTATTATAAGTTATAACTAATTACTTATTTGATCTTTATTTCAATTGTGAAAGATATTAAATCTGTATTGTGGAAATCAATTTATCAAATGATATTAATAATTAATGAGACTAATAAATATAAAAGTGGGAAGAAATACAAGAATTTGACAATGAATGCAGGTCTTTGTTCCTTTGAGAATAGCTTGTCTTTAGCAGATTGGTGATCAGTTTATAGATTGATAGGATGTACTTGACCAAATTATATCTTAATTGTGCAATTCACAATACACCATATTTTCTTCCTTGTTACATTTCATGATTTGAGTTGATTGCTTCCTAAAAAGATTTGAATTTTGGCTTGAGGATTACTTCCCCTATCCTATGGAGACAACAACTGTACATTGACTCCATATCAATAGAATTTTGGTGAAAAGTATATAAGCTATGTGACAGCTTTGCAACACAACATGTCTATATTAATCGTGCATACAAACTATTTGGCAAAGATTCCTAGAATAAATTGTTACCGAGATTTGATAGTGGCGAGCTTGTCAGGAAGTGGGTTGCATTATGGTTTGTTATTGTTGGACTACATGCATAGTATATTCACTTTCATAAAGTATGTTTGTTTAAGCCTCCAATCATCTTTATCAGCCTCAGAATTGGTCCTATTTAAGGTGATGTACAGATGTTAACCCAACATTGGCAAAATACAAAATATGGATAAAATTCCCATTGAAATTAATAGAAAATTCTGTCTCATTTTGGTGTTGTCTTTGATGTTGTATGAGCTTCAATAACATGTAGAAAATTGAGATGTTTCACAGAATAACCTGCATATTCCTTCAGTTGATTATGCTAATGGATTTCTTTAAACTTTAAAGACAATCGAGTACTAGCAGGCTTGAGGTGTTTATCACACAAACATTTTTTATTTCTTGTGCCCTTCTTCCCCTCATTGGATGCAAGTGAATGCACCTTTGAGGTATTTTGGAGTCCTATTTGTGAGAATTTATCTTTCTCTTGAAGGATGGATGCAACAAAAACATCCAAAGTATGCATTTTGTAGGAGGTTCCAAGAGCCAATTTAGTAGAATGGAAAGTAGAAACAAAGATATTATAATCAAGACCCAATTTGGAGAGAATAGAGAGTATCATTTGCTAGCTATCCTTCTCTATCTTACACACATTGAGTTACAAGACAACTGATTTGAACTTGGTGAAAAACTCTTGAAAAAAGTAAAAATCACTTTGTCTCAATATCATGAGTTACATCTCCAATTGATGGCTTCTCATTTCATCTTGTGTTCCAAAGAAATGCACAACATACTCTAAACTTCATTTGGAGTATTCTTGGATTTAATGTGGTATAGTATATTTGGAGAAATAGTATAGCAAAGAATCCTGAATGCTTCATCCATTCTATTCAAGTATTTAAAATTTTCAATTGCTAAGGTTCCACCTTTGTATCCAATGTGAACCCTTAGAGCCTTGTCATCCTCAAGAGCATCTCTACTCTTGATTTCCATTCATAATAGTTGAAGGGTTTAGAGTCTGTTTGGGAGATAGGAAATACATGGATACACAGATCTCTTTGAGGGTTGCAAAATCCTTTCTTCAACCTACAATAGCTTGATCCTTGACAAACAATTGCTAAAACACTGACTAGTTTAGCATCCATATAGATCTAATACCATGTAAAACTTGAGTGCATATATAGATCAAGGCACAAATACTAGAGAGATCAGATGTGAAAAGGGATCAATAACCACTAATTGATGTAACACATGTATTGGCATTAATCATCACACAAAAATATTAGAAAAAATAAAAAGAAGGAATGATGTATTTCATTAATCTTCAATGAATGAAGTAGATATTATAAATAATCACCCTAGACTTAAATTCGAATTAGGTATTTATGAACCCTAATTAGGTTTAATTGGAGTGAATATATCCTCATGATAGCATGCACACTCACTAGGGTGAGTTAACTACCCCATCACTACACTAAGTGAACCCTACGTGAACTAGGAGACACTCTAATTGTAGTTCCAACTACATTCAAGGTCAAGTGACTGAGTATAGGCACATGCATGTGATCCAGGCACTACAAAGACTCATCTAGCACACATGAGGATAATTAGATCCTTGGAAGTGAACTAATATATGCATTAAATTCACATTGAATTGACATAAACTAAACTGAACTATACTAAACTAAGCAAAGTTGCATTGGAGGAGGGCACCATTTAGGCCATGCATGTCAGTATTAGGTCCTTGAGAGATAAGGGTTTAGCTCTATGATACTTAGGATGACCCAAAGGGGCTAGGTAGAGGGTTATTTTCTCTAACACTTAGTTATGCATAAATTTGAAGGAGTGAAAAAAAATGTAAACTCAAATTGATGTTAGAGTGAATTCTAGCATTTTCACTTTAGAACTATGAGTTTCAATTAACTATACAATGCTTACGTGAAAATTAGGTTTTCATGTAAATGATGCCCATGGAATAGTAACTTGTCTGATATGAGCCCAAATAAAAGGGATAATTGGTAAATTGGTTGATAGAAAGCACTGTGTATATTTGATTCGTTCAGAAAAAAGTATTCTTCATACTTTTTAATCAAAGATTGAAATGTGTATTTATTATCATTCAAAAAATCAAATTTGATTCATATAGTCCATTTTGAGTGAAAGGCATGGATTAATTATTGCCATATTTTTCAACATATATATTGGGATTTCTCCCTTTTTTATTCCCTTTTCTTATTTTGGTTTTTCATTATATGCTTTGTGTGGTTTTTTCTTTCTTTCTCATGATATGTTTTATGCATTGTTTTTTTGTTTATTATATTACAAGTTTTATGGATATGTGTGTAATAAAACTCAAGTATATTACAATATTTTTAAAATTATTCTTACACTTTTAAATATGTTAAAATTTATAGTATAAAGATTCTTACTCAAAATTATCATTAAAAACTACTTATAATAATATTGAATAGTGTTAATTCCTATTAATAAAAATGCCTATATCTATATTAATATTTTTTTATTATTATCAATAAGCAGGTAAACATTCTATTATAGTACAAAATGGTGTTACATTTAGTCATGATCAGCGTGATGAACCAGACCAGACCAGGCTGTCAATTGCGGGGCTCAAACGGATTGTTCCCATATTCCTTGGAGGGATTACACATTTTCTAGCAACCAGAACCCAAACAAACCAGAAACATTCCACTGAAGCGATAGACGACTAGCAGACAATCAATTAGAGCCAAAATAACATCTTATCAGGCCTGAAGCCTGCAAAAAGGCCCTATCCCAATTCTATGTCTACCCGATTCTGTTTACATAATTACCAAAACCATGCCAATCCCAATTACAACAAAAATGAGATATCCAGGCTATTTCTAATTACAACATGACAGAAACAAAAGGGAGTAAAACAAAGCATGCAAATTCATGAAAATTCACCACCTGACGGGCATGTCTGAACCAAAAAGGTGCTCCTCTTGTTGAGGAGGAGAAGCATTAGTGGTAGACAAAGGAGGAGTGTTGGTCGGATCCCATGGAATTTCTAGCACCTCCGTTGCGATCTGATGAAGAAGGGAGAATCCCGCCGCACTCTCCTGTTGCCCCCTACTGATGAGGGTCAGGGCTTCTTGAATGCCATGTGAAATCGACACCTTGGTCCCGGTGTCCATGGCCAACAGAATTTGAATGATCCAGAATGGGTTTAACACTAGTGGGCATCCCTGGTGAGTCTCATACTCCCAAAGAAAATCTAACTCCTTCATAGCGATGTAGGCTTCGACGGCTGTCGGCGTCTCATCCATGTATTGGTTCCCCCAATTGAAAGAGAGTGGATTTGAATCTTCCTCAATGGTGGGGAGATCAACCATCGATTTGGGCGTCGCCCTGCTAGTCCCCTCCCCTCTACCACTACCCCTCTGGCAGCTATGGACTCTCCATTGTCGAGACATGAAAACACAATACAAGATCTTGCTTTGAACAAAAAGCAACAGAAACTAAACCGGATGTATGTCACTGCTGTCCCCCTAGGGTGTATTTATAGGGAGAATTCCCTTCCTTCCCTGAATTGGATTCAATGGTGATCTCATGCCCGTCACCCTAGTCTCCGTCCTTAACTTGTATCCATCGTACTCCGCCATATCTTTCATCCTCTGTGAAAGATCAACATCCTCATCTTTCATTGATGTCCCTTTGATACAGAAATATATGGAATTCACCATCCTTGTAGTAACCAGCGTGGGATTCATACCAAAGAGCCTGCAGGGACACCTCCTCTTAATATCTTCGCACGGATCAGCCATCAAATTGATCCGTCTAATTAATAGGCTCCAACCTTTCATCAAGAACATTATGTTTGCCAAGCGTGTCTTCTGCATAGGCCACCTGCCTCATACCACCACCACATGTCTATGCAGAGGGTTCAACATCCCCATCTGGCGATTGGGATATCTCGCAACCTTCCAAATCCACCATCGGGATGATGAAGGGCTCGCTTCTGGGAATGGGTATGACGGGTGGAATGTTTTGCGGAGGATTGGTTCGACAGTTGTCCACCAAATTCCATGGAATGAGTTGTGACTGATGGCTACCGTCATCGATTGTACCCTCCAGATCCTCTTGCGCCAAATTTTCACACTAATCCCATACCGAGGATTTTTCTGTTATCGTCAAGCTCTTCTGCATGGAAAGAGTTATGGTTCTCCACTCCTTTGTTTTCCAAAGCATATTCCAGTTTGTTTCCAGATCTTCTGACATGAGAGAATTGGATGGCTGAGGGGCATCCAAGGATCCATTTGAGCTCTGAGAGGAAACCTTCCCATCTCCAATTCTTCGAGACCTGGGAGGTGGTGGCGCCATGTTGGAGCCTGCGAGCAATGTTAATAATTACTTGAGAGTCTCCTTCCACCAGCAGCGGGGTCTTCTCCTTATGCAGGTACCAGGAAATATCGTTAATTAGGCCCTCCAGTTCCGCCATGTTATTAGTGTTGTTGCCAATGGATCTGCAAAGAATGTCGAGAATGTTTCTGGCCGATTTCCTTAAAGCACCTCTGAAACCTGCTGGACCAAGATTGCCTTTGTCTACTCTGTCAAAATTGAGTTTGAAGGAGTCTGTAGGCGGACAAAGCCAAGAATTCGCATTGTTCACGGATTTTGGTAGCATTCTGGACCTTGCGTTGTTAACAGGTAATTCAAAAATCCCAAGTTCATAAAGTATAATTATTTCATTCTCCTTAGTTGTGAAGTCTTCTTGTGACCAATGAATTAATGTTATCATTTCTTTTAGGTGAGCTTCAATTAGGGTCCAGATTTCCCCTTCT
The DNA here is from genome assembly GCA_001517045.1 of Pseudotsuga menziesii. Taxonomy (NCBI): domain Eukaryota; kingdom Viridiplantae; phylum Streptophyta; class Pinopsida; order Pinales; family Pinaceae; genus Pseudotsuga; species Pseudotsuga menziesii. The sequence continues at coordinate 133,666 of LPNX010826179.1, read as the reverse complement.
TTTCTGGTTTTGTTTTCAAAAATTTGACTATTACGGGTTTTCCATAGTTCCCAGATAGTAAATCCCGGGAGGCACTCCCACAACCTATTTACTATCTTATTTTTGAATTCCTTCTTGGGCCATTCTGCAATGGTTACATCCGGCCTTCCTCTGTGTCTGTTATTTTTCTTGAAAATAGACGCTCCTTTTTCCCATATGGCATCTGCCACCAGGAACTCATCCAGCAGATGATTGATGGATTCATTATTCTCCTCACACAGGCAACATCTTGAGGGACCATTGATTCCCCTAGTCTGGATGTTATCCCAGGTCAGAATACACCTCTTGAGCATGATCCAGCTAAAATATGCCACCTTTGGCCACTAGCCTCCTCCCTAGATTTTTTCCCATTTGGCCTCTGTTTCAAGGTTGAAGGATTCCGTCACTAGAGCTAAGGATTTTTGGAATTGAAATTGCCTGTGTTGGAGTGCCCCCATCTAAGTTTGTCTGGACCATCGTTCCTGGGACCTTTTTGGCACTAAGCTCCACAAAGAACTCATCCACATTCTCCCTTGGGGCTTGAGATTACCACCCGTTCTTTTCTTTCTAGGACCTGAAGAGTTGGTCCATATCTCTGGGATCCCAAAAATACGCCATCGTACTCAGAGGATGGTTTTGAAGATAGGAACTGAGAATTGGAGAGTCCTCCCTTCTGGTGATTCTCGGTTCTTGGCTCCATGCATAGCTAGAAAACCTAGCCGTCCTGCCGTCCCGAAATTCCCAGAAGCTATGCTTCTGGACCAATCCCCTATTTTCTTGGGCCAATTTCCAAATCCTAGAACCCAAAATGTTTTCTCCGAAATAGACTAGGGACTGCTTAGGCCAGAGAGGGGCATTTTCAGGTGCCAGAGTTTGGCCCATGGTTCTTCTTCGTAGTTGATCCATCTCCACAAGATTTTGGCACTCATTACCTTGTTGCTGTCAAGAGGATCCTGGAGCCCTAGGCCCCCGACTGCCTTAGGAGTGCATATGGTTTTCCAATCTACCAGTGGCAACTTCTTGTGCCATTTTGATCCCCCCCAAAGGAAATTCCGTTGGATGTTTCTGATTTGTTTGATATTCGATTTCAGGACAGTCAACACTGATAAGAGATATATAGGCATTTCCTGAAGAACTGATTTAACTAGGGCGATTCTACTCGAAAAATTGAGAGCTCTGAAGGTCCATAGGATGAGATTCAGTTTGATTTTATCTAGCAATTCTTTCCAGGAAATTTGTCTAATAGTTGATTCAGCTAGAGGTGCTCCCAGATATTTCAATGGAAGCTTTCCTTCCGAAAACTCCAGGATTCTGAGAATGTTCCTTTTGGTAATTTTTGGGGTATTGAAAAAATAGGTCTGGGACTTTTCCTTGTTGATATCTAGGATGCTTGCTTCTAGGAAGGTATTCAGACTATATTTGATGCCTTGAGCCTCCTGAACAGAGGAAGGTCCCATGAGCATATTATCATCCACAAACTGCTTGGGTCCCATCCCGGCAGTGAGTGATAATCCGCAGATCTTGTTCATATCTTCTTCTTTTGAGCAATCTTCCGAGTCCTTTAGCGGTGATGATGAATAAGAAGGGAGAGAGGCTTTCCCCCTACCTTATTCCTCTGGAGGCATTGAAAGGGGTCGAGGGAGAGCCATTGACCAAGATCAATAAGAAGGACGACGATACCAAATTCATGACTGAATTAGTCCAATCCTATGAAAAGCCAAAAGCCTTGAGAATTCCTTCCAAAAACTTCCAATTCAACTTATCATAAACTTTTGAAAGATCCATTTTTAAGAGCATGCCTGGAGTCTTTGAGGTTTTTAGCGAATGCATCGTTTTGTGGACCGGGATAATTCCATCCAGAATTTGTCTGCCTTCCACAAACCCTACCTGTTTAGGGGAGATGATAAGATGAAGCAAAGGGCGAAGACAGTTGGCCATGACCTTGGAGATGATTTTGTAGATAAAATTACAAAGAGAAACTGGTATGAGTTTCCCTAGGTCCTCTGTTCCATTTTCTTTGGGGATGAGCATTAGGAACGTGGAGTTAAGAGCTCTTAGAATTTTCTTGGTCCTCTTAGAATCTTCCACCAGAGCCCATATTTCCTCCTTTATCCAGTCCCAACAAGCATGGAAGAAGTTTGTTGTGAACCCGTCTGGCCCAGGGTCTTTATCCTTTTCCATTAGCGACTTCAACCTCCTCCATCTCAATGGGTTTTCCCAGCATGTGGTTGTGCTCATTCGAGATGATCTTAGGGATGTGTCTAAACACCTCCCTCTAGGATTCTTCTCTGTCTCCTTCTGGCTCCTTCATCAGATTAGAGAAGTATGAGTTCAACATGCTTTCTAGCTCTTCCTGGGTTTTGGCTATGCCTCCATCCTCCATTTTTTAGTCTGGCCAGTCGATTCCCTTGACGGCGCTGAATGGCAGCTTTGTGGAAGAAGCTAGTATTGCGTTCTCCCTCTTGGAGCCATTTGACTCTGGCTTTCTGGTTCCAGTAGACTTCATCCTGTTGTTCTCATCGGCTAAATTATTGGAGCATGCTCTTTTCTTGGATCCGTAACTCCTCTGAGAACCTCGAGCTCATCCCTTAAGCCTAGTTCGCTTGCATCTTTCATTCTAGAAATTGTTTTGCTTGGAAAATGTTGCCAAAGGACTCCTTGTTCCATTTTTTAATGTTGTATTTTAGGAGTTTGAGTTTCTGTTGGAATTGGTACATATGAGTACCTCTAATGGGTGGGAATCCCTCCCACCATTCCCAAAGTTTCTCGTGGAAATCTTCCTGAAGGAGCCAAAACTTTTCAAATCTGAAGGGTCTACATGGGTTTACCCCCACGTTTTCCCATTCAAGGCTGATTGGCTAGTGATCAGAGGCTGTAGCTAGGAGTACCACTACTCTTAACTCTCCTCCTACCCTCATGATGGATTCATATATTACAAAGAGATCAAGCCGACATGCTATCCCTCTATATCCAACTTTTTTGTTATTCCATGCAAAAATACCGTTATAGGTTCTTACATCTATTAGATCAAGGGTATCAATTAGATCATTGAAGTAAATGCTTGTAGGGTTTAGGTTCCATATACCACCTTTTTTCTCTTCAAGATTCCTGATCAGGTTGAAATCTCCACCAAGGATCCACGGTTTGTCTTCGACAATCTCTTTGATGAAAGAAAGTGAGTCTAGGAAGGACAATTTTAGCTCTGCCCTAGGAGGACCATAGAAATTGGTAAAAAATCCTCTGATTTTGGTGCCTAAGATGTGGAAATCTACTAAAATAGAAAAGGGTGTTGCTACAAAGCCTGGGAGGTTAACCCCCTGGGGGTTCCACAAGATGCCAATCCCTCTAGCTGCCCCTTTGGCATCAGTCGCTACTGTCTCACATCCCTTCCATATTTTCCCAGCTATACTTTTTATCTCTTCTTTCAAGCACTTGGTTTCTTGAAACAATATGATTCCAGATTTTTCTTTTTCAATCCTTCTTTTGAGAAGACGGATTTTCAGAGCGCTACTGCAGCCTCTAATATTCCAGGATGTAATCCGCATTGGGAACTTATTATGTTGAAGCAGAGAGGGAAGCATCTGTGGTTGGATACTGCCCCAAAACCACCATTTGTGCCTCTACTGCTTTGATTCTTTGAACATTGCTTGGCATTCCCTGCTTTTCTTTTTTTATTTTCTTTTTCCTGTCCAGTTCTTTGAGGGATTCAACTACTACTCCCAGGGACTTCACCTTTTTTTCCTAGATTATCACCTTCTCCAGAAGGGTGACTTGCTAGGGAGGGATCCGGGCTGGGATATTGTCTGAACATGCAGCTTCAAGTCCATCCAAATCAAGACCTCCTATCTCCATATCTTCCGTCTCTGGCTCCGTTACCTTTGTAAATGTCTTGGCTATCTCTTGCTGCATCTTTTGGGCTGATCTATAGATGTCTTAGCTGTCTCTTGCTACATATTTACGTTTAAATCCATCTCCTTCTCCTGATGGTATTTAGTTTGGTTGGTTTGCTGGGTTTCTTTGTTACTTGCTTGATCATCTTGGAGGATCTCAGACCTGTTCTGAGTTTGCACCCTTTTGTTGATCTTCGGTCATGAGATATTTCTGGCTTGTCATGTCTTGGTTTGGGTTTTGATGAACCCAATGGCATCTTGATTTTCCTGATCTTTCTTGCCTCCTGGTCTTTTATTTTGAGGGCAGTCCCATAATAGATGTTTATGCTCATGGCATCTTCCGCACATGAATGGGATATGTTCATAGTCTATTTCTTGAAACCACTCTTCATCCTCCCAAGATAACTCAATCCCATCTAGTAAATCCTTCGAGATATCGAGGTAGATATAGATTCGGGCATATGAGATATATTTCTGCTGTCAGGTTTTCTTTGAGACTTGATAAAGTTTCCCAGAGTATTCCCAATATCCATCAAAATTTCCTCCTTCCAATACTCCATTGGGAGAGAGTACATTCTGATCCATACTGGGGAAATCGTGAGGTTTTCTTTATCAGGGTTGAATGTTTATTTCCATGGCCTTAAGAAGAGTCCCACCAAATTGTAGAAATAGGGACCATTCTAAAAAATTCGAGTTCTATCTTCTTCATTAAAGAAGATTATAGTGAAGAATCGTTTTTCCCCCAGCTGAAGGTTGAAGTGCCCTTGGGGTTTCCACGTGGTGTTAATCCACCATACCAGAGTCTTTTCTGTGGGACAGATCCCAACAAACTTGCCTATGAGGGCACGGTCTTTCATGTACTGAATTCCTTCCCTGAAACTTTCTGATTTGATTTGGAGCTTTGGAACTGTCTTGGATTTCGAGACGCATTGTCCTATCCTTCTTGTCTCTTGTTTTGTCATTTCCTCTTTCTTGAGCCCACTTTTACCTTCCCCATCAATAAGCGGTTTAGGTACCCTCGCTAGGCGCTTCCCTTTCTCAATTTCCATGTTCGATATCAGAATGGGAACCGCACACCCCTCCTCTAAAGGCGCGTTCCTCCCATGGTACCTCTTCCCACAGGGAGGAGCAGGAACCATCCTGGGCTGACCCAACCGACCTGCAAGTCCACACTTCCACTACTGGTGCACCATAATTCCTTCCACCTTGATTTGCCTCCACTGCTCCGCCTATTGTCCCCAAACTCGAAATCTCATTTCTATATTAATATTAATGAAGATTTGTAATTCCTATTAATATAATGTTAAATTGATTTGAAAATTGAGTTACCTAGAAATTTAGAATATTGAAATTTAAGCTTTGTAACCTTAAGATGGTATTGGGCTTAGTTTTCTTGATATGTTGTATAATTTCAAATACATGACGAGAATTTGTTCTTTGGAAACCTTTCTCAGGGATTCCATCTATTATTTAAATAAGATAAATCTTCCTTACCTTCTTCCAAGGAATATAGGTCTTATGCACTTGATCTCAAGGAATTGCAGTGTTAATAGGTCAGTATGTAATTAATTTAGTGGTTGAGCCCTATTGAAAGTTTGAGTTCTCTTCCTAAAGGTGATCAAGCCCTATAGCCAGCCTAGTATGCATTTAAAGGATAATAGGCATGTCACTTTGGATTACTAACCAACTATCATATTGTTACTAAGTATATACATAATAGTAGATAAACAATGCACACCATTTCCTTACACTTACACTTGTAATTAGAGCCTAACCTCTCCTTGATTAGCTCCCTTAAGGCATGATAACAAGGCTACTATTGTACACTTATCATTGAATACATCTTAACTTCCATGTGTTGCTATTGTGAAAGGTTACTCCTCCAGTTATCCTTTGTCACCTCTAGAGAGTTTGTAAATGTTTCCTCTAGCATCTTAATGCTACCAATTCAAACTCTTTAGTGAAAATCAAACTTGTTTCAATACTAATTCATTGTATAATTGAAAATGAGCATGTTGATCATAATTTCCTTCTTACTCATGTTGCCTTTGTTTTAATGTGTATCCTCATTCAGCTCATCAACATCTTGCTCATATTGGTATGCATATTTTGCTCCTTCATAAAGGCCAAGTTTCTACTCACAAAAGGAGAGATAATGATGGATATTGTGGGATTCTAGATAGTTTTGAAGAAGAATGGAAATGAATACGGCTAGAGAAAGTGAACAAATAATGTTGGGTGGGGAGAACATAAAGCTTGGGAAACTAGAACAACATGATTACCTATAGGATTGATGAAGAATAATTAAATTTAAAATACAGAGGATTGACTACATGATTGATTTTCCAATATAAATGACTTGATATGGTGTTATTTTATGTTTTTGTTGTATATTTTGTAGAAATTGAGTTTAATATGCAAAAATAGTTCATGTGCTTAGGGCTATTTTTGTGTGTGAATTTCATTTGTTGATATATGGTAAATGAAACTAATATTTGAGTAATATATTTTTTGGGCACGACTATGGAAATACAAAGAGTGTATCTCAAAGAGGACCATAGGAAACACGAAATCTTATAAGTTAATAACCAAAGAAGGGATTAGGACATGGCAACATAGTATATATTTACATTTAGTGATTCAAGTTGCAACTCATATCCCTCTAATTAGGGAGACACCTTTTGACATCCAATAGGATCTAGTTAGGATTAAATGAGTTATTCTATGCTAGGAATCCTGTTATTTGTAAGTTCAACTAGGTTGAGGCCCATGGGGTAATCGTACCAACCATTTGCAAATTGCTTAGTTGAAAGCATAAGGATGATTTAACTACTATACCTATTGTTATAACTCATCATTTATAGCACTTGAGGCAGGTACATGTGTTCGTATTTCGGGCCACAATGCACACAAGTGATCACATAATGCAGAAATTGTGTCTTTCGCAACTGTTTTCTCTTTTTGTGCTGCTAGGATTTGTATCCAGAACATTCTCTAGTTGGGTGTAGGCTTCGTCATATGCTTACTTGATGGTGTTGTATTTGATTTCAACAAAATCTAGTCATTGTTTTTCCTCAATGGTAGCATTGTAGATATGCCAAACAATTGGTGTGTAGTCAAAATAGTATTATTTGGTATGGGTACTCTAGGAGGTAACGATTAAAGGGGTAGTATGGGTGCATGAAAACATTAGAGATATACTTCTCTCCTCGCTTTATCTTAATTGAGAAGATGCCTTACTCATTTTTGACATCTTTGTTTTGTTTCAAAGCAGCTTTACTTGATATTGCATTGAATTCATCTATAAGTTGGAGAGTATCTCCTTATTCCATATCACATGGTTGCCACCATTGTTGTCTAAAAACCACATTACAAGTGACAAACATAGGACTAAAGTTTTCAATCACTTCTAAATTAGTCCCTACTTGTTCATTTCAAATCTTTCATCCTGCACTGGATTCATAATGTTCTTATTTTCTACAATAATGACATTGAATATGTGAATTATTGAAATACCCATTACCTCCATCATAGTTGTTGCTAAATCCTCTTCTATCTTGACTTCTATTTGGTGAAGAGTCTCCTCGAAAGCACAATGCCATTCTCTTGTTTTTTTAATGACAAACACCAGCTTGTGAGTGAAATGCATGTCCAAGAAAAATGTGATATGCAGACATTTATTTGTTTCTCATGACATGAAGTGACCCCACTCTTCAATGCAAAACCCTATAAAATCCCTGGATTCCTCAATCGCTACCATTATCGAATTAATTTTCCTAATATTTATTTGGACCGTCTTTCATATGGCAAGATTTCTCCATGAGTCCTCAATTGCTTTACAATTTCCAGGGTTACTTTGACTTGGCTACTGTTCCAATTCTTGGAAAATTTGACTCGTGCATGTCTCGCTGAATGTAGAGGGTCCCTTAGAGTCATTTTTTTGTTGTTGTATCCAAAGTGCATGTATCCAAAGTGCATTGTTGTTGTCATTTTTTTTGTTGTATCCAAAGTGCATAATTCTCCCTGAGGGATCTGATGCTGAGTGAGGCTATCGCTATTGTTATTGTTATTGATGACCATGACTCTTTCATGTTTTGAGCTATTCACCCTCTGAAACTCGTCCAATTGCTGGAACTACAGACCGGTCACTTAAAGATATTTTGTTGTATTGCAATCTACTGGAATGAATGGCTCTTCCTGGCAGGAAAAATCTACTAAAATATATTTACAACAGAAATCCATTGTGTAAAATAGTGCATTAAATAGGGAATTCTAAATAGGGCGTAAAAAATGATATCAAATATAGATTGGAAATTGTTGTTGCAATGATCAATTGCTCTCTTCAGTTATTATTTAAAAAAAATGAGTACATAAATTTAAAGAAATTTGTTTCCTAGAAATAATGAACTGATAGCTAATAACATAATAATCATGGATGCATGATGCATGATGCATGCATTATTACGACTCTTGCTAATCTGCAACGAACTGAAAAATAAACTCAATATTGCTATATTGAGGATCAATGCATGCCTTCAAACTGAATTTTTTTTATAGGAAGTTAACTATTTCAATTTCTCAAAGTAGCAATCCTCTTATCAACTGATTGTTATCTTTTTATCTACACATTCTCAGTTGTTTGAATTTAGTTATTTCAAAACTAGGTTAGGACTTAGTTTTCTACTTGGACGTGGAGAGATATCTTATAACGTATAGAAGAGAAGGATTATCTTCAAATATAGCAATATAGCATTATTAATTACAATCCATAGGGGAGATGTAACCTAACACTACTTAAAAGATAAAAAAAAAGATGCAGGCTTAAAAAGATAAAAAATAAATATATAAGCTTAAAAAGTTTGATTGGATAATGTTCATGTGGTAATTATGAGGCACATCACAAAAGAATAACAATTGTAAATATCAATTGTTAAAGTGTATTAGAGAAATTGAAGAAATTGAATCCATTTATACATTCAAAAATACAATTTAAGAAATGAAAAATGTCAATTTAATGATGATATCAAAAGAAATAAAATCTTATAAGATTAGGCTACTTCAATTTAATATAAATATATATAAGAGATAGATCTATCTTTTACCACACTATCCATTTGTGTAAATTTTTTCTTTCTTTTTGTTGCAGTGAGATGAGCTAGGTGCTTACATTACAAAAAAAAGTAATTAAAAAAATTAATGTTGACTCATAAATAAAAAATTAAAACCAAATAAAAAGTAATTAAAAAATCCATGAATGTACATAAAATAAAAATTAAAAACCAACATAGATCCATTTTAAACCTCGATCTATAAAGCACCAAGAGGGATTAAATTTTTGGAGGTGTAATTTTTTTTTTGTGTGTAAAGTATTTTAAGATAGAAAAAAATTACACTTGAAGAAATTGGATCCATGTCACTGCTTGATAGATCTATGTTGGTAACATATAGAAAAGACAACGATATATTATGATGAATATGATTTTGTTGAAACTGAAATTTAGTTTAGATATAACTTTATTATTTACAATCCATACGGGAAGATGTTGTCACTTAATGCTATTTAAAGATAAAATAAAATAAAATTAGATATGAGCTTAAAATTTTAATTGCATAATGCTCATGTGGCAACTATGACACACATCACAAAAGAATGACATGTTGGCCCTATATATCTATCTTAAATATGGATTTACCAAGCATCTTAAATTGAGATCTACCAAGCACCGAGGGATCAAATTTCTGGAGGTATAAATTTAATTTTTGATCTAATATTTTACACTACCTTATCGTTGGTCTTCGCTAGATCCAAACCCATCAACATCTTTATCTTTCAGTATAGAAAGACAGTTTTTCAATGTTTTGTCTCCCTCGAACGAGATGACCAATGTCCAAGATTTTAACCGTCCATTCCATCTGGGCCTCCTCAACCTTTGACTCATCCTTGACACTGTCAATCTCTTGCTCCAATCTTTGCATCTGTTGTCGAACCACAACAGGAACCTCCCAGAATAATTCTTGGTTTTCCTCACTCACCTCCTTCTCCACTTGGGGCATGTGGGATTCCTTCTTCCTAGCATGCCTCCCCATGGCTCTCACAGTAAGAATGATATCTCTTCCACCCATCCAAATCCTAGATGTCAGGTACTAACCCTTCCTAGAGTTTCTTTGCAATGAATTTAAGCAGCTGCAAAAACATCTTGCAGCCATAGTCAAAGGATGGAGAAAAAGTTTGTAAACATAAGGGAGCTACAAGGGGGTTATCATATCCTAGAATCAATTGTCCCATCGACAGGTCAGTGATAATAATCAAGTCGTGTAGTAAAATCCTCTAGTCATATGTCTCTCACCTAGTAATGATATCAACAACCATGATCCGGTCTCGACTAAGATTAATATGATTGAATATACCACCACATAGAGTGGTGTAATTAACCTAGAGCGTATGCTCATTGGGGAAACGTGAAATGCCATATGTCAGGTTAAAATCTTTAAGTGGGTGGTAGGGAATTGGACAAATGTCCAATCATGCCCACACCTATCTCCAAATCCGCATCCATAATTCTACTCAATCTTATTAATATCATAATAGGTTTTTTTCACATGGAAAAAATTATTGTTTCTTGTTATTCAAAAAGATTGAATCAAAGAAAACATAATTTGTGTAGATCTGTCCATACTTGGATCTGTCCTTCATAGAAACAAAGGGACTATTACAATTACCCATCAATATACCCATCATACAATAAAAAATTAATCATCAACCTATAATCATATCTATAGACTACTGAACATACTCATAAAACCTACCCCCCTCTTAAAAGAGAATACACAATACTAAGATGACTTTAGATACTAGAAATTATAATTACATCCTTCCTCAAAAACTTTTATTAGATCTTAAACAAGATGTAACAAAATACACACAAAAGCCCTTAATTTTGACTAATAATCCTGGAAATTAGACTTTGCTCCTGAAATGATTCAAAGTGCAGATACCCCTCCAATTGACCTATGCCTTTTTTGGATAAGCTATTAATTTCATAATTATATTGTTGATAAATATGACTAAAAGAGAGAGTTTGAAACTTTCTTTAAATTAGCCCACAGGGAAATGGTTTGGCTGAATCTACGAACAAGAATCTGATTAGGATTTTAAAAAAGATGGTGATAGAAAATCAGAGGAGTTGGCACTCAGCATTACCAAATGCTCTTTGGGCTGATAGGGTCACCCCCAAGACTTGGTTAGGTGTGTCCCCGTATACCCTTGTTTATGGAAAAGAAGTCATTCTACCCCCCAATATCATGCTACCCTCTTCCATAATAGCTCAGGAATCCAGAGGATCAGATAATGAAGTCTTGCAGATAAGGATACATAATCTTTTGAAGGCAGAGGAATCTAGATCTAGGGCCAGAGAACGTTTCAAACAACAACAGGAGGTAGTAAAGAGATGGTTTGATAAACACAAAGCTGGAACAAAAGAATTCAAGGTGGGAGATTTGGTTCTCAAGTGGGATCACCCTCATGATGAGAAAGGAAAACACACGAAATTCCAACAGTTATGGGTAGGCCCTTTCTAGATTGCGGCAAAACTTGTCCCCTCAACCTATAAATTGCAAGATTTACAAGGGTGGGAAGAGAACTTACCAGTAAATGGTTTAGTTCTCAAACCTTATTTTTCCTGAGTTTTTGTCTTGTTCTTTTGCTTTGTACATAAATAATTTGCTTTGTTGTTTTATGTTTGATTTATTTTATTTCTGTCGGTTTTAGTTAGCTTTTGGTTGACTTCAATAAAAGAGGCAAACCTTTGGGTGCACGGAGAGCATCAAAATTCTGGATTAACTAAAATCCTTGATTATAAGACTGTGTACTATTGTTTTATCTGAAATAATTTCTTCTAGTTTAACAGTTTTCCTAAGTGGCTATGAACCCATTGAAGTCCTACTTAATCCTTGTAAAATAACTCAGGATCAAAATTCTAGAATACTCTTTCGAGGATCCATCCATCTCACATGTAAAATGTCCTAGGGGGTGACAGGAAAAGACCCACGGAAAGAAAGCAGGGTAAACAGTATATTATATATAAATGAGCCCATGCCAAGAATTGAAAGCCAAAAGGCAGACAAGAGTTAAAAAACTCCTATGAAAGCAATAGGTACCAAAACAAAGTATTGAATCATTCAGGTACAAAATTGCCAAAGTTCTTCTCCGTTCGTGAGCTGAAAGTCAAGTGCATCTCTCACACAAAAGGACACTATGGATAGAGGAGCCTGAATAAAAAAATTCAGAAAGAAAGGCATGCAGGAGGACTCATAAAAAAGGACAAAAAGTCCAAAAGCACAAAAAGTGCAAAATGGCATGGGAATGGGGAACAAATGAATATTTCTATTTACCATATGTTACGATCCTATGGTGTCCAAGCTAGAAACTCCTCGAAGATAGAGGTAAAAATGAAACCCATATTCTTGGCCTCGAAAGAGTTATCTTGACTTTGGAATCTTGGTTGCCATTTTCCTAAATTGGACTACCCTCAATGATTAAAAGTACATATATTCGCCATTTGGGAAATCCATACATCTAGAAGAATTCAACATGTTGGTTTTATTGTTAAACAGTCTGTTACTTAAGGAATAAATTGTCCAAAGATCTAGGTTCACCAGGTAGTCGCCAATTGTTGCAGCTGCAATTGTTTCCCAAATTTTTGAAATTTTGGACCCTCCTTTTTATTTTACCTTTGACCTTATCTCAAAGTTTGGGGACATCACAGATTTTAGCTAAAGAAATCCAATAAACAAGAAGATTTTCCAAAATAGATATAGCTAGAATCAATCTACCTCCAAGTGAATGCCATCTGAAACACCTATTAGAAACTTTCTTTTCAAAATTTTTAAAAATCCATATCCAATCCTCCTTCAAATAATTATTAGGCTTTAGGTAGTATCCTATATACTTGAGACATGTGACAATAACATCCACTTTAAGAGGAAATTAAAAAAATACATGTTCCCTAACTTCCTCTTCTACTCTATTCATTAGAAAACTTGATTTTTGCATACGAATTTCCATGCTTATGGCACCATAGAAAAACATAATGATTTCATGGAAAGCCCATCATTCCTCCATAGTTCCATTACTAAGAATATGGACATCTACAAACAATAAATGAGTTATATAATTAAGATATGTAATTTTGACACCTTGAATTTTTCCTTCATTTCTTGCCTTTCCAATTATAACCTACTCAAACCTTCCACAACTAGCAAGAAAAGTAAAGGAGACAAACTACGACTCTTCTTAAGGCCCTGTAGCTTTTGAGAATTTTTTAAGGAGAAACATTTACAAGAACATCAAATTTTGTTGATGTGATACATCCCTTGATCCAAACTACAAATTCCAAGCTTAAACAAATCTTCAATAAAACAAACCTCAAGAAAGTCAAATTCACTTTATCATAAGCCTTTACTAAATCTATATTTAGAATCAAAGATTTTATCTTTTATCCCTTGAAGGTCAGATTCTCTTGTGCTACTCCAATAACATCAAGGTTTTTCATGTTATTTAATCAAACAAATTGTTCTCTAGAAATGCAATCGGTCAATTTTGACTTGAGTTTATTTGCAATAACCTTTTCAATAATTTTATACATCATATTACATAGAGAAATTATAGGTCTAAGGTCACTGAAAGAAACAAGGTTTACACTTTTTGGAAATAGTGCAATGAAAGTAATGTTAATATCCCCAATGACTTTTCCATAAATTATCTATTCTTCCGCAAAATTCAATATCTCATTACCAATAATATCATTTTTTTTATTATAAAAAACTCTATTGTCTAGCGATTAGGTCCTGGGATTTTTGACTTAGCAAACGACTTCAAAATGTCTTCAATTTCCTTAGTAGTTATAGGATCCCCAATAATTTGATCTTCTTCTCTGAAAAAAAAACTAGGATAACTTTGTAGAAATTTCATTTGTTTTCCAATATGACTCACACTGATGTCCCGAAAGAGAGAATCAAAGTAATACATCGCTTCTTCTTAATTCTTTTTGGGATGAGACATTTTTCACATTTTTGTGTTGTGATTTCCCAAATAGTATTAGAAAATATACATTGGTTTATTGTGGAATAAAATAGTATTATGATCCCCTAGAATCATCCAAATAGCCCAAATTTTGAGCCTCCAAGCTTCCTCCTCAAATCCTAGAATCCTAGATTTATTGGCTTCCAAAAAACTCAATTTCTCTTTCTCCAATTTTGAGAAGACCCTTGAAGCATTTATGAAATATATACATTGTATCTTCTCCTCTATTTTTAACCTCTATTCTTTCATTGACAACTTTTTATATTTTTCCAATTGAATTAATTCATATTTGATAACTTTCAACTTATAAACCAATTATTGCATATTGAAGCATCTGTAATCTAAGACAAAGGCCTCAACTTTTCTCTAACCAAACCTTTGAATTTCTCTTCACCATTCCATGTGTCATTAAACTTATATGGATAATTTACCTTACTAGTGTCACCTTCCATTTGAATAAATATAGGCAAATGATCAGAAATACCTACATTTGAAATCCAATATCTAAATATTCCCGTAGTGTCATAGAATATTTCAACTATCAAAAACCTGTCCAAATGCTTAGCCACCCTAGAATATCTCGATCTTCTATTCCTCCAAGTTGGAAGAAATGGAGAAGGAAAAAGATCAATAAGATTGGACTCTTGAAAAGCATGATTGAAAAAATATGACAAAGGATCCAATCTAGGCCTTTCCCCCCAAACTTCCCTTGCATACAAAGAGAGTTAAAATCCCCACCAAAAATCAAATAAGGATCCTTTAAAACTGTAATGTTCCATTATTGATAAATAGGGACTTGACTGACTACATTTAATACTGGGAGCATATTAGAATAACTATTCAGTATTATTAAGTCATTAGCATATTAAATAGGTCCATTAGAGTTATTATCATAAATCATGCAGAGCATGCAAGCCTCATTTCTTAAGTCTTAAGTCAATGATCAATTAGAATTGCATGCATGCAAAAAGTAGAGTGAAAATCCTAAAAGTGGCATACAAACCCTAAAATTGACATGAAAACCATAAAAGCACATGATAAAGATATATAAGAAGAGTCATTTAACCAACATGATCATCCATGATTATTATTATTATTGAGTTTGGTTTCTAGAGCGGCAACAACAGGTGTTACGACAACAAGTTGGGGTTGGAGACAAAGGTCTTCAGATAACAAGGGGTTTTGACAGTGAAAGCTATATTCCCTAATCACTTCCAGATAGATCAATGAGGTCTATCATCATCTATTCATCATATTATTCATTCTTCAACATTTGATCAAAAGGAGAGAGAGTTTTATTGCAGGTTCACGTTTTGCAACTGGGGAGCAGCTACAAATCTGAGATCCATTAACTAGCTCTTAGAAATCCAGTAAAGATTCTACATGCTTCCATCATTCTTCTCAACATGGAAAAATCATCATATTAGGTGAATATCATTCCACTTCGGGTACATTTAGAGCCTCCACCAGGTAAACCATGAGGAAGTAGGGCCTAACCCATTATGGAGAAGATCAATGCGATAGGGCACAAAAGAGGGTCCGAATTTCTACAGTAGTATCCTTATCTCTCCGGAGGAACTATACCATCATCTCTAGCAAGTTTAAACAACAATAGACCATCCTTTCCTCAAACAGGTCAAGATTAACAGAAGAAGGACATTCTCTCAGTCGTGCGTCAATTGTTGGAGAGGAGCACGATATCTTCTTATCTTGCATGACATGCATGCCTCCCATATATTGACAGACTGTCAACATTATTATTAGTGGTATGTGTACCTTCTCTCACTAAAATTATTTTCCCTATTATCTCTCTAGATCAGCTATTTTTTAGGGCTTTTTGGCATGACATTGTTTTGCATGCACAATTTATTTATCTTTCTAGCACAACTAGAGCACCTAAACAACAAGAATATTATTAAAACACAATAGAATATCAATTGGGACATTGCAGTGGTATCAAAGCATGTTCTTGTCCAGTTGTGGGATTGAATATGAAGACAATGAGAAGGATCTTGATTGAAAATTTCCATAGGTTAGAAACACTGCAACACTTTCCTCGATATCAGGAATATCTAGCCTTGGGTGATGAGGTATGTGCAACATTGTCCTTTCAATACTATTACACCATCAAGTTTGAGATCCAACCCAAGGATTTGGATCATTATTTCCTTAAAAACATAGTTGGAGGAGTGGACAAAGATGAACCCGAATTACAGGTTGATGGTGAGCTTGAATTGGAGTTAACAGTACATGATGAGGATGTGCATGAGGAGATAGCATTAGAGACATCCTGTGAGTCTAGCGACACCAGCGCATACAATAGTCCAATTGTGGACAAGCTGTGTGATGAGTTGGAGTTGGTACACTCGTCATCACCTACAACAGGAGTTCATATAGTTATGACATGAGAGATACATGAGGTGCAAGGAAATGAGCACAACAGTAAGGATAGTGGGCAGTCGCACATGGAGGTTAGGGAGAGTTTATACATGCATGAGATAGAGGTCCCAGTTGATTGTCATCAAAATAAGACTGAACGTGTTAAAGAAAGAATTCTTGCAATGAAAGAGAGGACCAAGATACTTCGAGAGAGCATATTACAGCGAGATGTTGATATTACAGTTTTTCAAGTTGTATGTACCGAGTCAATGATCAAGATTTCTAGTATTGAAGAGCAGTTAGATTCCTTGATGGGATAGAAGAAGAAACATACTATTGCATTTCAAAGCAGTCATCTTCAGGATTAAATAGACAAGGCTTGCAGTATCTTGAGTCCATAATTGCATAATGGAGGATGGTTTTTACAGGTTGGCCCCAATCGAGAAATTGGGCAGCAATATATGAGCATTCGAGTTGAAATCAGAATGGTAGAATGTGAGCTTGGTAGGATTATTCCTTGTGATGGTGCTTATGGACAAGGTGAAATTTTTGGGGGTTGTATTGGAGAGAGATTAAGAGTTGGTGTCCTATTGAGTGGGAAATTCTTAGGAATACATTCCTAGCCAAGGGTATAGTTCCACAAGATCCTTGGGATATTTGGGATTAAAGATGCACAAGTTTGGATTGGGATCCAAGTGGGAGACCTTATGAGGGATGGATACGATGTTTACTGACGAGGTTACTTGGGAGTCTACAGGATGCTCCTTGTGTTGATACTATGGAGGGTAGCGGTGGATGCATTTTGACCTATGAAATTCTCAGATTGATTTGGGACCCTGGGATTACAGTGACTAGAAGTTTAGTTATTGCTAGAGGATTCTTTCAGGAGGTCTCTTGTGATGGTACCTCTTTTACACCATGGTTAGTTACTCTACTTATAGGAGGATTCCATGGGATATCTTGTGATGGTACTGTGCAGTGTAGTGCTTTGAGCAGAGGGTGGTACAAATATTCGAGGATAATTTGGGACCCTGGGATCATCCCCAAATTTACTTGGGTCAATTGATTGATTGTGGAGATGTGTTGGCATTTCTTGAGGACAGGCAATCTTTGGCGAGGGAGGGCTGTAATTGATAAATATGAAATTGACTGAGGACATTTAATACTAGGAGAATATTATAATAATTATTCAGTATTATTAAGTCATCAGTATAGTAAAGATGGCCATCGAATTTATTATCATAAAACATGCAGAGCATGCAATTCTTATTTCTTCAATCTGAAGTCAACGAGCAATTATAATTGCGTGCATGCAAGAAGTAAAGTGAACACCCTAAAAGTGACATGCAAGCCCTAAAAGTACATGATAAATCTATATAAGAAGGGTCATTGAACCAAAAGTATCATCCATTATTATTATTATTATTATTATTATTATTATTGAGCTTGTTTTCTATAGCAGCAGCAGTAGGTGTCACAGTAGCAAGTTGGGGTTGGAGATGAAGGTCTTCAGCTAACAAGGGGTTTCAACAACGAAATATATCTTCCCTAATCACTTTCAGATAGATCATCTAGGTCTATAATCATCTATTCATCATCTTCTTCATTCTTCAATAATCCAGCTAACAGAGAGAGAGTTTTATTGCAGGTTCATGTTTTGCTATTGGGGATAAGCTGCAAATCCCAGATCCATTTGCTAGCTCCCATAAATACAATAAAGATTCTACATGATTAAATCATTCTTATCAATAGGGGCACACCATCATATTGGGTGATTTTCATTCCACTCTGAGCACATCCAGAGCCTCCACTAGCTAAAACATGAGGAAGTAGGGCGTCACCCATTCCAAAGAATATCAATGCGATAGGGCACAAAAGAGGGTCAAAAATTTTGCAGGAGTCTCCTTATCTCTTCGGAGGACATATACCATCATATCTAGCAATTTTTAGCAACAAAATACCATCCTTTCCTCAAAAACGTCAAGATTAGTAGAAGAAGGGAATTCTCTCTTCTGGGCATTAGCAGCTGGAGAGGAGCACTATATATTCTTATCTTACTTGCATGACCTTCATTCCTCCCATTTATTGACATAATTTCAACATTATTATTAGGGCTATGTGTACCCTCTATCACTAAAATTCTTTTCCCAATTATCTCTCCAGATTAGCTTTTGTTTAGGGCCTTTTGGCATGACACTGTTTTGCAAGCACAATTGGAGCACCTAAACAACAAGCATATTATCAAAGCACAATAGAATATCAGTTGGGATATTACAAAAATGCCACTATCAATCACCTCATCCCAAAAATCCTTCCTCCCACAATAAGGGCCTTAACAGTTTACCACCTTTGCTTGATGGTTAAGATCCTTTACATTACCTTCCAAAAGGATCTCTGCACAAGAAAAATAAGGGATGAAATTATAATCCATGGGTTCCATGCAGAAAGTAAACCCTTAGATTTCCCATGAGCATACACAAAACAACACTCCCAACTAGGAAATAATTTTAAAAATACTTCCCTTGCTTTATAACCAAACACTGTTGTTTCATGTATAAATACCACATCAAGATTAGACATTTCAAACAACCTTCCTAGGGAATTATACTTGGGGGTTCCCCCCTACTTCCCAAACATTAAAATACATAATTATCATTTAAGAAATGCCTGAGAGGGCATGATTTCTCTAAGGGACCTATCTCGAACACACATATTTCCAGTAAAAATGTCTTTAGAAAAAACACTTCTAGATTTTTGGGCAATTTATGAGAATTTGAGGATACATAAACCACTAGTCCACCCTAAACATCCTCCTCTTTCAGCTTCTTACCCCTCCCTTTGTTCTTGGTTGTAACATTATGAAAATTACCAAAGGGAATTAAGACTACCCTCCTTAGGCACATACTTTAGGCACATAATTTATAGAAGATAAAACATGCAAAGGAGTTTTCTATAGAATTCCCTTATATGAGGGTGCTAGAGAAGATATTACAACTATCACATTAAATCCTATGAAATCTGAATTGAAAAAATCCCCATCTAAACCCGCCAAACCCGATAAACTCCCTAAAGTCATGTGTGGTAATAGGGGTGAACATGAAAGAGCATGGGAACAATTTTTAAGGCTACCCAGGATTGAAGGTACACCAAAAGTAATATTTTTCAAGCCCCCAATTACACAATTACTTGAGTTGAATATCCGAGAAGAGGTCGTCTATGAACTATTGATATCGTATTTAGTTGAGTTTTCCAAGAATACACTAGAATTAAATTGGGGTAAAAGAGTCCTACTCCCATTGACAGATGCAATCGAAGGGCTACTATTAAAATTTGCACAAGGAATGCCAACATTCCCATTATCAAGTTCCCTCCTTTTGGATGAATTAGCAAGCAAAATTTTATCCTTGGCTTCATGTTATAAACCCTAGTTCCATATCACTAAGGGAACTGTAAAGAGATGGAAATATTAATTCCAACTTACCAGAAAAACTAGAGTCCTCGACCTCATTAGGACCAAGTCATTCCTCTTTCTTAATCAATCCTTGAATGCATTGATATTCACCCACAGAGAAATTGTAATCAAAGAAAACCCTTCATAACCATAAAGAAACTCCACATCGCTCATCCTTTACAACTCAATAGTACAATGTCAAAATCATCCCCTCTAGTCAACATCTTCTAACAATCCTCAGATGCTTGAACCCCCTACAAAACCCTATTAACTCCACCCCACACTTGCTCCCCCGTGTCTTTGGTCCAAAACCTCAAAACATTATAAATAAATATTTAAATATAAGATATGATATTTAAGATAAATAAATAAATATTTAAAATTTGGTGTTGTAATATCTTTTTTAGAAATACACAATCATTCATAATGAAAATAAAAGAAAAATTAAGGTTTCAAATGAGTTGCATGTTAAGTCTCCAAATACCATATAATTGAAATGTTTATGTTTTATCCTCACAACCTCTCAAAATAAATATCTTATTATATAATTTAATTTTATAAATGATTTATTCTTCTATTTTATATGTATTAAGGAGTGTTAATTAGGTTTATCTTGGGTGGTTAAGATGAAAAGTCATTATCCTTCCTAATCAGATTGAATTCCTTCTTGTGACATGTTCATTCCTCATAGGTTGATCGAAATCGGTAAGGTACCAACACTTTCACTCTTGCTTAAGTACTTGAGGGTGGGACGATATGTTCCCAAACATTTAAAGGTCCAATGGGTTAACTCAACTAGTTGTTATCAATTTTGTTTGGAATTTGACTAGTTCCATGACACTAAGTGCCTAGTTCCAACCCCCCTAGGTTAAGCACACTAGTTTATGTCAATGAGTTTTAAAAGGATTCCACCCACAAATTTAGAGAAGCATTACTTATCCTTATCTACAAAGTTTTTCCTAAAAATAAAATATGTGAGGAATAAATTTGAAACAATCTTGCTAATTGTATGTAAATTTAGATCTAAATTTGTGAAATCATCCCGTAATTTTGATCATATAAAGCCAAATATGAGTTTAAAATCCATCAAAATGACTCTAACAATGTCCAAAGGGCATATAAGTGTTAGATTCTTAACATTAAGCTTAGCATAACATTAGGATCTTTAACTGAGAGAACAACAAGCACAACAATCAAACACAAGAGACAATGAACACAGTGTTTTTCCTTGGGGAAACCATAAATGGAGAAAACCCCGCAACTTCCTCAGAGATAGAATCAACACCAAAGTAAAACCCAAAAATAGTAAGTGATCTCCTGACAACAATAACCTTCTTTCTATCTAGCCCCAGTGTCTTCTCCTTCCTCAACTATGCGCTACACTTGAGTGTGTGTGAGATGTGTTCTAAATAGAGAGTCCAGCTCTCTATTTATACTAATCCTGACATGACTAAAACCCTACTAGGGCCAACCTCTCTAGGAGAGTCTAATAACCCTAGTGCTTTGAAACTGTAGGGACTTTAACCCTTAGACAATAGGAGGGTTACCCACAATGACTTGACATGACTTGTTTACAATATAGATCCTCCCGATAGGAACATCACGGCATGACATGACACAAGTACATCCCAGAATAAACATCGGGTTACAATAGATAAGAAATACAAGTAAATACATTCTGAAGTTACAATTACATCAACACTCCCTCTTAACTAGTAAGGTATTCTCTCGACACAATTTTCATCACTGGTCTTCTTCTCTGGATCATCTCATCATATGTATCTTCAAGTCATCTTCATCTTCAAGTCGTCTTCATCTTCAAGTCATCTTTATCTTTGGATCTAGATCATCACTCGATTTGGATCATCATCATTGGATCTAGATCATCACTCGATTTGGATCATCATCACTAGATCTGGATCATCACTCGATCTAGATCATCACCAGACATCGTCACTGTATCTGGATCATCACTGGACACCGTCACTAGATTTGGATCATCACTCGATCTGGATCATCACTGGATCTGGATCATCATTGCTGGATCATCATTACTGGATCATCATGGGTGCTATCTCATGATTCTTCTCGTCACAGGAAGTTCTACAGAGCCAACCCTTTTTCATGCTGGTTGTAGGCCTAGCCTCCATGTAGGTCTTCTTCAATGCTTATATCTGACACCAAGTTAGAATGGCCTGTCCAGCACTTACATCTGACCTACTTGTTAGAAAGGCATGCCCAACACTCACATCTGATCATGTAGGAACCAATCCTATAATCACATTAGAAAGGCCCAACACTCACATTCACTAGCATGATAGGACACAACTACTATCGTCTGTGAAAAGGATCAGCACTTACAACCACCAGCATGATAGGACACAACTACTATCATCTGTGGAAGGGCACAACACTCACATCCACTAGCATGGTAAGACACACCTACTACCATCTATGGAAAGGCACATCACTTACAATCACCAACATGGTAGGAAACACCTACTACCATCTGTGAAAAGGCGCAGCACTCACATCCACTAGCATGATAGGACACACCTACTATCATCTGTGGAAAGGCTCTGCACTTACATTTGATCATGTGGGAACACATCCCTTAGTCACATCAGAATGGCTCTCAGTCCAAGACTGAGGATTCCTGGTACCTCACCAGGTAGCTCCATTCCAAGAATGGCGGTAGCCCTTATATCTAACACCAAGTCATAATGGCCAGCACTCACATATGACATGGAAGGAACCTAATCCTTTAGCCATGATAGAATGGCTCAGCCCTTACATCTGATCAAGTGGGAACAAATCCCTCTATCACATCAGAATGGCCATGCACTCATATATGATCATGTGAGAACACATCTCACAGTCATATTAGAACGGGCCTCAGTCCCAGACAAGTATTCCTGGTACCTCACTAGGCAGCTCGATTCGAAGAATGGAAATAACCCTTATATCTGATCATGTAGGAACTAATCCTATAGTCATATAAAAATGGCTCAGCACTCATATCTGTCATGGAAGGAACCAATCCTCTCACCATGACAGAATGGATCAGCCCTTACACTTGACCATGGAAGGAACCAATCCTTTCACCATGTCAGAATGGCTATGGGTCTCATCATTTTTCCCTTCGAGGAAACCTCTGATCTAGAGAACACCAAGCTTTTCCCTGAAGTACTCGAACTTCACCCTAGCCAATGGATTTGTCAACACATTAGCTATCTGTTCCTCCATCGCAACATACTAGAGCTTTACTGCTCCCCTCTGCACCATATCCCTGATGTAGTGATACTTGATCTTGATATGCTTTGACTTGTCATGGAATACTGGATTCTCTAACAACTTCATGCAACTATGGTTGTCACAATGTATACAAGTAGCATCCAACTGGAGATAAAATAAATCAAATAGTAGCTTCCGCAGCCATACTGCCTCACAACTAGATGAACAAGCCATGACATACTCTGCTTCAGCTGTACTAAGTGCCACACAGGATTGCTTCCTGCTAAACCAAGAGATCACACCTGATCCCATACTGAAGCAACACCCTAAAGTGCTCTTCCTATCAATGGCACTTCCTGCCCAATTTGAATCAACATAGCCCTCCAGGTTAATCTTCTTACTTGACTCATACTTGATCCCATAATCAACTGTACCCCTCAGGTACCTCAGAATATGCTTTGCAGCAATAAAGTGAACATGTCTCGGATCTGTCAGGAACTGTGTCACATGCCCCAATTTTGCAAAATAATATTATCTTATTTTGATTTGATTCCAAGACATTATGTTAAATTTAATGCTAAGTTGTAACTGATGACTCAGCAGAGTCAAGGATGTGGAATGTAATTCTGAATATTTTAATTTTTAATAAATAAAAGTGGAGACAACAGCTTGGGAGAGCTGTTAAAAAGAGTGTTACTGGTCAAGTTGGTGGAGGAGACTAGGTGGAGAGCAAATAGACAAGTGGCAGCATCCTCAAACACTTCCTATGTTGTAGGTGGAAACCTCCCTACATTTGGGGTCATGATCCCCCAAGAAAGTGGGATCAGAGCAGGTGGCTCAATTAATGACAACTAACCCAAAAAGACCTAGGCAATCTTAATAAAAAAACCCCATTGAAGAGAGTTGAGGCTGCTCATTCCAAGAGAAGAATCATTCAGGTGAATGCACTTCAAGGAATTCATTGGGAAGGGAATTTTTGAGGAAGGTGTTTGAGGGGTAAACTGCAGGAACGTGATCTAGTATAGCTTTCTAGCTGAAAGATCTTGTTGCAGTGTGCAGAGTTGGTATTGAGTCTTTGGACTAGTACTTTGTTGTTTGCTCCACCTAGTTCCAGCCAAGGAGACCAGAACAGGATTGGGGGTCTTGAGAAGTTGTTGTTTGAGTGCTCTCCAGTAGTTGGTAGGGAGGAACAGCCTCCCAACGCTATTGTCATCCAGCTTTAAAATAGGTTCCATTATCTTTTAATTTCTGTGTTAAAGTTTATATCTGTGTGTGAACAAATAATGAATGATTATATGTTATGTTGTAAACTATTAAGTTTGAAATCTCTTAGTTGTTTTAATGCTGAATCTGTTCTTTGATGAAAAATAAATCCTACCTGTGTTTTTCCCCATCTGGAGTAAATCCAAATCATACTCTAGAAGAGGTAGTGTGTTTAAATGAATGAAGTATGATAGCAATATGAAATGAATAGAGTACTTATGTTTTTTAGAGTATTGAAATGTTTTATTCAGTAGATAGTTTTTTTTCCAGAAAGAATATTAATCTGTTTCATAGAGTTGTTGTCAAAACAAGACTGTGTATTTAGAATATCAGAAAAAAAATAGAATCATATTATTATTACTAATAGTAGTATGTTCAAGTATGTAATTCATTCTTCTACACAGTACCTACTTCTATAAACTATACATCTATACTGAAATAGAAGAAATAGTATTATCAGTTGAATGCTTATTATTTATGTTAAGTAAAGATGTAAATATAATTCTGTTAGTTTATTTATTTTCCAATAGTATTAATTAATTTACCTGCAAATATCTGAACTATAAATAAGAACTTGATAACTCTTATAGTATTCTTTTCTTAGTATTAATAACTAAAGACAATAGTAACCTATGCATAAAGCATTATTAATAAAGAAATGTCCTTACACACTTACAGACAAATTAGATGTAAGGAGTATTGATAGGATGAAAGTTCTCATTTCTTTTACCAAGCTTACAAAAATAATCTTATTAAATAAACACAATTATTATAGATTGCTTTCAGTCTTATTTAATAATATATATAAACACAAACATAAACTTAAGAGAATACATTATTCATAGATAATAATGTTATTAATACAAATAATATTACTATTAACAATAAACAGTATGGTTTATAAATTAATAATTCTTTTAAACAAACTGAAGAAATCTTGTGATAGTAATTGAATTAACAAAATAACCATACAGAAATTATTACTTTATAAAAGTTAAATAGGATAAACCCTAGCTCATATTCTGAGCATAATCTATCTGTATTCTTATATACTTTAGTAACCTAGGTTAAACCATAAGTTAGTTCTTTTTAAACTATTAAAGAACCAACTGAATCTACAACACAGAAATGAAATACATTACTGATCAACATGTACAAAATGTACTTATAAAAGAAACTGTACCTTTTCTTTTTACTAACAGCATGTATCTATAGAAATAAATGTCAGGGTTAAAACCCTTATAATTATTACATTTACAAATATCAAAACATTGAAGTAATAAATGAAATTCATTTAAATTATGTAACCATTAAATAACCAGGATAATATAATTTACTCTACTCACAGTCCAGCGAAAGGAAAACTACACAAACAACAAGCCATGAGCAACAATAATCTACACAAGTTGCAGAGTAAGAACCTAGCCACTAATAATGGCTTTTAAACCCACACACCAGTGACAAAAGAAGCACTGAATCAAGACAGAAGGCAACCGGAGCAAGGAGGAACGACGACCGCCATGGAAGCCAAGCAGAGTAGCCTCAAGGGCCAGCGCAAACTACGGGGAAGAATGATACGGATTAGGTTTACAATAGTGTTTTATATCTCCCACGCTTGGTCAGGAGACGACCACGTGGTCACATAAAAATCAAACATGCAGTGGGTTGTATACCATAGTGCCTGCGTAAAAACAAAATCCAATTATTAAATCATTGGGAACGAAGCTTAAACTATGATATCAACCCAATAATGTTGCCATGCAATTCGATAATCATATGTGCCTTATCATATACTAGTGTAGTGACAAGAATGTCAACGCTATGGTTACGTTGACCTATCAAGGAATGTCACTTATAAACCTTAGTTAAAGCCCGAAAATCAATCATGCATAAGACTCATTCCACTATAACCTTATGTTATTGTATTGCAATATCACATTTA
This sequence comes from Pseudotsuga menziesii, assembly GCA_001517045.1. Classification (NCBI taxonomy): domain Eukaryota; kingdom Viridiplantae; phylum Streptophyta; class Pinopsida; order Pinales; family Pinaceae; genus Pseudotsuga; species Pseudotsuga menziesii. The sequence goes on along the minus strand of LPNX010826179.1, from coordinate 107,408 downwards.
CAATTTAAATGGTTGCATTTATTTCCTCTAAACATTATTTTTATTATAAGATAGAAATCAAATAATTCATGTCTTATTTATAGATAGAGATCAATGTTTTAGGTCTTTACTACAGATAAGAGACCAATGTTTTATGGGAGAGCTCATGCTAATCACCCATCAACCATAGTTTTCTTTTGTACAAGATTTTAATTTATATATGGTAAATCTATTATACAAAGACTTCACAAGTTAAAATTTTTATAAATGGCATAATGTAATAGTTGAGAGGATTATAAACTCTAATTTAAATATGTTTATGATCATGAACTAATTAAAGACTGAATGTCTATCAAACAAACAGATTATGCATGTCTATAAGACTTACATGAACTAATAACTCAAATAGTAACAAAACTTTGAAGTGGTATACAACTTATTGTAAGAACACTATTATGAAATTATGTACCCAGTTCATAGCGGAAATACTTCGATGGATTGTGGTTATGACACAAACTGGAAGTTACTAAAGATTCACTAGGTCAATTGGGTAGTAAAGTAATTATAGAACTAAACAAGATAACTAGAATATGAATGATCCTATTGAATCCAAAAATTACTAGAACCATAGGGTTCGACATGAAAATAAAATACAGGAAAACTATGATCTCATGTAGGAAGGCATTATGGTTTTCAGTTTACTCAATTGATTTTATACTGTCCAAAGGTTAACAGGCTGTAAGTCACCTCGCAGAAGCGAAATGTGGGACAGTCATTACACATATAAGAAAATGTTTTGTTATATAAATACTGACAAAACAATCATTATATCATTGCAAATTACTTAGGCTAAAGTAAAAGTACTTGTATCAGAGATTCTAATTCTTAGAGTTGCCAACATATTCTTTTGTCGCTACTTACTTCTGAACATTATTACAAGAAAAACTAAGGGAATCCAAATGGTTTTACCTTATAGAAGCTGTTTAGAGTTTAGCAGCTTAATTACTAAGCTTTTTAATTGCAATTAAAATAATGTTGATACTTTAAAGAACTTCTAATACGTACTCGATCAATCATACCTGTAAACCTGTAAGAATCAGTATTCATCTGCGTTAGCACGATTGCTAAGTAAGCCCCGGATTCAAAAGTTAAATTCCACCTACTTGACATGAAAAGACTCATTAGTAAACTGAAGTGAAACAGCACGCAAGAAGACTTTATTCTTGTCACAAAAATGAACTGTTAAGTTATTATAAATAAGGTTTAGTGAAACTAATTACTTGACTGTTTCTTTTATTTACAAACTGTTAGCTGTTAGTAGACCGTAGGTTTTAGCATTTATTTTTATCTCAAAATTTTAAATTTTTGTGAAAATTTGGGGTTTTGACAAACTGGCTCAAGGTGTTCACAGCAAAGCAAATATTTGGTCTTGTGTTCGTTAGGTATAATAAGGACCCAATCATCTGACGATACATCATAGCATCAACCGTCTTTGATGAAGCATCACTCAATAGCTTCAGGTTCGATGCCATAGGTGTGGCCATAGCCTTGCAGTCCATCATCCCAAACCTCTTCAGGATCTCTACTGTATATTTCCCTTGTCCCAAGGAATTCCCATCTGCATTCTGCCACACCTCCATGCCTAGAAAATAATGCATCATACCCAAGTCCTTCATTTCGAACTCAGCAGCAAGCTTCCTCTTCGTATCAGCAATCAACCCATCCATACCTGTTACAAACAAATCATCTACATACAGTAGGAGCATCACTGGGTTGCCATCTTCAACCTTGTGGTAAAGGTTGGAATCTGATTTACTCTTAGTAAAGCCTAAACTAGATAGAAAGCAATCAATTCTGTTGTACCAAGTCCTGGGTGCCTATTTCAAACCATACAGGGCTTTCTTTAATCTGCATACATGAGACTCTCTGTCATGTGTCTCAAAACCGAGTGGTTGCTCCATGTACACTTCCTCTTCCACTACACCATTCAAGAAAGCAGTCTTGACATCCATTTGGTGTATATTCCATTTTATCACTGCAGCTAGAGAAAGTATTGATCTGATGGAAGTGTATCTGGCTACATGTGCAAAGGTTTCTTCATAGTCTATACCTTCTTTCTGGGAGAAATCACGAGTAACAAATCTTGCCTTATATTTCTCTATACTACCATTTGCAACATGCTTGATCTTGTAGATCCATTTGGAAGTTACAACTGATTTCCCTTCTGGTCTTGGGACAACATCCCAAACATCATTCTTCATGATCGACTGATACTCTTTGATCATAGCATCCTTCCTTTCTTTTCGTTCTGTTGCTTCTTCATAATTGGGAAGGTTCTTTATCAATGAAATCACATAGTAATGCTACATACCCGAAGCAGGATCTGGTCCTCTTTCTTTCTCCGTGATTCTCTTCTAGAGCCCCATATCTTTCTCCACCTTGGATAACTTCTCATACCCAAGCAGGTTTCCTCTTATGAGGATTCTTTTCCTAAGGTGGATCTATAGGTCTTTGTGGTTCTTCAAATTCTCAATCTTCTTCTTGAGCTTCTTCAGATTCTTCAGTATGTTTCTTTCTGGATTTGTTGTAAGCTGTGTCTTCATCAAATGTCACATCTATATTGATATCAATCTTCTTGAATCTTGGGAAGTATATTCTGTAAGCCTTCGAGTTTTCAGAATATCCCACAAATATACCCTTCTTACCTAAAGGATCTAATTTTGTTCTCTTCTCTCTTGGAATGTGTATATACACAGGACAGCAGAATATTCTGAGATGGCTGACTTCTGGTCTCTTGCCGGAGAAGAATTCTTTGGGAGTCTTGTTCTTGAGTACTCTATGTGGAGTACGGTTCTGTACATACACCACTATTTTGGCGGCTTCCGCCCAGAGATGCATAGGAAGATATTGATCATGAAGCATTGCTCTTGTAACTTCCATGATAGTTCTATTCTTCCTTTCTGCAACCCCATTCTGTTGTGGATTATAAGGAGTGGTAAACTCTCTCTTAATCCCTGAGTCTTTGCATAGCTCTTTGAATTCATTTGAAGTGAATTCTCCGACATTGTCTGATTGAAAGGTCTTGATCTTCTTTTCAGTGTGATTCTCGATCAAGGCTTTGAATTCCTTGAAGTTGCTGAATAATTAGTCTTTGTTCTTCATGAAGTAAACCCATGTCTTCCTAGAAAAGTCATCAATAAAAGAAACATAATATGCATACCCGCTCAGTGATCTTGATGACATAGGACTACATACATTGGAGTGGATGATTTCCAAGATTCCTTTGGCTTTGCTTTTGCTGCTTGGAAATTTCTTCTTTGTATTCTTTCCTTTCGTACATCCTTTGCAGACCTCATCATGTTTTGCTTGGATTTTTGGAAGACCTTCAACAACTTTGCTTGCAAGCCTTCTATGCCAAAGTTCATCTGGATCTACTGTGTCATGGACCAATTCTTGTTCTGGATAGCCCTTTAATTTGTACAAACCTCCTTCTTGTTCTCCAATCACTACTGCATCATCGATGGTCTTTCCTTTTGGCCACGTTATGACTTGACCATGTATGAATGCAACCCTCATTCCTTTTGCATCTAATGCAGATATGGAGAGAAGGTTCTTCTTGAGTCCTGGCACAAGCAATACTTCCTTCATTGTCATAGAATTTCCAGAGTCTAGTTTATAGGAGGATTCCCCACTACCTTTTATTGGATACTGGTAGTCATGTCCTAGCTTCACCTTGTGAGGTGATTCATGTTCTGACAGTTTCACAAAGGATTCCTTTAATCTTGTCATATGCTTAGAAGCCCCACTGTCTATAAGCCAATTAGTGCTTCCATGAGTAATGTTTCCTGTAAGAGCGGAAATAAAAACATATTCATCTTCACTGGAAGAATCTTCACTTTCATATCTGGTTTTCTTCTTGGAAGGTTCATCATCCTCTCCAGCATGAGCATGATGTCTTCTCTTGTTTCCCTTCTTCTTATGAGATTAAATCTTGTTTCTAGGACAGTCTTTTGCAAAGTGTCCTCTTTCATCACATGTATAACATATCAATCTAGATAGGTCCTTTCTAATGTTATCTTTATGGTAAAAGTTCTTACCTTTGGAGTGATGAGGGTTTCTTTTGCCTTTCTTGGAGTGAACTGTGAGGGCTTGATCTTCACTTCCCATCTTCTCTTCTCGAGATGCTATCCGAGCTTCTTCTTGAGAGCATTCTTCCCATAGTCTGCTGAACTTGACTAACTTCTTTCTGGCACAGATTCCTTGGATGAATGAATCCCATGACCTAGGGAGGCCATTCAGTGTTGTCATCACAATTTCTGCATTCTCCACTTCTTCATCTACAACTTCTAGTTGTTCTTTTATTTGGGAGACCCTTGTGAAGTAAGACTGGATGGTCTCAGCATTTTGGATCTTTACATTCTTCAATTGATTCCTTAGAGTTATCTTTTGATTGATGTTCTTCCCTTCAAATAGTTTGGTTAGGGCATCAAACATAGCTTTAGGTGTCTTGAGAGAGGACACCTATGGGATGAGGTGATCCTGGATAGAATCAACAATGATTCTCTTTTCCATAACCAACTTCTTCTTATGTAATTCCTTTTCCTCATCTCCCTCTGGAACTGGAACCTCCTGATTGATATAGGAGTCCAACTCATTTTCTTCCAGGACCAGGGAAATCCTATACTTCCAAGCTCATAAGTTATCAGCTCCCTCAAGATTTTCATCAAGCTTGGTATGATGAGACATCTTAACTGAGAACCTCAAATGGAAGTACAAAATATTTAGATCTTACCAGGTCAAGATGTCGGATCTGGATTTTATCCCTAACTTCAATTTTAGGGAGGAGATCAATCTAGGCCTGGGATTACTGAAAAATTCCAACCAATTGCTTTGAATTTTATCCCTAACTTCAATTTTAGGGAGGAGATCAATCTAGGCCTGGGCTCACTGAAAAATTCCTCTTCTATGAAAAGCCCTAATTTCCAACAGTAGTGTCGGGTCCAAAACTGAAAAACCTCAGAATTGGATTCTGCTTCGACAGAAAGATGCGCCCTAGGGAGGAGAGTTATCCCAACCTTCTTTTGTTGAAAATCTATGGAGAGAGATCCACAAAGTAGGAAGTCCTAGTTCTTGCATCTCCACAGTGTCTTCTTCTCAGGTTAGCTCTGATACCATGTTATAATTTTAACATTAAGCTTAGCATAACATTAGGATCTTTAACTGAGAGAACAACAAGCACAAAAATCAAACATAAGAGACAATGAACACAGTGTTTTTCCTTGGGGAAACCATCAATGGAGAAAACCCCGCAACTTCCTCAGAGATAGAATCAACACCAAAGTAAAACCCAAAAACAGTAAGTGATCTCCTGATAGCAGTAACCTTCTTTCTATCTAGCCCTAGTGTCTTCTCCTTCCTCAACTATGCACTACACCTGAGTGTGTATGAGATGTGTTCTAAATAGCGAGTCCATCTCGCTATTTATACTAATCCCGACATGACTAAAACCCTACTAGGGCTGACCTCTCTAGGCCCAGTCTAATAACCCTAGTTCCCCAAAACTGTGGGGACTTTAACCCTTAGACAAGACGAGGGTTACCCACAATGACTTGACATGACTTGTTTACAATATAGATCCTCCCGATAGGAACATCGGGGCATGACATGACACAAGTACATCCCAGAATAAACATCAGGTTACAATAGATAATAAATACAAGTAAATACATTCCGAAGTTACAATTACATCAACAATAAGATCCCTTTGAGATAAAATGTATTAAATATTTCCTTTAATACCCTTAAATGGGTTCAAAATGGCCCAATTATACTCAATACAACTTTCTTAGCCTTAAACCATAATTTTATGGTTAGATAACCCATTTTAGATTATGAAATACGGGGTTATAAAACTTATAGTATAAGGTCCTATATTATAATATAAATATCTCACTAGTTTTATCAATTAGATTTAGCTTAGCTTCTTGAGAGGAGAAATTATTATCCTCCCCACTAAAGTTCAAATCCCACTTGGACATGTTTGATCTTCGTGAACTAATTATTGAATGAGCTTCTTCATGGGGTATGATACATATCGTACTCATAAGTTGGAATATATTTTCTTTAGTTTAGCTTGTTCGTTGTTGAGCGTGTCATATATTAAGTTAGAGAAGGTAGAGTCCACACTCTAAATTAACTAAAAGCAGACAAAGTAATTATGAAATTGGAGAGATATAAAGAATATAAATAAAGAACCAAAAAAACTATGGATTTCTAAATTTTATGCTTCATATTACTATCATTTATTGGAATGTTGAATTAATAAAATGTGAGGTGGAGTTCATGTCTAAGTTAAACTAAAAATGAAAAGTGATTATGTGATTGGAGAGATGTGAGATATTGATTTCTAAACAAAGAATAAAGAAAATTTTGATTTCTAAATTTTGTGTACAAAAGTACGAAAACAAAGACATAAACAACATCAAAGTGATGCATATTTTATACATTCAAAATTTGTATAAAGAATTGTGGCATTCTAAAATCAGCAAGACCCCCACATATAATACAAGATTGGTAAACATGACCACATTCATTTTCTTCATATGTTTTATAATTGAAATAATAATTTAAAATTGTTTAAAAAATATGGTTACAATATACGTACCACATATTTTCAAAGCCTTAATACATATAAATTTGTCTAATAACCTTTCTAAATTTATTTTATATATTTATTTGTAAATTATTTGGATTTCTATTATTTTAAACAAAATTTGCAAATAGCATTAATTCAAGTATTTCCCGGAAAAAAAACTATAGATAGAATACAATATTATCATTTGGAGTCCAAAATATGGAACTAATCCCAACATAATAACAAAATGGAAGTATTGTATTCTAGCAAGGTTATGATTACTATGATTCAAAAAGACATAAAGCATTAAACTTAAACTATTCTCCAAGTTCATCATTTGAAATGGAAGTTAAAGGCATCTCATGGGCATGGGAGGATTTAGGAACTAAAGTAGGGGTTGGTTTGGGAGTTGAGGTAGTAAGGTTCAGTTTTATAATTTTTTTGTTCTCTTATTGAATCTTATTTATTATTAACATTTCATTCCTTTTTTTTTATTATCTATAGGAGGACATTTCCCAAATCATATTTAACTAGCCAATGCATTAGATCTCATTTCCCTTTTTTTAGATCTAGAGGAAGAAATTTACCAATAGATAATTAACTAACCAATATAAATAAAAAAATTTGTAGTATTTTGTGTCTTAGTGTGGGTGTATCCAATGTCCTTGACCCACATACTCATTTCCCTCATGATGTCCTCTTCCTTGATGAATTCATCCCCAATATTAACCCATGCTTCGACCTTGGAGATCTAATCATAGATAGGACCAATATCTTGTTGAGGTAAGTCTCTTTGGATTCCCTTCCCCCTAGACCTACTCCTTGGTTTGTGTATTTATACTGCTCCCTTGTTTCCATTTTCCTTCCCTTCCTTTGCTCGTCATGGTAAAGAAGAAGCTATGGACTAGACGTAGAATGAAACTTCAAACACAGAGCATGGAGACTAGAGGAATTGGTTTGAAAATAATATGTAAAATCCCTCGGGGTTTCGAGGGAGGAAAAATAAATACTTCCACATAGAGCTCCCCCAACAATAGTATGATAGAAAAAAACAAGATGACTAAGGAAGTAGTTGCATATTACTATAGAACTGATGTGCATTCCTTGTCATGATTTTCCTTATACTGATATCACCAAACTAAACTACCATTTCCCATGCTAAATGTTGAATTCCCACCAACTCGACCATCAACAAGCAATCATCCATGGGGATTGCTTCTGTTGGAGGGTGATACTCTAGACATAAAACCAACTTCATCTCTCACATCCTCCTCATCCTAAACAATCGTCAAATGGCTTCCCTATGCTTCACCATCATACTTGAGATTGCCTCAATCACTTGATCCATTCTTGGTTGAGGTGGTGCCAAGTGGGAGGCATGCCCTCCACCATGTCACTTTCCTAACAACTCATCCGAGAAAAAAAATATTCTATATTATATATACTTAAGAACATTTTTTTCTTAATATATTTATATTATATTAGATATACTTCAAAATGTCTTTTTGAAATTACACATTTCATTGCATATTTAGTAACAAAACTCTATATAAGTTAATATATTAATTAATTGTTTCCGTAACTTTTTAAGTATACAATTTCTAATAAAATTAAATTCATCAAATTGTATTAATATTAGATTAAATCATATTTAAGAAAGTTATTAAATTTTATAAGATGAATTGCAATTTATGAAAGACTTGGTACATAAATATCTTTTTAAATAACCTCCTTTTGTTATAATATATTTATATTTTAATATATAAATTTCAAAAGTAATTAGGCTCTATCAAGCCCCGAGATCGATCAAATCTCTCGAGGTGCAAACCTCTTCTTAGGCATCCATTGATTTGATTCAAACCAAAAGACACATCTTTTTATTTAAGGTCCACATATAATATTTTTATTATTAATATTTAATATTATTTATGGCGGACATATAATATTTTTTATTTTGTTAGGAACGAACATTGCATCATTTCCACACACATGGTTTTAAAACCATATGCAAGGCCCTCCTACAACCATGGGTTGTTTAGGAGGCCTTGCACATGGTCTTAAAACCATTTACAAGGCCCTCCTAAACCATGTATAATAAAACCATGGGTTGTTTAGAATGTCTTGCACATGGTTTTAAAACCATGTGCAAGGCCAACATTGTTTTGCGGATAATTCAATTTTGTGTTTTTTTCTTGACTAACATTTTTTTTTACGGATAATTGAATTTTTACTTTTTTATTGTTTTGTTATGTAGGAAGATTACAATATCTCCCCCATATTAGATTGTTTTTGTGGCTGACATTTATTTTGGCTTATTAGAAAATTTATTTTTTATTAATAAAAATAATGTCACAAAAGTGATATTATTTTTTATTTTGTGTTACAAAATCTCTCCCATAATATTCACTATCACTATTATTTTTTGCCGACATATTACAAACATTACATCAAATTACAAGATCTCTCCCATAATGTTCACTATCACTATTATTTTTTGCCGACATGTTATAAACGCTACTAACGTTACATCATGTTACAAGATCTTCCCCATACTGGGGTGTAGAGCGCTTCTCGACGCAACAACACCAATTTTTTTTATAAATAACAATTAAATAAGATTCATCAAAATGTATTAATATTCAACGGTATCATATTTAAAAAAGTTCTTTAATAAGATGAATTTAAAATGTATATTAATTTTGAAGTGTAGGTAAAATAGAAATCTAAAAATATAAATATCAATTGTGGAAATATATATTGAATTCAATAGTAAATACCATTTAGTTTGGGTAGTCGAAAGGATAAATGTTATCTTTATTATTTGGATTTAAATCCTATTTGTAACATTTTTGTTTTGTGAGCCAATTATTTATAAACTTTTTTTTCAAGTTTGTTTAGTTGTCGTTGATTTAGAGGTTCATAAATTTTTTATATTAAAATCACAAATTTAAACCCCCAAGTATCTAACGCTTTGAACTATAGTTTTATCCAATTTGATGAAATTAGATTAAATTGAATTAACTAAACTCATCAAATTTTATGGAATTCATATACTGCATTAAAATTAGTTAATGTTTATACTTCAATATCTATATCAATATTTTAATATTGTATACATTAGGAGATTTAGTATAAAAAGATAAAATTAAAATTAAATGTTGAGGTCTCAAATCCGTGTTGTACACATAACATAATTGATTTTCGATTTTATTAGAAGTAATTTTGTCCTATTGCTAAATAATATTTATCTCAATATAACCTGTAGGGGTGTAGCTCGATTGGTAATTGAAGTGAAATAAAGGTTATAGTGTATATAGAGGTTACGAGTTGAAATCAACTCGACTTACCCGTGGCTCATTCTTGTGGCATGTGTGGGTGCCCCTAAGGGTATAGTGGTAGAGGGTGAGAATCAACCTCATGTAACACGAGTATGTACACCACCCCAATTGTCAATTCCCCTAATATGAAAAAATATTATCTCAATACAATAACATTTAGTTTACTTAGTTGAAACTAAGTCAACATGATTGAGATTGGTGAAGGTATTGGATTCTCGTGATTCTATAGGGGTTAACATCAAATAATAGAAGTAAATTTGAGGATGAGATGTTACCCCTTATTTTATGTACAGAAAAGTTAATTTTACATTATTTTAGAAGTAATTTTATCTCTATATAGATAACATTTATTTCATTATAATTATATTTATTTTATTTCAATGATAATGTCTCAACATAAAAGAGACACATTAATAAAATTACAAGGTTTTCATGGACAAAACCCATGTTCAAAACCCATTTCCATGAACACTGAAGTCATATTGACACATTTTCAATATAATTAAATGCATTATCCAAACATACAACATAGCTAAGAAGCAGATTGTACATGCAATAATATCGGTAAAATACAATAATATAGGTTGATACAAATGAAGTATTTTCAACGCTTATCCACTGGGCTTGTATGACATATTTTCAATAAAATTAATCTACACAACTAGAAATGTCAACTATACATGCATAATGCTCCATTATAAGCACAATATTTTAAATAGTCTTACCTCTATCTCCTATATTTCAAAAACAAATATTGCATTCCCTATAAGACATCTCTATAAGACATTTGATGAAACCATTAGTGGGCGATCCCTATATTTTGGAATTTGGAATGGATGTCTTAAATTCATATCCAAACATTAATGTCAAATCAAATTCTAATGTCAAATCAAACCCTTCTACCCAACTATAGAGTTGTTAAAAAACAATACGTTGAAAAGATGGTCCTTTAATTTAACAACATTGGGTTTTGCGTAGTTAGTTTTATTTGGTTGAATAACAAGAAAGCCTCTTTGGAATGCTCATTTTTTGAAACCTTGTAATCATGTAATTGATATGGGAAATTGTTTCTAGTTTATGCATCTTTTCACACAAGTGGCAAGGCATATCTATAGATTTGTAATGGCATACATAGAAAGGAATTGAAAATATAAACATAGATCCATTTATAGAAAGGAATTGAAGATATAAACATAAATCCATTTATTAGTATGTAACCATGGATTAAGTTTTATTGTTGCAAATATCTTAAATGGTGACCTGCATGAATCATGCTTAACACGGTGACTTAAATAAGCATCGAACCATCTCATTACATTTTATAAATAATACATGTTATTTTTTTGGCATGTTCACAAAATATACCCCATAATGATGTGTTTTATGATAGGAAATTTATTTCAAACATTTTGTTGAAAAACATACACTTTCATTAATATTCTCCAGCTAAGCATACTATCTGAAGAGTGCATACAATCTGAGGAGTGGATTTTCCTCATGACTATTGGATCAATACATTTTTTAGTAATATAGTCTTGGATAAAACCTTCTCTTTTCCAAGTTGCATTTGATGAAGTATTAAAAAGGCTTAACGAGCATACATATTATATGCATACCTTAATGCAATCATCGCAGTCCAATATACAATGGTTCTTTTTTACTTTACATCAAATACACATGCAATTTCTATGCTCTCACATTTGACATACACAAGAAAAATATAATTTTATATAATAATATGTGATTCAAACCCATTCTGAATTGCATAGCCATGGTTCATCTTACCTTTTTGCAAATATCTTAAATGGTACATTCCTGAAGAACACTTACCATTCTAATAGGTGTTGACACAATGTCCTATGCTTGATTTTGATGGAAAGGTGCCAAGGTCTCAATTGCATATGCTTTATGATAATACAAAGAAATCACCACAATCTTACATGTTTGCAACATAGAGAAAACACTATGAATCAAGTGTAGAATGATGGAGATGTGTGTTCACTCCAAAAACTACTTTTAGTGGACCATCCTTCTTCCAAATGGGTTTATTGCTAATGTTTGTTTCCTCTCAATTTTGTTGAGGTGGTCCATGAACAATGACAAAAGCATCATCAAATTTTCAAATAAAAATAAGAAGCACATGCAAATATGTCAAAAACATTGATCTTTTTGTTGTTATATTGAAACTGACATATATCAATCTTATCCATGTAGTTATAAAGCAACGATAGGGATTAAATGAAACTATGGCACAACCTCTCAATGCTTAACTTGTTTCATTTTTTCATTTATGTATTATGGAACTCAACTTTTCTTTCGTTTTAATTTATTGGAATCACATATGTTGTATTTTACATCTCAACTATACTAAGTTGTAGAGGGCACCTTGCTTTCTGAGTGAAATAATGAAGTCAAGTTGATTAAAAAATAAATAAATATATAAATAAGGACTTGAACGTTCTGTCATTTTAATTTTTTGTTGTTACAAATGTTAAGATACAAATATTAGCCATATTGGGTCTTAGAGTGTACATTGCTTCTGTTGATGTAGTGAAAAAGCAAGTCCATTTAATAATGATAGTAAATACACAATTAAAGATGAAAATGAGAGGAGATTTTAAGATGCTATGCATATGTGTATTTGATTATTATTAATCATCTTGCCATAAAAACTAACACCCCAAGGTTCAAGGTCTTCACTATGGTTAATGATGTGCAACTATGGAAGTAATGCTACTATCACCTTAGCAATTACTTCCCTTCTCTTTAGTGGATTGGGTAAACCACTAGGGGGAATTCCTTAAAGGAAACTAAGTGTCAAGAAATTGATGATAAGACAAATTGACTTAGGTTGCAAAGTTAATTATGGATAGATTATGGTTGTGAGTTAGAATAGATTAGTAGGCTCAGAAATATGAACAAGTGTTAAAAGAGATATTGAAGATTCTAGAGATCAAAAGAATCATAATGCTAATTCATTATTTAATTAAAATATTCATAAAATAAGATTATGCAACCAATAAGCTCACGGGAAAAGTGTTTTTCCAATGATAAACAACTTGTTACAAAAAAAGATCAAAAGATGTTAAATGAGTCTTAATGAGATGAAAGTGAAGTCTCTCACATTAGATCATTGTAGTTTTAGATGACATTTTTATTGTTACATATGATGAATTAATTTTAATAGCCAAAAATGAAAACAAAGCTTTAAATCATAAAGAATACTCTGAAATTGCTAAGTGAACCAATTTGAAGCTTGATGAAAATTTGTAAATCAATTCTAAAAATGAATCTCATTAAAATATAACTTTGTTGGAGCAGGGTCCCGCAGCTACAAAAGAAGCTGCTAGTTTTGGCGGAGAGATAAGTTTTGGCGGAAAGAGGACAAGGCAGAGCTACGACGTCGTAGCACGTTTCTAGCTGGAGAGCAGAGCCGGAAACCATGACTTTTTGAGATGTGGAAGTCAAAGAAAGACAACGGTACCTGAGCGGCCGAGAGAAGAAAGCTCAACCATTGCATTGAAGGCAGCGGCGGAAGACAGGAGGGCTCAGCGACCCTCATAAAGAAGAAGGAGCAACGAGGCTCAAGCATTGAAGGCGAAGGACAGAAAGCAGGAAGCGGTGCATAGTACCCATGGTCAATGCTGGGAAGCATGGAAGACTGCAGAGAGCTGTGGTGTGACGAGAAGCGGCTACCTCAAGGACAGAGAGGACCGACTGTCACTATTTAGGGTTTGAGTTTACTGTTGGGACAGGCCCACAGTGTTGTAATGGTGGGACCTTCGGGCCGCCTATAAAAGCTTGCATTTTGTATTGTAAAGGGTTAGCTAGGCAGTCAGTTAACCAGTTGGTTGGCTCGTAGAATGAGTCGTTAGTCGGTCAATAGATTATTTTGAGGTAGACTCAGGAGTCAGTCAGACAGACTGTGTTGTAACGATCCAGACACCTAGCTTGTGTGTGAGTCATTTGAGTCTGTATGTAACCATCCACAGAGAGGACAGAGAGGGAAGGATCTATTGAAAGAAAGGCAATATAGAGATAGAAATAGGCCAGAGATCTAGAAGAGATCTGCGCTGCGTATGCGGTGCAGTAGACTGTGCTAACTTCCCTCAAGATATATAATAGAAGCACAGTTTGGTGGACGTAACTCCCATCCTGGGGGTGAACCACGTTAAATCTGCGTGTTATGTGTTGTATGAATGTGATTGTATGTACTTATTGTTGCTAGTTATCATGCATATAATGATAGTTGCAGTAAGTGAATGTATGTATTGTTCAGCTCATGGTAATGCAAGATGATAGAGATAAGTTGAAGTATTTTAGTAAACTACTTAAAGACTCCTTTACGTCTGTTTCTAACGACCATTTACTCACAATATAACTTCTGGGAAGTAGAGTTTCGCACCGTGAGACAGTCAACGCTAAGAGTGCAAAGTTGTAGTGGTAAGATATCGCAGAGAGGCGATATCGCACCGGCAGAGGAGCTGCGGTGCGCGATACTGTGAGCTGAGGGCTTAGCATTGAGGAGAGGCTGGGTGTCCCGCGGTGCGCAGAGGTGCGATAAGGTTGGGGATATTGTGAGTGAGTGGAAGTTGTGCGACGCGGGAAGAAACCGTGCGACTTGCGTGTGGATAAGGATCGCATGGCTAGAAGTGTTGCGAGGGGACGGGGATGTGCGATGCGTCGATATAGCTGACCTTGTGACTCACAAGAGTAAGAAGAGAGAAGTAGGATGCTCAGAACCTAGTCCAAGACACTTGAATCTTGGCCAACCCATTAGATTCACTTCGGGTGAGACTTCAGATCGCTTCGCGGTCTGTCGCCGAAAGGGCCAGTGAGTTAGGGGTGTTGTTAATTGATTATAGTAAACCCGGGTCTGCCCATGCAATCAACAAATGGTTCCGTTGCCGATTTAAACGACTGGGAGTCAATGTTCTATTGGCATCCTACTAGAGAAGAGTTTCACCAGTGGCTGGATTCAGACTTAAGGGAGTTCGCTAAGAAAAAGAACCAGAGCCCTAAACTGAGTATAGAGGCCTGGTTAGAAAAGCATATCGCTTCAGACATACACGCTATATTTTTTGCAACCTACAGAAACGAGCTTTTCGACTGGTTATCCAAGTTGACAGATAGGAACACGTTCAAGAAGAAAATAAACATTGTCTGGACACCGGAGCTGATTCAGACCGTGCAGAACCTTGACAATCCGATTACGAGAGCAGTGGACTTCTGGCTAACAAGTGTGCTAGAAGGCTTTGTTACAGAATTTGCAGTTGACCAGAGAAAGAGCTTCAGCGCAGCTGAACGATACTTCTTCAGAGGATACCGTGGTAAGTACCTAAGATCTCTAAACTTGTCCCTTAAGATGCTGTTATATGAAAAAGGAACAATGGATCTAGTCTCAGATGAATAAGTAAAGATAGTAATGTCACAAGAGTTTGAAAGTGATTTTGATGACATTGGACGAACACGTAGTGGAAAGAAGTATAAAGTAGATTTTAGTTCTCCTGTATTTGAAGACAAAT
>LPNX010826179.1:0-88828 GCA_001517045.1 Pseudotsuga menziesii | reverse complement strand
ACAAAGAAAAAGTAAAGGACGAAATTGATAAAATGCTAGCAGCAGGCATCATCGAGCCAGTTGAGGAAAGCGAATGGGTTAGCCCTATGGTAGTGCAAGAAAAGAAAACAAAAGGGGACATCAGGATCTGTGTTGATCTACGAAAACTCAACGATGCATCACTTCATGATCCATTTCCAACATCGTTCACTGATGAAGTGTTAGACAACGTGGGAGGAAAGGAGGTTTACTCCTTCACCGATGGGTTTTCAGGCTACCATCAGATCAGAATACAAACGGAAGATCGATCCAAGACCACCTTTGTAACAGAATGGGGCTCGTTCCAGTATACGGTAATGCCCTTTGGTCTTAAGAATGCACCAGCTATATTTTCTAGAGTAGTAGTTGCTGTATTTAAAGAATACATCCATATGTTTCTAGAAGTATATTTTGATGATTGGACTGTATTTGGACTAATTGACAAGCACATAGGAGATCTAAGACTGATGTTAGAGAAATGTAGGCAGTACCAGATTTCTCTAAACTTGAAAAAATGTATATTCTGTGCACCATTTGGTATCTTGTTGGGTCACATTGTTTGCAGACAAGGCTTGATGGTAGACCCCGCCAAGATCGCTATCATTGTAAACCTTCCAGCACCCAACTCAGTCAAGCAACTGAGGACAGTACTTGGTCATACCGGGTATTATAGAAAGTTCATCAAGGGCTATGCAAAGATTACAGCGCCGATGGAGAAATTGCTCAAGAAGGATGTAAAATTCCTATGGAACGAGGAATGCCAGCAGAGTCTAGACATACTTAAGGAGAAGATGGTTACAGCACCCATCCTAGTATTTCTGGATTGGACTAAGCCTTTCCATGTACATGTGGATGCATCCGGCATTGCATTAGGAGTCGTCTTGACCCAGCCAGGAGAAGGGGATCTTGACCATCCCATCGCATACTCCAGTAGAAAGCTATCCACCGCGGAAAAGAACTACACCACAACAGAAAGGGAGGGCTTAGCTATGGTATATGCGCTGCAGAAGTTCAGGCACTATCTATTGGGCGCCTCATTTAAAATGTTTACTGACCATTCCGCATTGAAGTACCTAGTCAATAAACCAGTGTTAGGGGGAATAATCTGCAGATGGTTACTCCTCTTCGAGGAGTATGATTTTGAAATCATTGTGAAACCAGGAAGACTGAATGCAAGACCGGACCATCTGTCGCGGTTAGACTCAGGAGAAGAACCCAGTAACCTAAGAGACAACCTGCCAGATGCGCCGTTGTTTTCCATATAGATCGCAAATGAGTACTATGCCGACATTATTCAATTCCTCACCATAGGAGTAGCACCTGATGAGTTTACTAAGCAGCAAAAGAAACAGTTGGTTGTTAAGGCAGCAGACTTCACCCTCATTGCAGGATGCCTATACAAGTTAGGCCCGGATGAATTTCTACGCAGATGTGTGATGCCGCACGAAAAAGACGCTATTATCAAAGAAGCTCATTCAGGAACCGCAGGAGGTCATTTCGCAGGAAAACCGACTGCGCAGAAAATCCTGGAGGCAAGATTATGGTGGCCTACATTGCATAAAGACACCACGGACTTTTACAGATGCTGCGATATCTATCAAAGGGTAGGAAAACCCTCGTGACGCGATGAAATGCCACTACGACCGCAGGTCACGCTGCGCGCATTCGACAAATGGGCTATAGATTTTGTGGGTCCTATCAACCCACCGGGGAAGCGCACTGGTGCGAGATATATTATCACTGGGACATAGTACCTCACCAGATGGAAAGAGGCCAAAGCAATAAGAAATTGTGATGCCGCTACAGCTGCACAGTTCCTTTTTGAGAACATCATCAGCAGGTTTGGATGCCCAGTCATTTTGATGAGCGACCAAGGTACACATTTCTTGAACAGTACTATTGAGGCATTAACAGAAGAATTCCATATCCAGCACCATAAGAGCACTCCCTACCACCCACAGGCTAATGGTACAGTAGAGGCCTTCAATAAGATTTTAGAAAATGCTCTTACTAAGATCTGCAATAGCCAGAGGAATGATTGGGACCTCAGAGTTAACGCTGTCTTATGGGTGTATAGAACCACATGCAAGAAACTTACGGGACACACACCTTTCAGCTTGGTATATGGACAGGAGGCTGTTATGCCTATGGAGTACATTCTTCCCAGCTTAAGAATCGCTCAGATTACCGAGATGACCGATACAGACATAGTCGAAGCAAGGCTAGCACAGCTGCTTGCCCTAGAAGAAGATAGGTTCATTATCGAATTCCATCAGAGAGTGCAGAAGGCCCGAGAAAAAGCTTGGCATGACAGACACATTAAGAATAAGACTTTCCAGACTGGAGACCTGGTGCTCCTCTATGACAGCAAATTCATCAAGTTCCCAGGGAAGTTCAAGACACATTGGCTAGGACCATACCAGATCCAACAAGTTAGAAAAGGAGGTGCCGTTCAGCTCAGCCAGCTGAACGGGGAGCTTTTGCCCACATGGATCAATGGCAGTAGGATTAAGCTCTATAGTGACAGCCTCCCCACCTCTCAGCCCTAGCATGAACAGTTTATGACAGTGCAGATGTCCAGTGTAGTTGGAAGGAGGCATCGCACCGGGAATGAGTCTACACCCAAAAAAAAAAAAAAACTTTTTAACACTATTTGTTTGCGCAGGTGATGCAGAGTTGCATCGCTGCAGTAAGATGTTTCCCCCTGCCACGTATTCAGTTTGCAACCGACAGTGGGCTAGTCAAGTCACTATCTGACAGGTAGTTAATGAAGAAATGACCGGTATCCCCTACCGTAGATTTGGCAGCAGTATAATAAATTTTCCAGATTTGGTAAATCTCTGACGAGACCGGCACCCGTACACACGCTTCGAGGAAAATTTGATCATATTTTAGCATTTATTGAGGATTGAAGGATGGGTGTGGTCTTATCCACGCAATTAATATGACCGGCGCACCCAGTCTAGACGACCGTTATGTCCGGGATTGTCGTATTTGACATAAAAGCAGAAAGTATTCAATTGGGACGGTTACGCCAGCAGAAAAACCGAGAGCTGGAGAGTAAGTGTTAAGCATTCCCTATGTCGAGCTAAGTTGTTACAGAGTGCTGTGATTCTCAGAAGTTGCAACCATTGCACGTCCGCCATTTTATGCTAAGTGGGTCCTATCTGAGGACGAGCCGCTGGAAAACATTTTGAGAAGATTTCAGCGTCACGGCCTTGCAGGAGCTATGGCGTCGCCATCTATAGCTAACCCACCGAGCTCGTCCTGACCCAGAGAACAGCCGAAGACAAGGAGCCAATCCCAGCTGGCGGAGGAATCCGGCTCAGAACGGGAGGATGAAGTCCTTAGTACAGTAGACTACCTCATCCCATGAGTTGAAGGCACTCTAGACATCAAAATCTCCAAGAACGGTAAGCTTACTGTTCCCATCCCACCCATAGATTAGCGGGTTAAAGAAAATGGTGATCTCATAGGATATGCTGGCGTAGTTAAATTCATAGATTACAACCTGGGAGACGGTAAGACGTACCCGCTCTTCAAACCAGATCACTATCTGGTGCGTGAGAAAAACCCAAGGACAGGTCGAGAGGAACTTGTCCCCATGCCACATGTTGAGGTTCTTGAACCCTCCGGTCTGCTTAATTTGTTGAGACTACCCCATTTTGGACGTAGTGCAGAGGTCAATGCTGTGGTGCGTATACTACTGTCATGTGTACATGGAGGCTATCTCTAGTTAGGTAGCCGAGTTGACCTCAACATCGACTTGATACACTGCATCACTGGCTTGTCTAAGACTGGTAAATACCCCGACGTACAGGTATTAGGAAAGACCAAGGATTCCAAGCTGCCACCAGTGCTTGTTAAAAAGTATCAGTTACAGCGAGGAGGCAGGGCTTATGATGTTACGAGTTTACAAAATGAGACGCTCAAATTTACAGCCAGCCTGCTTGCAGGAAGACTGTTAACTAAAGTCCGACCAAAGGAAGTCACAGGATCCGTGATCAGTCTGGCCATACAAGTTATGGAGGGAGAACAGTTCAATTGGTCGTTATTCTTATTAAATATGCTTCAGGAAGATTGCTTGGCAGCCCAGGATCACGCGAACCACCCTTTCCATTTCTCATGGCTGCTGGTACTATGCGCCTTTGTCGGCTGGAAGGAGCCACCTAATTCCCAGTTTCCACAACTTCCAGGAGCAGTGCCACGCGGTGTGCACTATGCCAGTTTATGGGAAAGCCCTAGCCTAGCCCGAAAAAAGGTTAATGCGATGGTCTTCTTTGAATACTATTTGCTGCTGAAGGCCATTATCCAAGCATCACCACGCATCAGTAAAGAGACCGTGGATATATTTGACAACTGGCTTAATTTCATCGCAGATAGCCACTTAATTTTTCTAAGGCCTAAAAGGACAAAAAGGGATGACTGGGCCCCCGGCTCCTTCAGAATGACAGTGTAGGATGTTGAGAATGTCATCAAAGGTTTTGATGACCAATGGCAACATGAATACGAAGATACCACGCCACTGCCAATGGAGACCGACCAGACAGACCCAGCAGAAAAGGGCAAAGAAAAATTGGACACCCAGGCACAAGGTACAACAGAAGTGCCACCACCAGGCGACAAGAAAAGAGACCTACCAGAAGATTCAACAGAGACACCTATAACAAAGAATGGGAGCCAAGGGACCACAAAGACACAGTAGAGAAAGAAGCAGAAAACCTCAAAGCCAACCCTGTACGCATCATTGATAGACGATGACTATGAACTCATCGCAACAAGGACGTGTGATACATTGAAGGACTCGATAGACGCGGTGAAGGAGGCGCAGGAAAAGATACAGAGCACAGTAGAAAGACAGCTTCTTGACTTAAAAACTTTCACAGAGAAGACTGCCATGCTACACACTCCACCAGTAACGGCGACCGTCGGAGAAACTTCGCAACAGTCACTATCCCGCGAAGAGAGCTTAGCAACGGATTGCCTCAACACCGTGTTGATTCCACCAGGGAGTATCCGATTCCCTGCGACAACGGCGAACCCACCAGTTCAATTTAAGCAACCCCTTGAGGTTAACCTCACAGAAGTTCACATTGATCAGTTGTATAGAATCCAACAGCAGCTAAGCGCAGAGCTCAGGAGTAGAGAGCTTGCGACTTACCAGCAGAATGCACAGCTAAAGCAAAAGAACACAGCACTCGCCACCAGCTATCAGAAAAAGGTAAACGAGTTGAAAACATATCAGAATAAGGATCAGGAACTCTCCCAGGTACTACAGAATATTGCAATAGAACTCCCTAACTGCAATATCGAGTTCGCACTACCTACCCCGGAGAAGCTACAAAGAGTTGCAGCAAGAGCAAAGGTTCTCGAACAAACTATAGCTAAGATGGATGAGAAAGTAGCTAGGATAAAGGTAGACCACGAGATGTAGATCGCAGAGCTTGAGGCACGTCTACAAGACACCTCCCTAGCAGACCAAAAAGCGCGAGTGGAAGCCTTTCGACTCACCTCTGCACAGATACAATCATGCATTGACGAAGCCCGGGTACTACTAACAAATGCGATGAGCACATGGGCCGAGTTAGATGAGCCACCACAGAAGGTCGAGATCCAGCAGAGTATACAACAAGTAGAGAACACTGCAGTGGCCATGAAAGAAGAAATCAAGAGCCTGACAGCTCTTCAGAAGATGAGGAAAACGAGGGAGATGAACCAATTACAGCAAGAGGTGCAGCAATTAAGAACAAAGGAGTTGCACATCACTGACCTGCTTCAACCCTTTCAGGAGCAAATCATAGAATTAGTTGACGTGGTTGAGCAGAAGGTGAAGGAATTCACGACCACTAGAGAGAAAATTGAAGGAACAGAGGACTCCAAGATTGATCAAGCATTGCTTGATTCGGCAAGACAATGTGCCTAGGAGATGAAGAATGAAGTCGCAGGACTTCAAGGCAGGTTACAGCGCACTTCGCAAGAGGCGAAGGACAAGTTGCAGCAAGAGAAGCCTGTTCCAGGTGGCTCGAGGACGAGCCACAAGTAAGTGTTAGGGGACTGTTGGAGCAGGTTCACGCAGCTACAGAAGAAGCTGCTAGTTTTGGCGGAAAGAGGACAAGGCAGAGCTACGACGCCGTAGCACGTTTCCAGCTGGAGAGCAGAGCTGGAAACCATGACTTTTTGAGATGCGGAATTCAAAGAAAGACAACAGTACCTGAGCGGCCGAGAGAAGAAAGCTCAACGACTGCATTGAAGGAAGCGACGGAAGACAGGAGGGCTCAGCGACCCTCATAAAGAAGAAGGAGCAACGAGGCTCAAGCATTGAAGGCGAAGGACAGAAAGTAAGGAAGTGGTGCATAGTACCCATGGTCAGTGCCGGGAAGCATGGAAGACTACAGAGAGCTGTGGTGTGACGGGAAGCGGCTACCTCAAGGACAGAGAGGACCGAATGTCACTATTTAGGGTTTGGGTTTACTGTTGGGACAGGCCCACAATGTTGTAATGGCGAGACCTTCGGGCCGCCTATAAAAGCTTGCATTTTGTATTGTAAAGGGTTAGCTAGGCAGTCAGTTAACCAGTTGGTTGGCTCGAAGAATGAGTCGTTAGTCGGTCAATAGATTATTTTGAGGTAGACTCAGGAGTCAGTCAGACAGACTGTGTTGTAACGATCCAGACACCTAGCTTGTCTGTGAGTCATTTGAGTCTGTATGTAACCATCCACAGAGAGGACAGAGAGGGAAGGATCTATTGAAAGAAAGGCAATATAGAGATAGAAATAGGCCAGAGATCTAGAAGAGATCTCGCGCTGCGTATGCGGTGCAGCAGACTGTGCTAACTTCCCTCAAGATATATAATAGAAGCACAGTTTGGTGGACGTAACTCCCATCCTGGGGGCGAACCACGTTAAATCTGCATGTTATGTGTTGTATGAATGTGATTGTATGTACTTATTGTTGCTAGTTATCATGCATGTAATGATAGTTGCAGTAAGTGAATTTATGTATTGTTCAGCTCATGGTAATGCAAGATGATAGAGATAAGTTGAAGTATTTTAGTAAACTGCTTAAAGACTCCTTTACGTCTGTTTCTAACGACCATTTACTCACAATATAACTTCTGGGAAGTAGAGTTTCTCACTGTGACACAGTCAACGCTAAGAGTGCAAAGTCGTAGTGGTAAGATATCGCAGAGAGGTGATATCGCACCGGGAGAGGAGCTGCGGTGCACGATGCTGTGAGCTGAGGGCTTAGCGTTGAGGAGAGGCTGGGTGTCCCGTGGTGCGCAGAGGTGCGATAAGGTTGGGATATTGTGAGTGAGTGGAAGTTGTGCGACGCGGGAAGAAACCGTGCGACTTGCGCATGGATAAGGATCGCACGGCTAGAAGTGCTGCGAGGGGACAGGGACGTGCGATGCGCCGATATAGCTGACCTTGTGACTCACAAGAGTAAGAAGAGAGAAGTAGGATGCTCAGAACCTGGTCCAAGACACTTGAGTCTTGGCCAACCCATTAGATTCAATTCGGGTGAGACTTCAGATCGCTTCACGATCTGTCGCCGAAAGGGCCAGTGAGTTAGGGGTGTTGTTGATTGATTATAGTAATCCCGGGTCTGCCCATGCAATCAACAAACTTAAGAAACCATAAACTTTTCTTTTATTGGTGGTTTTTCCAATAGAATAAAGTCAATCATTCATTTCATAAACAAATGAACAATTTTAGAGTAGTTTATTAGCCCAAAAGATATATTTGCAAATGAGATGGTGTGGTTAAAGCAACATAAAATTTTCAACAACTTAAATGAGTGAAACTATGTCCAAATAAGCTAGAAAATAGGGAACATAGGGAACATAGGGATTTCTTAGGGAACATTGGGACATAGGGAACATGGATTTCTTACAAGGGGGTGTTTCTCACACATATAACAATTAACATTTAACTACATTTCCTCTATAATACTTTGGCTTGGGCATTCATAAATATGAGTAGTATAGAGAGCATGGAACATAACATATAATAAGTCAATTATGAAAAGGGGGCATGATGGAAATGGGTGAAAAGGCTAGTGAAATGACATGGCATGAAAAATGTCTAGGTAAAATGTTGTAAATTTCGTGAAATGAGTGTCAGACTTACTTACATTACTATGCATCCACCAAAGTCACAAGGATACACACTTATATAAAGGAAGATTTATGAGCACGCCATTATGAATCCTTAGTTATGAAACAACCATACGAGATTCATGAACCATTATAGAGTAACACTATTGACCTCTCATGATCATGTATACACGTAAGAAAGCATTACCATGAGTTAAATAAATATAATATGTCATAACATTGGTGTAAAATAAACATCCTCATTGATCTCTCGCACATGACATGGTGATCTAAGCAAGTTGGAAGTGTCTCTAGAAAATATCCAGGGTAAACCATAGATTTCATTTGTGAAATTGTTGGATGTGATGCAATATCACATAGGCATTTATCACCAAGTCACCCTTACATGTCAAGGGGTAACAATTCACACATAAATGTCACATAGAGGAGGGAGGGGAAGGTTAAGTAATAAAATATAACAACCCAAGAAGAATTCATCAAACATGGATAGAGGTCTTAAGATATAGCTTTGTGTCATTCTATGCTATTGGAATAAAAAATAAAGGAAGATTCAAATTGAACTCATTAACCATTAACAATTTAAAAAAATACCAAGTGCAAATTTTTTTTAATAAGTACTCATAGGAGATTTGAACTCATGACCTTACATTTACAACTTTTCATCTCGATTACTCATTACCAATTACTCTAATCGCATGGGCTCAAGTGCAAAATTTTCATTGCTTAAAACATCTAATGTTAAGATCGATCTCTAGTTTATTTTTTAAATGTTAATTAGTTTATTTTTTCTTTATCAAGGTTACATAGAACATAGAACACGGCCCTTATTTCAAACAAGACATATATGACACATCTTTTCTGGACTACATTGTAAGAAATCATTGTTTCTATGAGTGCATTCCAAAATCTTTGATTTGATCTTTGGTTAAGGATGTTCTAGTAATGTAACAAAACATTGTTCAGATATAAAATACAAAGTTGTTTTAAAAACATTTCCAAATGAGCTTTGACAATTCTTCAAACATTCTTCAAACATTCTTCATGAATATATGGAGTTCTTAACGAGCGCTTGGTATTCGCTCCATATTATGTATTACATTAGGAACTTCAGCTTGTCTACTTACATTTATGCATCATAAATACATAAATTTCTCTAATAATATTCTCAACAATTTGTGACACTTCTTAAATTTAATTATTCAATAAATGGATTTGAGAAACAATACCCATTTAAGAATAAACACAAGATATTTATTGACCATTGTAGCCATATTGCATGTGAATTGTCAAGATTATATTGAGTGATATATTCATTCAAGGTGTTGGTTTAAGGAATAACCTATCAACCCGACCATTTGCACCAATCGGATGACTAGGGCTCCATTTAGTCGACGGCGGTGCTCTGCTGGGCGTCGGATTGGTGCAAATGGTCGGGTTGATAGGTTATTCCTTGGTTTAATCATCAACAATCATTGATTACTTTTATTTATGTAATAATTAATTGTGAGTTGACAGGTCAAAATGTCCCTCTGGTCAACACATGGATTCTCCCCATGGAAAATTCCTGATTAAAATCTCTTTTGTTTGTTATAGGGAATTCATATGAAATTTGAATTATGGCTTGAGAACCGTTACTAATTTTTGGTTTTATCGATTTTGGTTGGATACACTGTTTATGGATTTCTTATAAAGGGGTGTTTATGCTATATAATAAATGTGTTTTAATAATTTACTCTAAGATGCAACCTAACTATCCTATCTAATCTTTTTTTCAAAAGCCACTTTGAGTGATAAAACCAAAGACAACTAAGATTTATAAACAATAGATTTAATGTTTTAGGGATTTCATTAATAAATTGCATAATACAATAGAAGTATAACAACAAGAATATTCTAAATATACATCATGATAAAAATCAAATACTGGGTGAAATAATTTCACAACATATTTGATTCCAATTCAACATCCAAGGAAGAATCCACACAGACACGATGAACATGTATTTCACCCAGAAGCTTTGGTAAAAAAGTCTTATGGGAAAAATTTAGCAAATGGGATAATTTTTTACCACTTTTTCCAAAAAATGATTCGTCAATTTCCATTTTTTCTAAATTAATTCACGCAAATTCCATGGGATAAAAATCTTTTACTCTAAAAGTCACCAAAATTGTTCAGAAACTATATGAAATCCATAGAAGTTTTAATCTTTTTAGAAAAATATCACCCAACATTTTATGGTTGGAAATTTAAGAAATAATAAGATTCACCAAGGTTTAGCACTTAAAAAAATTATGGATCCTTAAATTTTTCCCTTCTAAAAATGGCTTCTTAGTATTAATGTGCAAAAAAAAATCAAGAGTCTTTTCTGTTATTACAAAAAAGTCCCCTCCCTCCCCACCTCTTGTGACATGGAAGTCATTGCTTTTATAGATAACAAGGTAGTTCTAGTAACTAATTCAAAACCTAACTACTTTTAAGTGGACTCAATGGTTTCCTCATGTTCTTCTTCAAACTTAACATAGGTTATGAAAATATCCCAACATACAATCTTGAGTTGACATACATGTTCTTATTGTCGGACTTGATATATTTCAAAGCTATCTCTGAGTACCTCTATGTATGATTGTATTCTAGGTTTGGAATTGTCAATAAGGAGTTTCTACCTTGTAGGTTTGTATATAAACTCTTCCATTTTGTATATGCATACTTGATTAATATGTTGAATCTTTTCTTTCATTTCATTTAACCATTCGTGAAGGGATTGCAATACTCCCTCAAGATCGGAGTAGTTTTTTTGTTGTGCCAAAGGTTGGTAATACACAGGATGCTACCAAGATCTCGACATCCTTCCACACCAGTATCCCTTGTTCCCATTCTTCTTCAATATCTGAATAGATATTGCCTGCTATTTATTTCCAATAAGTAAATTTCGCTTTGAAAATCATTATTTCCCCATTACTCAATATTTTAATTTCTTGAGGTTGAGGTACATGTTCAACTCTATATTTTAACAATTTATTTTAAATAAATTTTAGACCTCTTCCATGCTTCTCACCGGCTCTTGGATTCATCCACTATCCTAGTTACTTTTGAAATTCAGATCTTGGAGTTGTAGGGCCATTTGATAGAATTCTATACATGATCTCTCAATCATCTATGCAATTCAAATGCATAACCAATCATTTCACATGTGGAATCTTGTTGTTTTTTGTAATGTAGAACCCGACTCTCCAACATAATGATCTTATATTCATATTGTTTGAACTTGTTTTCAACATCAAGTGCCTTATCTAGTGATGCATTAGCAAAACAACATTAGTTGATGCAATTTCAAATAATTTCATCTTCTTAGCGTTCATGAAATCAACTTCAGTGAGACTGTTGGAAGCTTCACTTTATCCAACCTTTATTTTCCTCCTTGATCTTTTAACTACCTTCTTCTCTATAGCATCATATGCCATTAGGTTCAAATTGACAGCTTCTTCAATTTATGCACTTAAAGGCACATTACCATAAGTAATCATCTCTGTGTTTATGGTGTTCCCATCTTCCTCTGTTTGGTTTGATTCTAGAAACAAGGACTCAATTCTATAATATCGAAATCCAAAGGGATATTTGTTCTCTTGGTTTCATTATATTCTCCATGTCTCTTGTATTCCCATGTCATATTTTCAAGTTCTATATTCTTGGATTCAGCTTCGCCCTTCTCCTTTTGCATGCCAATGTGTTTTGTTTCTTTTCTTCTTCAACTTGTTTCTTTCTCACTTCCTCCTCGACAAGCTTCCCAAAAACTTCTCCAACAAGATTCCTAGTAGAATCCTCATTTGATTTATGTTTTATTGCATGTATTCCTTGCCTCAGTTTTTCATTTTCCTCTATTTACTTCTATCTTGTCTCTTATTTAACTTTTCTCCTAGCAACATACTCTTTTTCCTTTTCTTCTTTCCCCTTTCTTTCCCTTTTCTCTTTAGTTTCTCTAGCTTCAACTTCCTTTTCTCTTTGAACCTTATCTTCCTAGTCTTTGTATTCTTCAAATAGTTTCCTTTTTTTTAGCTCCCTCCTTTTGGTATGTTGTCAATGATGAAGTACCCTCACTAACTATGAGTTGTACTAATTCCCATCTGATTACCCCTCAATGGTTTTCTTCCTCTTCCCACTGGTCATGTGCATAAGGCCAACTAATCAAAAGGATATCAGTGGGACAGCTTCGACCCAGGGAGTGAAATAATCAGTCGCAGTCAGAATGTATTTTTGTTGGAGAGAAGAATTCGGTTTTATTTCTCCAATAAATATATCCAACCCCCATTGCTCAAATGGTTCCGTGATCATCACAGGATTTAGGGGTGCTGCTGCTTTAGGTTGTCTCCCACCACACCTTTGGAAGATGTCACATCTCCTGACATGTGCATGCGCATCTCTGAAGAGAGTAGGCCAATAGTAACCGGATCTAAGGATTTTGTGGCTGTAGTGTCTCCTGAATAATGTCCCCCAGCAGGACCATCATGTAATTCTGACATTACTTTCTTTGCATCTTCTTTTTCTAAGCATCTGAGGAGAACCCCATCATAATTCCTTCTGAATAATACTCCTTCAACAAGTTGATAGGAGGCCAATTTAAGACACAGCGCTCTTCTTTGCTTGGAATTCCAATGTTCTGGCAACAGCCCTGACTGCAGGTAATTGGCAAGGTCTCTATACCAAGACTCGGGAGCTGTAAACAAAGGACATACATCCATTACATGTAATTCAGCCTCATCCTCCCATACTTGCTCTTCATTGTTCCCACTTTCAGTCATCAGCTTGCACAATCCTTGTCCTTTAACTATAGAGGTTGGTTTGAATTCAAGATCGTATTCTTGAAGAGCTGTTACCCAGTTGCCCCTTCTTTCTCCTAACTCTTTCTGTATGAGAAGGGATCTTACAGCTGGGTAGGGGACTATTACCTTGGTTCGATTTTTTAATATATAAGGCCTGAATTGCTTCACTGCCTTAAATACTGTGTAAGCTTGCTTATCAATGGCTGGGTAGTTTAATTCAGCCCCTTGTAGACCAGTGCTCATGAAGGATATTGGGAATTCATCCCCCCCTTCTTCCTTTTGGGTGAGCACAGCTGCCAGTGAATCATCGGATGCAAATGTATACAAAATAAAGTCTTTATCAAAGTTTGGGCTTTTCAGGGAGGGCGCATGTGCAACAGCAGTGTTGATTTTGCTGAACGCATTCTTTTCAATTTTAGTCCACTTAAATTGTGCATTTTGTTTCACCATCTGCTGCAGTGGCTTAACAATCTGAGCAAAATCAGGGACAAATCTTCGCACGAAGTTTATAGTTCCCATAAAAGACTGCATCCCTTTCTTATTGTGGGGTAACGGGATTTGTTCAAGCATATCAGCTAGATACATCACAGAAAATATGGGAATAACAACCCAAATCATAAGTAGTAACTACAAAAACTTCAGCCAAAAATGGATCACTACTGATCATATCACCACCAGAAAACCCACTACCACACAAAAACTTAGATATACTGCTGATAGCAAAGGCCACCACCTCTGGAAAACGTCGTCGCCGCAGCAGAGATCCCTAAGGACACAATACATGTCACCACGCAAGAGTATATCCACAGTCACCACCACTGCCATAAGGCAGGCGATATTTCACAGCAATAGAAGATCCAGCAGCCTCGAAAGTTAGCCAAAACCCTTGACCCCAATTCATGAATCCGAAGCCCACCCATCGAGACAAATGAGCCATTCGTGCACTCGATTTGGAGCCGAAGCCCACAACCCCGGATCAAGGATGAAACCCACCGACGAAACCACCAACAAATAAAAAACCGCGGCGAAATAGGAAGGGGGCTTCTCGCCCTCGACTTCCCGCCTGTGAAAATTGCGATGGCAATGGCAGGCCGCGCATTGGAAGCCCGATGATCTATCCTCATCGACTGAGGGAGGCGTGAATTCCCCGCACCCATCAATGGAATATCCGCCCACGGTCGCTGCCTGGTTCTTCTTGCACTCTCTGTACCGGACCACTTTCTTGATGCACATGCCGTCGCCGCCGCCATGGACCTATACCAACCGGTTCCATATCTCTTTGATCTCAAGCTATCCTACTCCATGTGAACTTACCAAGACATTGTTACTCTTTGTTCTTGGATCCCTACAACTTCTTTGCATGTAACTGATATCTCTGGTCATTTTTCCCCACTAGACTTAGGGTTGATATCCTCAATGTCTACTAGTCCAACTGAAATGGATATCAAATCTATGTAGAAAAAACCAAATTCACCTTTAACAATATGCCAAATTAGATTATATAAGTACAAAATATTAGAGTCCTAACTCTCTAACAACTTCCATCAATTTCATATACAATGATAAACTAAACACAAATATTTTATGAAAGACTCCATCTCAACAAGTTAAATGTCTTGAATATAAAATAATTAAAACAAAACATCGAAACTTTCCACAAAAGACCAAATTCACCTTCAATGACGCGCCAAAAAGAGAGCGACATTTAAAAGTAGCATCATATAAATATATTAAAAGGAAGAAAGCAAAAGCAAGGGCAGAGATTATGCTTATACAAGATGATTAGATTCCCAAGAAGAGAAGTTAAAACAAAGAACCTAGGTGGAAATGGAGGAATGCTCATTGATACCGATATATGTCAACCCTCGGTCTTAGAAAATGTTGAAAACCTACAGAGGGAGAAGATCCAAAGTTACCCATTATATAAAAACCACCCAATTCAAAGGGAGGGCCCTTCGCTACTTTATCCTTTGTGGAAAAAGGAATACAAAGCCCTTTGATGTGATTTGTGCTATCGTGGTGGCATACATTGGTCGTACTGAATGTAGGCTCTTATAATTCAAACCCCTTTTCTCATTTACCATTTTCAAATGTGTATGGGGTCACTCTGACCATTGCCAAGCACCCAAGAAACGAAGGAGGAAGAAGCGGAGGACCAGCATAAGTCTGAGGCCAAACGTTAAAAGCAGGTAGGAGCTTCAGATCCACAAACCTATTTGGAATTTTATTGAATTTTCAATGCTTTTTGACATCACCATTGATAGCTGGATCCATGTGTCAAGCTTTATCAGTTCAGTATTCTTGTATCAGAACTCCCATTTTCAACTCTATGATTAGAATTTATTTTTATAGCAGACCTAGTATGGATTAGAATAATCAATCTCCAACACAATGAATGTGAACACGAGCTTTAATAGACCTCCATGAAAGACTGCTTTCACAACTTATAATAGTGATTTACCAGTGAGCTCAGCTGGGTTTTCCGAGACCAACCAATATTGTATTGATTGCCCTTTGCTGGCTGATTACTTTTATTTATATTGTAAGCCATTTAAATAAAATTTGTGGCCGATTTTTCCAGTGGGTTGTTACTGCTTTTTTTTATGGGCTTGAGGGCCATCTACTTCTCCCATCCTCATAGTACATCCTCCCCTGCAGCTCTACATTTTCTCTGTATCATTAATGGTTAGCAGTAGGGCACATGGTGAGGGTCCTAATATCTCTGTCTATCGTCCCCCATTGGCATCGGGGCCAATAATCCGGCTTCATCCAAAAGTATACCATTATATCTGTATTTCTTGATTGGGATACAATGAGTAGTTTTATGATGGTCTCTATTAAGTGCATGAAGGGACTCGGTTATTGAGTACTGTCTAATATCTATGGTTGTTACAGATTTGCAATATGTAGTTGAATAGCTCTCAGAACAGTTTGGTCTAAATGGCCAGGGACTTAGGGTTTACCAAGGTTACTTCAAGGTTTAAGAGTCAGAGTTCTTGGAGACATTTATTAAATTTGTAATCTAAACCGATGCTTATAAGATGGCTGAATTGGGCCTCAATACATTGGCAAGTTAGAACTGGGGCCTTGATCCACTGGCAAGTTGATATCTAGGTTACCCTTTTTTGAACCCCTTGATGAAAGGACAATCGCCTCGTATTGGTTGGTATAGTTTCTCAGTATAGTATCTCAGCTAATTATCAGAGAAATCCTATTCATATCTATTTCCAGCAGTCCAAATTACTGCATCTGTGTTTGCCAGTTTGGCAAGCAAAAAATATTTGAAAGTTGTTCTATACAAGGAAGTTGATCATTTTTGGAGCAAAAAATTTCAAATATTTATAAAATTCGAGTACAATAAGTAAAAAAGTGCAGTATAGTATCTTGAGCAAAAGGTGAGGATCAAGTCTTCAATTGGCAATGTAGCACCTGCTGTAAAGATTTTTGTTTCTCATTAGTTTCTTTATCCTTTGAAACAACAACATTAGCTATAAGACTGAAAGAGATTTTCTCCAGGTGAATTTATGGAATTAATTTGACAGAGGTAAATGATAGCTAAATCTAAGAACAATTGGAATCCAAGCGAATTAATAGTCTTGACACTTGGGCATAGGCTCTATTGGACTCGACAACAAGGGAAATCAGGGATGGCAAACAAACAGAAGATTAATGTTCTCTTGTTTAGAACTTGTGTTATTAGTTGAGTTGCTGTGGTTTCTGACCTGTTTTTATTACACCACTTAAATTCAAACTGTAAAGATTCTGTAAAAAGTGGCAATTTTCAATATCATGATTTTTGAACAGGAGCATTGACCATTTCATCATTGTTGCATTGGCATAGATATACAAGATTTGCATCGACCATGGAAAATCCATCAGCAGCAATATTATTTTTTGATTGGGCCAAATGAAAGCAATGAAAGAGATTTATGAACAGCCATTGTTATGAGTTCACGAGTCAAAGTAGACCTCATGGATGCTTACAGCTACATAGACTGAAAATAGTACATCTAATCCAATGGCGAAATTAGAGACATCAGAAGGAAGTTTAAAATGCTTATCAGAGGGAGTTAGCTCGAAAATGTCATCAGGGGCAGAGATTTCTCAAGTAGCAGAAGAAGATAACTCTGAAAAATCATCTCTTCAGACAGCTTCTAGAGCAGAAGGAGGTATTTTGAATAAACAAATGAATGGAACATGTAATTTATTGATATATAATACACCTAGCTTAGCAAAAGATGTATAGGAAGCAAGTGGAATTCATGAAGTTGAAGCAACTTCTTTGAAACATTCATCAAGGGAAGTGGGAATTTCTCAATCATTAAGAGTAGGTGCAACAGGAAAATCTACCTTGAAAAAGCCATTGAGGGTGGGTATTTCACGGTCATCTGAAGCAGGCACATCGGGAACAGTCACATTGAAACAAGCTTTATGAGGTTTGACACTTGCTCAGGCTTCAGAATTAGCTTCTTTGAAATGACATTCAAGACCACCAAGCAGTTCTCAGTTATCTAATGTAGGCGCTATAAAACAATTATACAGAGTTGTAGTTATTCCTGAGATATCAGAACCGAGCACTTCTAAAAATGTAACTCGGGTGTGGGGCACATGCCAGGAATTAGAAGGTGGTAGTCTAAAACCATCACTGAGAGGAAGCAGTCATTTTGAGATGTCAGAAGCATGTTTGTTGAAGCTATCATCTGTATTTGGTACATCTCTTTCATCTGTAGCGAGTACATCAGAGGC
This sequence comes from Pseudotsuga menziesii, assembly GCA_001517045.1. Lineage (NCBI taxonomy): Eukaryota > Viridiplantae > Streptophyta > Pinopsida > Pinales > Pinaceae > Pseudotsuga > Pseudotsuga menziesii. The sequence continues at coordinate 71,131 of LPNX010826179.1, read as the reverse complement.
AAAAGGTGATAGTTATCAATCTGGGGAAGCTAGACCATTAAGCTCATCAGAAGCTAGCCCTAGCCAAAAGAATGAAGGGACACATGAACGTGGCAACGAAGATACAGACTGATTTATAAATTTATTGCTCACAGACTAATTTCTGGTATTTCTACTTCCCTTTGATACCGAGACTTGGTAGCAGACTTGACTTGCATGTTTTACTTACAATTATAAAAAGCAGAAGCTGATTGAAACTTATCACAAAAACCATAGTACTAACCATGTAAGATCCATGCATCATTGAAACTTGTGAAGGTGCATGTTCTTAGTGGGCAGGTTTAGCCGTTGGCAAGATCTCTTTTTCCTTTATTTCTAGTGTTGAACAGGAATGCACTTCTAGACTACTCCCTGCACTCTTGGGACAATGAAACTCGAAGAGAAATGTTTCCTTGTGAATCCACAAAAATGTGAAACTTGACAACAGTGTGAAATGTTTCACATGAAAAGAGGGATGTTTTACATGTGTGGGGGATGCTTGGTACCCCACTCCCCTTGCTGAAATTTGGGATGCTTCGGTGTCACTTCTCAAAATCTTACTTAAAAGGAAAAAAAAAGAAAAATTAAAAAACTAAAACCTAAATCACATAACCTAGGTTGTCTTCCTTTATCAAACTCCCCAAACTGACTTATCATTCATGTTTTCAAATCTTTCAATTTATATATTGTTATGGTTTTGGAGATGATATCTCCTATGCCAGTGGCCCCGATACCCTATGACTCCCTAAAATTGGTGGGTGTCTCGATGCGACCCTTTATTCTGTTTCTCTGTTTCAGCATCACAAAAAACATTTGTGGAACAATGTTTTATTTCATTGCTCTTACTTGAAATCTCTCAGTCAAAGTATATGATTCTAAATGCGCCCACCTTGTTGATGGAAGTGTAGGAACTGCCTTAGGAGTTTTGTGCTCTCCATCCTCTAGCAGATGAAGGGGAAATTCTAGTTTCCTATTAGCAAGATTGGGCTTGCAACACCTTGCGAAGCCTTCTCTCTTTTCTCTGTCTCAATTATATCTCTTTTTTGGGTGCCTAGTTGTGTGTTGGCCTGCACTTACTTTGAACTTTGCATAGTTTCACATTGATTTTCTAATTATTCTTTGTTCTTCTTATTTTTCATTATAATTTTTGTCATTATTTGAACTCTGATAGTTTCATTATTCAATTTCATCTTGAAAAAATTATTTTTTGTTGCGTATTTTCTTTAAAACTTCAAACCCCACCCTACAGTTTGTTTTCAAATTGTCTGATGTTGGAATTTTTTGCTTTAAAAATTATGTTGTTGGCCCAGTAAATGATATTTTCTACACAACCGTTGAATTGATATTTATAAGAAAAGGAAGCCACCTTTTTTTATTTGGACGATAAACCTAGAAAACATCAGGGTCTAAGTAGCATCAACACACTGCTTCTAATGGCAATGGTGCAATGACAATCTAGTTTTCAAGCAGAGAGAAAATCATGCCATAAGATAGGGTTCTGAAAAAATGGCAGATCCAAAAGATCAAATTCTTGTGGGAATATTGATATCTTTGTCAATACTTATGACCCCAATTCAGAAATGGAGTCAAAAGTTTGCTTCTGGCGGTTCTGTTCTGACTGTAATTGGGGCGGTTCTGTTTTGACTGTAATTGGGCACACTGGAAAAAAGACATACCAGTGGTGGTTTTCTGACCCAAGTGAGAAAAAACAGCTCAAAATCCTTGAAATTTTTTCACTTCCCTAAATTGCTACTTTTATACCACTTATTAAGATCCTTAGTGCACAATAGTAACAAGAATATCAAGAACAAACAATGCAACACCCACAAGAACTCTATTATCCACCCTGTTCAAGCGAGGGCGAACTCTTCTAGCCACATTGAGGGGGCTGCCCCAAATAAAAAAGCGGAAGCTATATTAGATAAACATTTCATGATTAGATGAGGAGGATTACACCCTTATTTATAGTGTTATTCTAACCATAAAACCACCTAATTAAACCATGTGCACCTATAACATGTGTATAAACCTGTGTTTGGCCTCTAGAAAACAAATGTGAATCCACACCCATAACTCTAATTTTAATGTTATCTTTTATCCCAATAAACTATCAGGGATTCATGCCTTTTTTACATTACTAGGGTTGTAACAATGTTCTTCTAGTATAAACTTTGCCTATACTTTCTGATTCCTTACAGATGAGAAAACCTCACATTATGGACTTGACACCCAATGGAGATGCTCACTGATAAATAGAAGTAGCAAAAACATGTGTGATATGTGGATATTTGTCCACGGGAGAGCAGAATGATGGTTAGGGCACACAATGGATGTCCATACTTTGGAACCTCTGTGGAGAATGTTGTCAGAGATAAGCTTTTATAGTTCTGGAGACATGAAGAGGCAGGGAAGATATCTGAAGGACTTTACTCAATTTGCACAACAAAAACATATCCCACAGCATGTGTGAAGCATTGACTGGCACGTGGCTTCAACCTGCTTGCGCATGAAGAGAATGTATGCCTGATGAAATATGAAACCATTGCTAGGGCATAGAATAGACATCCAGGGTGGAAGGTACCCTGGAAAGGAACATAGATGAGAAAAGCTGACATTGCACACCCATGTAGACAACAAAGTTGCAGCCCAGGCATTTTGCAGATACATTGGTAGTATGTTTTGGCTTGCAGAAAATCACTATAGAACACGGGTATTGAAGCTAAATGATGCAGAACTTAGTTTTTTAGACCCATTTTTCATACTCACATATTTACTTGTTGAAGTCTTTTCCTGTGAAGTTAAGGACTTAATTTAACAGAATAATTTTAGCACATTAATGTAGACCTCAAAATAGGAATAGAATAAACCGAACAAATATTAAATATTAGTCACAATATTTAGCAATGAAATTGTCAATTTGCTTACTTAGCACTGTACAATAAAACATTTCTCTGAATGTGTAGAGTACACCCTGATGTTCTGCACAGTGTCTGATGGAATTCTTCAAGAACATGAGGTTAACAATTGGTACATTGTGTTTAATGGAAAAAAGTTTGATTACTTCATTCCAAAAAGTATGTAGAAATATGCTATTTAGTATAACTCTATCTTCAAAATGAGGGGGTTGGCAACCTCATAGACGAACCCCAATTTGAAGATGAAAAGAAGCTGAATACATCCTAGAGAACCAGTGACCACCAATTTATATGGTTGAAAAAGATGAGTATTATTCCTGTGTTACACTCCAATGTTTAGCAGACTTAAATATTTGAATAAGGGTCACTTTATATATTAGTGACATGTGACCACTGACCAAACCAGCTTAACATTTAGATGTTGAGGTTATGGGTCGTTGTTTAAAGTTTAAACCATGGTAACCGCCCAGGGGTGCTATAAATTGTAATGAAGCATGAGATAAAGATGTGAGAGATGTATGCTGCGACATTTTAAACAAAGTTTCCACCATTGTCTTTATGAATATGCACAAGCCCTACTTTCGTACAACTGTTACTGTTAAAAATTGATCAATTTATGTTAGATTGACTCTAGCTTGTTATGGATATATTCAGTATGATAATTACTTGGTCTCTTAGGTTTGCTGCAGGTTACATTATTATGCAAGTGGTAAAATGTGAATATTTAAATTTATTACCTACCTTGGAACAAATGAATCATCAGGGAAGATATTTATCTCAAATATCTCCCACACCTTTATCTCTCTATTTGAGAACATCTCATCTTTGGGTATTTGAGTATCATTCAAATAATCATTTGGTGAAAACTGAAAGGTCTTAACAATTTGGGTGTAGTAGTATCAACACCTCAGTGCTTTACCAATTTAATTTGCATCCTCACAAACTATGGGAGCACGTAAGAATATCATATAGCCTATATTTTGAGGCCCTTCTAGTATTTGTCATCATGTATCCTCCTAATGTTATTGAATCTTTGTCTTATGATGTTCCCTGCTAACTAAATCTTAAACAAAGGAATCATAATATACTTTATTGATAATACCTGAATTGTGGAAAGTTTTCCCATTTGCCACACCTAATTTTGCAAAAGTGTTTCTGGGTCCCAGCAAGATTGAAAAGAGAACAGTTGACTATAAAGGATAGTGTTTTTATTCAGGTATTTCATCTTTTTTGTGAAGCACTCAGCCTAAATTAATCCCTAAATTGATATACCTGGATTTTAAGATCTACATAGAATGCTGATAACCTGTGCTCAATGGACCCTCTACTCCGTGCAAATATTGCAACTTGATATTTCCATAGTCCTTTCTCTTTATCATAGGTTCTCTTTATCATAGTCTGTTTTTAGTAACATGTTGAATTGAAACAAATTTGCTTCTGAATCTATACTCTCGTTTTTGTGGATTTTTTTTGGGCATGCAGTCAAAATGCAATCCGACTTGAAGAAAAGGAGAGAAGTGAGAAGGAGAGGTTGCATCAAATTATGGATGAGGCAGAATCATTTAGGGAGGAATTCTACAGTAAGAGGAAGATCCACTATGAGACAAACAAAAACAACAACAGAGAAAAAGAAAAGGTGATGTACATGTATATTCTGCGTAAATCTATCTTGTTCAATATATTTTTGTATCTGCTGTGATGTGATGATGAACAAAGAAGATTATTCTTTAGGTTAAGTTTTAAATTCTATTTTGGCTATAGATAGTCATGGGATATGATTGTCAAATCTTTTGCATAAATTTGATACACAATTTCTGTTTTCATTAGTATGGTCATATTGATCAGGTGATCTTTCTTTGCATTGTAGTAAGTCTAAGATGCTTGATTTGCACATTTAACTTTGGCTTTCTGTATGTGAGGCCACACATTTCCTACAATTTCTATCTTCAGTCATCTAATTGCTGTCTATAGGCAATGATCATAGTCAATGATTTTATGCAAGCCACAATATGGTATTTATATAGTTCATTCATTTTTCCGAGGAAAACATTGTTAGATTCCCCCCCACTTACCTGGACTATCGAGATGGAGGGAAGCTCAAATGCCAGCCACAATAGCGTCCCCGTTGGCAGCATGCCTTGGTTGGATGCATTGCTTGATTGAGCTAACCCTTGTGGATTTTATATTTTGGTTTTTGCTGAGGTTCAATGAGTCATTGCAAGCTCTGGGCTAGGTTAGCCCTGATGACTTGTTTCAAAAGGGACTTGACAAGACTATTGAAGAGTTGGAAGTCATTAAGTTGGTGACAGGCTTCTTAAGTTCTTTGTAAATAGAATAATGCCAATATGGAGAAAAAATGCACTCTTTAATAAAACTAATCACTTCAATAGCTCCTTGTAAAGGAATATTACTGGAGTCAAAAACACTGTCATTTGCAGAGCAAGGCTGTTCATGTCCATCAGAGATGACTACTTGCCTGCTAGCCTTTGAAAATAGATCTCCAAAGAGAGCGTCATCTTCATGCCCACTTGCAGATTCTGCATCATTTAATCCTAGCCCATCCTTGCTAGCAGTTGGCCATGACTTTTCCCCCCTGGGCCTTGTTTTTAAACCTTGTGCATGCAGAAAACTTGCGATAATAATTTTGCCAAATTTAGAGAGGTGCGTTCATTGCTTCCTTTAAACCTTCAATCCAGTTTTAAAGGAATTTACAAATAACTCACTAGTTTAACTTCAAAATTGCAAGATTGGCAAGTTTCTTGGAATCTCGTGAGTGAGTTTTTTGAGGTGAGTTCTCATTTCACATTCTACTTACCAGAAAATCAGAGAACACCAGTTTTTTGGTGAGTTTTGCAACATTGTGCACAAAGACCTTGCTTTGAGTCTTGAATGTGGGGTGAACATCATTTATTCATTTGTATAGGCTTGGAACAAGTGAAATTAGGTAAACTAATACACCCTTACTGGAAATTGAAAATTAGAGTTAATTCCTGAAATTCCAAAAAACTCCCAATGAAAATTGATTAGAGATATATCAAAGTTCTGAGTAGAATGGTATGTTTTTGCAGAATAGAGCAGAAGGGAATGAACCTGAGACCCCAAAATGTTCAACAACTTATTGATTGTGTAAAACATAACAACTTACAGGCTGATTTTTTCTTCATTGATGCAAGTAAATGTGAGTATTTCTTATCAAATTCCTGTTTTGTGATTTTTTCGATAAACTTCAAGAAATTGTTTGAGGTGGCGGTTCTATTTTGGGAAACTTGTAATTAGCTTCCCTAGACCGTGGGAACACTCTTAAAGCTTGATACAATAGGGTACATGAGTTGGATTACTTCATTTTTTTATCAACATTTTAATTAATCTTTGTTAGAACCCGTCATGTCTCTTATAAGTGCTTTTATTTTTATCCCTTTTTACAATTTTTGGAAATTTTTTTTCAGGAATTCTGGGACTTGATCCAACTTCAAGTTTCCATGTATATAAACAGTGACCTTCCAGGTCTACCTCCAGGTATGCAGCCTCATGGAAATCGATTGCGTGGATTTGTACAACGTCTCAAAGGGAAACAAGGTCGGTTTCGAGGAAATCTGTCTGGAAAGCATGTTGATTTTACTGGACGAACTGTGATTTCCCCGGATCTTAATCTCAAAGTTACTGAGGTCAGTTTCAAATGGGAATATATTAATTAACTGATCTATCCTATGAAATTGGCATAGCTAAAATATGGTCTCTCCAATTTCACATTGGGTTTTGCAGGTAGCTGTCCCAATGTTGATGGCAATGGTCTTGACATATCCTGAAAAGGTTTCTCACTATAATATTGAGAAACTGAGGCAGTGTGTGAGTAATGGACCTTAAAAGTACCCTGGGGCAAATTATGTCATCTCTCTTGATGGTTCAAGACAGTGAGTTTATGTCATCATTTTATGCTCTGCATTTGTTTAGTATTTGATTGTGCAAAGAAAGTACTTGTACTGCTTATGCAATGTTAATGAAGAGAAAAATGATGATTTATTCAGGAGTAGCGCTTTAATAATCTCAACAAAAGGCTGAGAAGTACACAAGCTTGGGAATTTATTTTACTGTGACTATGGTTGACAATATAGGTCTTTAAAAATTGGGAATCCAAGACGTGTTGCTGCAGAGCTGAAGTATGGCTGTATTGTAGAGCGCCATCTTGAGGATGGAGATATTGTACTCTTTAACCGGCAACCAAGTCTGCATCGAATGTCTATCATGTGCCACAGGGTAACATATCACTTGTATCTTTTTCTTGCTAAATCTGAAAATAGTCAATTTTTCTATTTTTATGTACTTTGTTTCACTATTGCATTTCATTGTGTATGTACATAGTTTGGTTGCTACTTGGACCTTGGCATATGCATTGTCAAGAAATCAGTATTATTACCATGCATTTTATTAATTGTCCTCTTTATTCATTATCCAGGCAAGAGTAATGCCTTGGAAAACTCTCAGATTCAATGAATCAGTCTGCAATCCATACAATGTGGATTTTGATGGAGACGAGATGAATCTACATGTTCCTCAAACTGAAGAAGCCAGAACTGAAGCTCTTATGTTAATGGTGGTAATGAAAGTGTTTCAGTGTTTCACTTAATTCTTAAACAACTTTTGAATTATTCTGTCATATTTGCTGGAGTTTAAACTGTAATGAACACACCCGTTCATTAACAATGGGATATCCACAGTAGATATTACAGAGTTGAGAAATCATTAAAGGATTAAAAAATAAAAGCTTATATTGAATATGATATGTTTTCATATTCTATCTATGATACCAGAAATTCCACCCCGAGATATCGTAAATGTGTTTCTGCATTTTGGAAACATTATCTTATATGAAATTCTATTGAAACATGGCTGAAACATTTCACTGGTGTTTCAGAGCTTTGGAACATTGTATAGGCTGTTTCAACTGCCAATTTGGTTGATTACATGAGTTGGATTACAATGTCTAGATATGAAACTTTCCTTGGAAAAATGGAAAATATGTGTAACCATTTGACGATCAATGCCACATTGTGACTTTTGGTTGAAATAAATTCAAGGGAAACTCGACTAAATGCTTCATGCTACACATTTATTACATGGAAATCAAAATTAAGAAAAATAACTTAATTACCCACAATTGCCCAAATTATTGTTGCACAATGAATGATAACATTTTAATTTCAATCAAAATCATGAGAGATCGTGTTTCATTATCAAAATTTATAGTCAAATCAATATGTTTCAAGTAGCCCAAGGTTTAGAGAAGATAACAGTCTAAATTTTAAAATTATAATCATTAATGTCTATATAATCCGATAAGTGCTGGGCATTGTCCATACTCCATAGTACTCCAGGTAATTTTTTTTTTTTAATTTCAAAAGCCGTCGCTTAAGTAAATTTTTTTTTAAAAACTTCAAAAACCGTCGCTTAAGTGACGGCTGCAGGTAATTTAAAAAAAAAAAAATTTCAAAAACCGTCGCTTAAGTGACGGCTGCAGGTAATTTAAAAATAAATAAATTCACAACCGTTGCTTAAGTGACACTTACGTTTAAAGTTTAATATGGATTAGATGTCGGATAACCGACGATGTACATTTAACCGACGATTTACTGATCTGTCACTTAATCGACGTAGTAACAAGATGTCTGATAACCGACGAAAATCCACCGATGCTTAAAAAAATCATAGTGTCGTACATGCGACAGGGAAGTGTCGAAAATCCGACAATACGACCGTTGGATTTTTGGTCAAAATGTAGTAGTGTGGATGAATCAATCCATCCCAAAGTGATTTGTTGTGGACTGTTGGCATTCTGTACTGATCTATCGTTAGGAGCTTTGACCACATTGGTACCATTAGATTTCAACAGTTCCCACTTTTTAGGATATCGGTTTTTATGGTTGGGATGTTGATAGGGAATTTTTACAATGTCATTTTCTTTTACGAGTGTCTTCTTTTGAGCATTCATTTGAGTTGAAAGTTGTATTTTCATCCCTTGATGTTTTAAGGTTTCGTTCTGTATCTTTTCCAACTTGTTTTCTAATTGCATGTTATCATTTTGAAACTTCTTAATCAATTCTACTTTCAATTTCCTGCCATCTTCAGACTTCTTAAGTTGTTCTTTAAGATATTCATTGTGACTTCTGATGTAGCTATTTTCTTTCTGCTTTTCTAGAAGCTTTCCTTCAATGTCTTCCGTAGATTGTTCCGTCTTTTGACTATTTTTCAACTTCTTAATTTTTGTGACTAGTGTTTTGTTATGATTTCTTAATCTAAAATTTTATTTAGAATTGTTGGATACTGTTTTATTACTCTTAGCGATCTCCAACTTGTGTTCCTTTCTAGAGTCGCTATTTTGTTGTTGAAGAACTTTTATCTGTTGTCGATACTGGTCGACCACTAATTCTTGATCTCCTAATTTATGTTGTATGTGCGTCACTTCTTCAACTTTGCCGTTAACGATTTTGTTCAAGCGTATTATTTCTGATTTGTAATCACTTATTTCTTTCTTTCTATCTTTATTTTTTAGTCTCTGATTGAAATCACTTTCGTCTTTTAATTTCTCAATTTGGGCAAACAATTTTTCTATATGATTTTTCTGATCAGAAATTTTTTGTTCCTTGAGCTCTTTTTGCATCTTATATAATTTAATCATTACTTCCGATTTCGTATTCATGTCTCGTAATTCTTCATTGTCTAGGGATGATTTTAAAGAACCATACTTATTTAAAAGTGTATAAATGTTGGCGAATATTACCAATTCTTAAAACACTAACTATAAAATGTTTGGCGATATTTCTTAAAAAAAGTTTTAATTTCCAAGGATTTTATATTGTTTATATAATAAATTGGCGATTTTTAGGGTCAAAAAATTTTACCCCATCAAAATTGGGCAAAACAGGGCTTCAAAAATTGCAAAATGGCGAATCTTTTTTTGGAGAAAACCCCCTAAAAATAGCCCATGGGCTAAATTTCGCCCCTAAAATTATCCCTGTCATTGTCTCTTCGATAATGCTTTAACTTGTCTTCTAATTTCTCTATTTGTAGTTGCAAACCAACTTCCATGGTCTCTAACTTTTTTAATGATAGATGGCTATCGATTTCTTGACGAGTCTTCCTTGGATTTTGTTTCTTCGACGATATATAGTCTTGACTTCTTGTCTTCTTTTCTTTCGCCTCTTCGATGATCGAAGATCTTCCTTTTCTTTTTTTGATACTGTCCTTTTTTTAATAATAAATATTAATTATTTAATTAATATTATTATTATTTTTATTATATAAACTATATAATATTTGTATATAGTTTTTTTTAATGTTTTTAAAACTAAATATTATAATATATAATTTTTGACTTTTATTAAATTTTTTTGTTTTGTTTTGCTTTGCTTTGCTCTTGTAATTTAATAATTGTACTTAATACAATTATTAAGTAATTATAATAATAATAATATTAATATTTTTTTCTTTTTTGAAGGTTGATAAATACTTCTTGTAGATTGGGTGGTTGGGAGGAATGATTGTTACCTTCCCCACCTAAGTTCAAAACTCACTTGTTTCTTAGTAGTATTTATTATACACTTTTATATCAAACCCAAACCCACTTTAAGAAAGCAGGTGTGGTTTCACTTTTACCCTCTCTCTTTTTATTCCCTTTTACTTTTATCTTTTTTTTTTAACCTTTTTTTTTCCCTCATTTTTTTAGTTTTTACTTTTTATTTAACTCTCTTGCCTTTTTTTTTTTTTTTGACTTTCTTTTCTTTTTTTACTTGGTCAAAGACCATAAATTTAGGGACTCCCTAGGATTATGATTAAAAAAATCACGATATGGCCAAAGGTCTGGATCACAAACTAGCTCTGATACCAAATGAAGTGAATAATTATTCACTTCACACAATCAATATTACCAGAACACTTGGAATATTCGATAAGCCATTAATAGGACAAATATATATTGATAATTTGATAGATAAGACATGATTACAATGGTTGGTAACCTGCCTATTAAATAAGGCTTGGGAATTGTGAATGAAAGTTCATGCCCTTTCATCTTTACGTACAATTAATTATGTTTATTATTAATTATTTAACTATTTAATTATTATCTTTATTTACGTTCGTTACAGTGTATCGAAGGGGATGTGAAAGTTGTCAAAATTCCGACATCTTTGAAGTTTGAACTCAATTTATTTTTTTTATTTTTTTAAAGTATGGAAGCCTTTAAGAGACAAAGTTTATACAAAGCAAAAACAATCCCATTTCCAATCATAAGAATGAACAAAAAAACCACTTAATGAAAACTTACAAAATGCAATAGTTGTGCAATGAAATCATCTTGTCAAAGAAAGGGATCAACTGAACCAAAAGTAAGGATACGCCAACTTAAATTTTTTCTTAATGAAAAATGAATAAAAAAGCGGGTCCCCAAGTCTTCATAGCGTTGGGATAGTTGAGGCCTCAACAATACGAAACGTTATACTCAAGAGAAAATTTGAGCCAACGATAACTTATTTAGATGGAATAATCAAACATTCACAATTTATGCAAATTTCATGTAGGACACTTACTTGCCAGATTTCTTCTGCTTATTTAACAATTATATTTGTATGAATAATTTATCAACCAAAAAGGATTCATCTTAATGTTTATCCTATTCATGGTCATGATATAGTTGAGCAATGTAGCTATTTGACATAATGAATCCGAAAATTGTTTAGATATAAGAAAGTTTGAGGTATTTTATGAGATCTTCTCAATTTTGAAGTATGATATGTTTAATCCTAAAACCTTCTAATTGTTAGAGTAAACAAGTTTCATGTCCATGTAAATATTAATCATTATAATTTATAATTTTAAAATACAATATATTTAATCCTAAAAACTTCTAAATGTTAGAGTAAACAAGTTTCGTGTCCTCGTAAACAATAAGCGGTATCATTTCTTATTTTTATTGTTTTTATGGCGTACTACAAACAATGACATTTTCATTATATTGGGATAATCTTGGATTTAATAATTAATATTTGTTAAATATGTGCAATGGGGATTTGAATTTTTTTAATAATTTCTATGTCAACATGATTCGTCGTATTGGTTAATAGGTTGTAAAGATCTTGATTGAAATCATTGGGCTACTTTCATTTTAAGTTATGGTATTTTTTAATAGTCTAACATTTATAGGTCTCGTAAGGGTTTGACACTAACAATGTCAATAGTGCATGTTTAGATATATGCATAGGTGTTCAGTATCTGATTGAACTTGCATTTGAATAGGATAAACTTCAGTCAATTGCATGGTGGGATCTTAGGTTAGCTTTATGGTGTTAAACTTATGATGGCATCTCAATTACTCGCATAGGTTGGGATCAATGAGGCTTGTTCAAGGGAACTACAAACACAAAAACAAAAGGGGACTTACTGGGTCACAAAACTGCAAGCATAGGAAGAAAATGTTGCATCCAAAATTCAACATGTACATAAAAAATTAAGACAACCATTGGGATCAACTGGACTTACAACTTTAGAACAACTCAATTCCGAACTTGTGGAAAACTTGAAGAACGCAAAAGTAGAGGTGCAACATGAGACTAAGCAAGAAGTGAAAATATTTCATAAGTTACAAAGCAAGGTTACAATAACAAAGATTTCAGAATAATGTGGCTTGGGATGATCCATAAGTGAGTGTTGGGGGCCTATTGTCCCTAGGAAAAGTTAGGAAAAATTCGGCTAGAATTATGTTTGCGAAGATGAATATTTTCGTCACACGATAAAGGAAGATGCCACAAAAGAAGACACAACGGAAGAATAGCACGATGGAAGAAGAGCACAACGAAAGAAGAGCATGATGGAAGAAGATCATAACAGAATAAGAGTCACGAAAAAAAAAGAATCAAGCAGTTGAAAATGACAGTTTGACTAATTGTGGGTAAAGAGTTAGTTAGAATAAAGAACACTTTTTCTTATGAAGCATAATTTTATTTTGGTTCAATAGTGCCTATTTTCAGTTGTAATTGAATGTACGAAAGTAGAAATGACAACATGTAGGCTAACAGAAAAGAGTTGGTAGATTAAGACAAGTAGAATCTTATAAAAGGGAAAACCCAAGTTGTGTCTGGGTTGTTCATTCTAGGGGTTGTTGTTATTCGTTATTTCGAGTCTAGGTTGAGAGAGAAGGGATATGCTTAGCTAGATAATCAATTCACGTTTTTTGCGGATCGATGGTTGAGAGAAGGAGAGAAGAAATACACATACCCAAAACCAGAGAGCATGAGAGAAGAGAGATATGTACAAATTGTAAAGAATATATAAAGAAGAGTATGCAAGCTAGTGCACATACAAAAGGTGTTAACCTATTTCTCATGCTAGATGAAGAGAACCTTTGTGGTTTTTCCCAGATGTATTTTTCACATTAAATGTTGTGTCTGTGTGTCTTTGATATTTATGTTTATGTCAAATGCATGTATGTTGTGAATTAGTGGATCTGAATATGTCGTAAAACGTCTGTTTATGAATAAATCCATATATATGTGTGTCACACCGCTAATAAAGTGAATCCGTGATAAGGATTTTATATTAAGTGTTGTGGTCTATGTCAATGGATAATTAGACTATTATCTTGAATAAATAAGCAAGAACAAGAAGTATAATTCTTGAATTTGGTCGAGTGATTTGATAAAGTACTGTAAGAGTAGAGACCCCCCATAATTACAAAAACTTGGTTATGGAAATTCCCAATAGATATATCGGGTGAGACTTAATTTGCGTCACAGCTGTTGCCAACGGAGTCCTTCTTTGTCGGGACGATATCTAGGGTTTTTTTGATAACTAAATATTTGAACGTGGGTTGTCTGAGATTAAGCCAATGGTAACATTATTGTTCCAACTTTCATGCATGATGTCTTAACACTTGATTATTTTATTATTTATCTTGTTCACTCTTATTGTGTCATAGAATGAAGTTACTACTTATTTGGTGTTATGAAGTTGTGAATGGTGGATTACTTATCACTAATCCTAATGGCTTAAAAACCCACAAAAGGGATTAAAACCCTAAATAGGGCTTAACCCTAAATAGGGTTCCAAAACCCTAAAAGAGAGAAAAGGACAAAAAAAACCTATAAAATAATGTGGAGGTCTCCATTACAAGATTCACTTATTCCTTTTTCCATTACTCTATTTCATGAGTACGGTGAGAAACCATTATTCTCAAAGTACTCACATCATTTTTCCAATCATTCCATAGCCCCACCATATCCCATCCGTTACGTAGAGGAATTCTCCATACTAACCATCCTGTGGAGAGGTGACCTATTTCGAAGTTTGGGGCACGATGGCCCATTTTCAAGAAAAAAGATGGTATACTTGTCATGTTCTTTGTTTATTTAGTTTAGCCGCATTTACTTATCGATTTTGTTTACTCATATTGTTTTTTTTCTGTAGCCTTCCTTCACGAACTCTAGCCTTCTTTCCCATTGACAGAAGGGAGGTGCTTTTGCACGTAGCAAGGGTGAAAACCTTGCAACACTCACTAAAATATTTTGCGGGTATCGCTAACCCTCGTAGAGGGTCATGACCTCAGCACTAAAGAAGTTTCTCGTTTAGAGCTAAATTTAGTGATGAATGTTATAACCCAAGTTTCTGAGTGAATAATTAATGCTGCCATCTAACGCTAGTCTCAGAAAGTGTTAACTATTGTTTAAGAAATCCACATGCACTTCTCTCATAAATTTGTTGTACCAACTTGATTTTGATGTGTGTGAAAGTCTTTTACTCAAGTAGATTGATATTTGACATTTTACTGTGCGTTGATGGAGTTTTAAGGGTTTAGTTCCACTATGCTTCACCAGACCGGAGCCTCAAGCTCATGATATGAACTTTGGTCTCTTAAACTAGTCGCTTCTAGCCAAGCCAAGAGATTACTTCCCCTTACTCAGTTTTAGCACAACACTTTTATTATCATGTTGGTCTCAACAATGGATTCATCTTAAGTCCTTTTGTTATTCTATTTGCACTTGAGCCTTATTAGAGGTAAAGCATTACAAGTGGTTTCATCACTTAAATTGTGTTTACTAATTAATATATATATTTTCTAATACACCTCTTTCTGCTACTATAGAAGGATCTTTTAGGGGTTAATATAATTATCTTATGTGGGAGATTCGGGTAAGCCCTCGTTCGCAATTTCTGCTACACCATCATGGTAATATACATAGTTTGGTTTTAAGTTTAATCAACACATGGTTTCACCGATTAGATTTTTCTACAAATAATTATTTAATACTTTAGATCAGTTTCTTTCCTATGAAACATGCATGAGGGTTTATAGGTTACATGGACCGATTTTCTTTCCAAAAGTATTTGTAGAAGCTTTCCTGGCAGGGATAATTTTAGGGGCGAATTTTAGCCCAGTGGGCTATTTTTCCATGTTTTTCTCCCAAAAAACATTCGCCATCTTGCATTTTTTGAAGCCCTGTTTTGCCCAAATTTGATGGGGTAAAATTGTTTCACCCTAAAAATCGCCAAAGTATTATATAAACGATATAAAATCCTTGGAAACTAAAATATTTTTTGAAAAATATTGCCAATCATTTTATAGTTGGCGTTTTAAGAATTGGTAATATTCGCCAACATTTATACACTTTTAAATAAGTATGGTTCCTTAAAATCATCCCTGTTTCCTGGATTATATTTAATGAGCACTTCTGCGGGTTAATTATTGAATTATTTATCCTAGTCTCTAACTTGTATTAACAATTTGTTCAATCAAATTGTTTCCTGGCGCGGTCATGTCTTTAATGTACCCTATATACCTTTTTGGTTTCAACCTGTATATTGCATATATGCTTTGCAAAATAGGTTACATGTCTTCAAAATGCAGCCTTGTAATGTCTCATTAGACTGGATTTACGTTTAGTTATAATTTTGGGTTTAATTGTTAAATTCGATATTGCGACCGGTGGAAAATATATTTTTGTAGTTTGCATATTTGATGAATATATTTGATGCCTTTGTAGTTTTTTTTACACTCATTTAAGCTGATATATTTTATATTATTTGTTTTATGAGAACTATACTTCCGCATTATGCAGATAGGGTAAATGGGTTGAATATAAGTTTAGCCTTAATGTCTCATTAGACTGTATTTACATTTAGTTATAATTTTGGGTTTAATTGTTAAATTCGATATTGCGACTGGCAAAAAATATATTTTTGTACTCTACATATTTGATGGCTTTGTAGTTGATTTTTACACTCATTTAAGCTGATATATTTTATATTATTTGTTTTATGAGAACTATACTTCCTCATTGTGCAAATAGGGTAATTGGGTTGAATATAAGTTTAGCCTTCACTCTATCGCAGGTTGGGGTTAAGAATAATATGGAGTTTTCTCCTAAATATTTATTACCTTATTGCNTCATTGTGCAAATAGGGTAATTGGGTTGAATATAAGTTTAGCCTTCACTCTATCGCAGGTTGGGGTTAAGAATAATATGGAGTTTTCTCCTAAATATTTATTCCCTTATTGCAGTAATACTATTCAAGCCATATTTAAATCTTCCTTTGCCTAAAGCCTTATTGTAATTAATATTTAACAACTACGCATCATAACTTATTTTGAGAATTACAGATTGTATAATCTGTATTAGGTCTCTATTAATGTTGACTTACTCTTTAATCCAATGGATTCACTGTCAACTTTAACCTAAGCTATTTTATACAAATTTTCTCTAATAATAATAATACCCACTTACATAATTTAATTCATTGAGACGGTTGTATGAACGCTCTATATTTTATTGATCATAATAAAATCTAACAACTTAAAACACACATGCAACCCCCATATTTAGTCAACATCTTAATACCCCATCTGTAGCACTAACTATTTCACAATTAATAACATTTTGTAATAAAACAGGGGATACAAGATTATAGTAAGCATACCTGAACAAAAGTTTCCTCGTGAACTGGAAGTTGAGCTGCCATGCTCCACCTGGCCTTAGGAACCTCAAATATTTTTAGTCTGCAAGGATTTCCACCCTGTTACCCAAAACCTGGTTTTTAATCCTGTCTTCTTAGCTCTCAAGTAGCCACCAATATTCTGGCCAGAGTTAGCTATTGCATAACCTGGCGCTTCACTCAAGTGCTCACTGGAACTCTTGCTTCAGAGCCTAGTACCTCCTTTAGGTGTTCATTGGCAGCTCTGCGCTACTTTTCTCTTTACTTATTAAATTTATTAGACCCTAACACTAGCTAAGGTGCTCTTTGACATCTCTCTCTTCCCCCAAGTTCATTTCTCTCCTCTTTCTACATGCTCCCTCATATATTTTCCTAGTACTTTTGTAGATGGTAAATAACTCTTTCTAATATTGGACACTTGTCTTCATAACAATAACTAAGAATTCAATTGTAAACATAAACCTGGGTT
The DNA here is from genome assembly GCA_001517045.1 of Pseudotsuga menziesii. NCBI lineage: Eukaryota > Viridiplantae > Streptophyta > Pinopsida > Pinales > Pinaceae > Pseudotsuga > Pseudotsuga menziesii. The sequence goes on along the minus strand of LPNX010826179.1, from coordinate 53,752 downwards.
ATGTCAATTCATAACAAGGCTTCCCAACATTTTGTAACTGAAATATTCACATTTTATAAAAAATATTTAAATGCTTCCAAAACACAAAATTTACTAGCCTTTTCCACATGAGTAAAAATGATAAATAAAGTTACTTCCACAATTATGAGGGCATTACAGTCCCCCCCCTAAAAAATTATCACCATCCTCGGTGATCATTTAGTGTCCATCCATTCCTTGAAATAAAAAACGACAGGCTTGTCTCATAACATCCTCCCTTTCACGTGTGGCTTCATTTGGAGTATAATGCTCCCATTGCACTTTAACTTGCATGATTGTTCTCTTCTGAAGCATTACTTCTCTCATGTCGAGAATGCACACTGGTTCTGTGTAAAAATCTCCCTCTGGTTCCACCTGTACATTATTCCAATCAATTATATGCGTCTTTTCATCAATATATTGTTAGGAAAACAGGATTGCAGAGCAATAACAATAAATAATAAACAATATGCAAATATTAAAACACATTACAAGATAGACACATATATAACACGGTTCACCCAATATGGGCTACGTCCACACAAAAATTGACAGTCCTTTATTATTATATCGTCCAACGAAATGAAGGGATATAACCTGCAACAACCCTGCTGCACTTCCTCTTCACTCTCACACAGTCTTTCTCTCACAGTCACAGAGATCACATGTACAATGCTATAATACAATACACAGTTTTATTACAATGCCTTCCTTTTAAAAAGGGAATACCATCTAGAACTTGAGAGCTATTGGATCCACTCTATCTAGAACTTCAAAGGGTCCCACGTATCTTGGTGCAAACTTAGTACATATTAATTTTATTAAGGTACTTTGTTTCGGTTTGATGCTCAGGAACACATGACCCCTACACTGTACTCTTTAGCTGTTCTTTTTCTATCAGTGTAGCTCTTTTGCATGTCCTATGTCGTTTTTAAATTCAGAGCTCATTTTGAGGGAGGATTGATAATTATTATTACAGGTAAATTAAACTAAATGAATATAATCCTCCCATTTACTAGGTTTATTCATGGCACATACATCCTTAGCATATTTTCTAATACCTAGTTTAGCCACTCTGTTTGTCCATCAATCCACGGGTGATATGTTGTACTAAAAATCAGCTTTGTGTTCACTCCTGTAAATAAGGATTTCCAAAAATTTGAAGTAAACTTTTCATCTTGGTCAGTAATAATTGTTTTGGGCATCTTGTGAAGTATGAAAATTTCCCTCAAATATATCAACAATACTTATAGCTTTATAGGTGGACTTACAGTAATAAATTGTGCTTCTCTGTTAAGTTTATATACCATAACCATATTTGATTCCTTTTGTTTCTTTGTTTTAGTCAACCCTATTCTAAAATCCACGATTATAGGTTCCCCTTTCCATTTTAAAATGGGTATAGGATGTTATAATCCGGATGGTTGTTGGTGTAGAACTTTTAGGTGCTGACATTCAAGGCATTTGGCTACATATTCTATTGTTTCTCTTTTCATATTGGGCCAGTAAAAATATTTTTTTTCCAGGGTTGTTATTAGTTTTTTATACCCTAGGTTTCGTACATAGGGACTATCATGTAGCTCCCTAAAAATTATCTACTTTATATTTGACTGGTTAGGCACATAAATTTGGTTTTTGAATGGTAGAAATCATTTTGCATCTATCTGGTACACATTTTCAGCAGCATTTTCAAATCTGTTAATACATTTTTTGATCCAAGTTTTATATTCAGGGTTTTCATTTGACTTTGTTTTCAACAAACTTTTAAATTCTAGCTCATAACCACTAATTAGTACATTATGTAGTTCATGTTGTTGCTAACTAATAGCATCTGCTACGATGTTTTCTTTCCCTTTAATATGCCTAATTTCAAAATCATATTCACTCAAGAATGCAATCCATCTATCCTGGAGAGCATTTAATTTCTTTTGATCAAATAAGTATTTCAATCCAATGTTGTGAGTTAACAGCAATAACTTTTCCCTACCAAATAGTGTCGCAAGATTTTAAGAGCATGGATAATAGCTGCTAATTCCATGTCATGTATTGCGTAATGTTTTTCATGCTCTTTCGATTTTCTGGATTCATAACAAAGTACATGTCCATTCTAAGTTAGAACACCTCCTAAACCATCTTTACTTACGTTTGTGCAAACTACAAAATCCTTGTCGGGATCAACAATTATTAGTATAGGTGTTGTAGTTAACAAATGATTTAGTTGATCAAAACTATCTTGACAATGTTGAGTCCACAAAAATTTACTGGCTTTCTTTTGTAAAGTGGTTATAGGATTAGCTACTTTTGAAAAATTCTCTATAAAGCTGCGATAATACTCTATTAACCCCAAGAATGACCTAATGTCATGCACATCCTTCAGTACATGCCACTCTACAATAGCCTTTATCTTAGCAGGGTCAACTGCTATAAACTTTTCTGAGGTAATATGTCCCAAATAATGTACTTCTCTCTTATATAAATAACATTTACTAAGTTTTGCATAAATTTGATGTTCTCTTAAAGTTTGTATAATGATTCGTAAATGTTCTTCGTGTTCCTTCTCATCTTTGGAATAGATTAAAATATCATCAATAAAAACTAGCACAAATTTGTCCAAATATTTTCTTAACACATTATTCATCATGGTCATAAAAGTTGCAGGAGCATTAGTCAACCCAAATGGCATGACCACAAATTCATAATGACCATACCTTGTGCGGAATGTAGTTTTATGAATGTCTTCTTCTTTAATTCATACCTAGTGATAACCCGATCTAACATCAATTTTTGAGGAAATCCTAGCTCCCCTGACTTGATCAAACAAGTCATCAATTCTTGATAATGGATATTTGTTTTTAATAACCATTTTGTTTAATTGTTGGTAATTCATGCATAATCTGAGAGTTCCATCTTTCTTTCCAACAGACAAAACTGGTGCACTCCACGGTGATTCGCTTGGTTGGAGATACTTTTTTCAAGCAACTCCTGTAGTGGCATCCTCAATTCTGTAAGCTCTAGAATGCTCATATGGTAAGGATCTTGTGATACAAGTGCAGATCCAGGCATTAAATCTATGGTAAAGTATAAATATATTTTAGGAGGTAGTCCCAGTATATCATTGGGAAACACATCCTAAAATTCCTTAAGGATGGGAAATTTGTCTATTGATGCTTTCAGGTTTCCAGTTTCATTTTCCATAATTTTAACTTCATACAATTGAAATCCTTTCCTATCACACTTTTTGAGTTCTATAGCTGAGATTTGTCGTATGGACACAAGCCTATAAATTCCTTTTATGGAATGATGTTTACCCTTATCATCAATACAATCAAAATTTTTATTTAGATAGTCTATAACAGTCCTATGAGATTCCATCGAATCCATCCCAATCAGAATATCAGGGACGGACATTTAAACTTATAGACGTATCCATTTCATTAAAACTAAATTCGCATCCTTTTACGAGTTCTATAACCTTTTGTTTCACTCATGTTACTAGTTGTACCAACCATGCATTTTTTTGTTTTTCCTTTAAAATATTACATTTTTCAACTATTGTTGGTGCAATGTAACTCAAACTAGATCTTGAGTCTATAAGAATGAAAACATGTGTGTTTAGGATTTTACCTTTTACTTCCAGCATAGTTGAATGATGATTTGCTTGTCGGTCTTCAAGGGAAGCATTAACTCTAGGAACATTTCTGGCTACGTCATTGACAATAGAATCATCTTGCAACATGTTCACGAGGGACATTTTTCTGTTAGGATTATGAGTATAATTCCTGTATAAATGAGGACCATTACAACCCCAACATTTAATTTCTTTTGCACTATCATTCAATCCGCTATTAAGGGTCCTTGTACTTTTTGCTCCATTGTTTGTAGTTAAATTTTGCCTGTTATAATTATTGTCATTATAACTTTTTGTTCCTTTTCTAAAAGGAGAAGGCTTAAATCCTTTCCTTCATCGATCCATGTTTTTTTCTTTTTTTATATTGACAAGTTCTGCTAAATTTGTATCTTTGTTTAAATAGCAAATAACATAGTTTTTCCTTCCTAATTGCTTCATCCATATTCTTGGGCATTTCAAATTCAATTTTTTCTTTATAGGTTGGGAGTAAAAAACTAATAAACCGATATACTTTTTTTTTCATCCCTCAAGTATGGTATGTAACTTGTAGGTCAAAAAATTTAGTTACAAATTCTTCTGTAGTTAAATGTCCCAATTTTAAGTCATTAAACTCCTTGGCCTTCTCGTCATAATACCGTTCTGACCTGTACTTTCTCTTGAACATATTTTAAAAAATTTCCGTCTTAAATCCTTGTTGTGTATATTATTGCATCGAGGGGGCACTCTATAGCCCAGTATGGGGGAGATCTTGTAACGTGATGTAACGTTTGTAACATGTCGGCAAAAAAAATAGTGATAGTGAATATTATGGGAGAGATCTTGTAACATGATGTAACGTTAGTAACATGTAGGCAAAAAATAATAGTGATAGTGAATATTATGGAAGAGATCTTGTAATGTAACGTTTATAACGTTTGTAACATGTCGGCAAAAAACAATAGTGATAGTGAATATTATGGGAGAGATCTTGTAACGTGATGTAACGCTTATAACGTTTGTAATATTGAAGTAGCTAATGTAAAAAGTAGTAAATATTTTGTCGGACTAATAATGTAAGGTAGTAAGGATAGTAAACTTAGGTAAGAAATTTAAATTTTAAATTATAAATTAGGCAACTTATATTCGGAATTTTAAATTTTAAATTTTATATTCAGCAACTTATATTAGGCAACAATGGGCGAACTCTATCTTCCGAGCTGAATACTGTGGGCGAATAAGACTGTCAAACTTCGGGGCTGAATACTATGGGAGAGGGCAAGCTCAACCATCTCCTCCCAGTTAGCCGATGTGACCTCCCAGCCAGCCATCTCTTGCTCATGCCAGCACGACCTCACACCTGCCTAATTTCCTCCTCACGCCTGCCTAATCTTCTTCCTACTGCCTGTGCGACCTGCTATGATCCTATGCCATATATTGTCATATATTGTCAAGCTAAAAGAGCATCAGATACCACTGAGACCTTCGAACAATGCTTGTTCAATTATAAGCACCAGAATTGAAACCTCAGTTTGTTTCCTCACCTCTGTGATTCTCTTTTATATGTTTCTTATCAAAATGTGTTAGAGGGGACCTATTATCAGGGAAACAAAAAATGTCTACAATCTTGAAAAATTCTTGTCCATGTCATTATAAACTTACCAGAAAACACTTAGTAGTAATAGGCAACGATAGCATACCTGCCTGCATCTGTTCGTCCCTAGGAAGATAATAGACTGAAATCAATTCTTTATATAAAAAATATCTTGGATTGCATGTCTCTATTTGGTCATGCCCATTGTCTCCTATGCTAAAACTATGAAAATAAACTGGACTCTGCAAAAATTTCTATTCAAAAACTTCTATGCTGTGAACCTCCATTCCCATATCATTGCTTTAAATTTAAACTAACCTAGAACAGACAATGCAACTGAAATTCCATGACTAGGCTATTCTAATTTGCAATTCTCCTTCAATGTTCAGAATATGGCTCACTGATATTATGCATGATATTTATGCAGAATCAATATCAATCCAAAACTGTCTCAGAGCTAGAGCTCTGGTAAGATGATCTTACCTGGGCAGAGCTCAGAGTTCGAGTGAATTTGCACAAATTCAATTCTATAGTGATGCCATCTCCCTTTTTCCATGCCCAGGTAAGGTGAATTCTGTGCTAGGGGGCAGTGAGTCCTAATGCACAAAATTTGTGCTTAGTGAGTGAATTTTCATGCAATGATTTTAGCTGTGATGACTTTTCCAACTTCCATACAAACATATGGGAAAAAATAAACAAGACCACTACTCATAGACACACAAAATATAGCAACAAGATCTAGATTAAACTTGTATCCAATCCCCATACAATCCCCTAGTATTTGATTCAAACAACGTATTTTGAATGTATACTGATTCCAATATGTTCCATCAACGTTTAACCAGAAAAGCACCCATGAACCTCGAACTCATTTCAGTACCATTCAGATTCATATTTTAAACATCCTGTAAAAGGAAATACAAATACATGGGCAAAAACCTTAAAAATTGGACCTCTCTTGTATCAATAGACAATAGAATTTGCAAAGTTCAACTACATATTTCTGCCTTAAATCATGGTCTCCCTTATTAATGGAGAAGTGGATTAAGACTACATCCTTTAAAAGCCATGGAAAGATACCAAACCCTTGGTGTATACAATGATATCAGGGTATACAATTTGAGTTAACTTTAAAGTGACATAAATAAGCCCAAGGCATTGCATAATGTGGGTTTTGCAATAACTAATATCTCTATAGAAGCTCTGGAATGGAATTGCAAATTCCTATTTCCTTCAAAAAAGCCTCTCATACTATGCAAAGAGTTCTCGGGGATGGATTTATGGAGAAACTACAGATATGGGCTATAGGTGATGATATTGGTGTTGAATATTTAGGAAGGGACCATGGTAAAAGTATCTCCCATATCATTAAATTGACAGAAGAGTTTAAAAATTTCAATAAACAGTTATTCATTGATCCCTTTTTGCTTGTTGGAAGACTCATTGAAATGCAGAACAACGGTGCCACATTTTGGGCATTCATGGGCACACTTAGGGAGCATGTAATACATTAGACAACGCCAATAACCAGCAGCAACCAATATTGTATGGGAGAGATGTTGTCACGTTTGTACGTGACGCTCTAATAAAATAATAATAAATTTTATACCCAACATGTCGACCTACACAAAATAAAAAAATAAAAAAATTAATTATCCCCCAAAAACAATGTCTGCCACACAAACAACTCAATATGGGGATATGTTGTACCTAACAAAATAATAATAAATAAATTAATTAATTATTAGCAAAAAAATGTTGAAACTATGTGCAAGGCCTCCTAAACAACCCATGGTTTTATTGTACATGGTTTAGTAGGGCTTTGCAAATAGTTTTAAAACCATGTGCAAGGCATCCTAAACAACCCATGGTTTTATTGTACATGGTTTAGGAGGGCCTTGCAAATGGTTTTAAAACCATGTGCAAAGCCTCCTAAACAACGCATGGTTTTATTGTATTTGATTTAGGAGGGCCTTACACATGGTTTTAAAACCATGTATGAGGTAGATGTTTTGAATACTAATATACTTTAATTTATTCAATTCGTGAGAACCATATTAACATGATCCTAGATCTCACTTGAAGTTATATTTAGGATAGTATTAAAATGTATGTAATCTTTAGGCTTGAAACAATTTAATGTTTTCATTTAGGGTCATATTTCAAGGTTTTAAATAAGGGTTTTTATATTATGAGACTATGAAATATAACTATTAAAATATGGTTTTTTAATAGTTAATCATTTATAATAATAAAAAATATTTTAAGAAATGTATATTGATAAGTTTTTTTCTCAATTATATTTTAAATATGGTTTTTAAAATATAATTGAAAATATAGTCATTTTATGAAATAGTATAATATTATAATGTTTTAATAGATATAAAGTCTTAATAGTTTGAATAGTAAAAATGTTTTTAAAAAATAAGGTTTTTAAAATATAATTGAAAATATAGTCTATTTATGGAATAGTATAATATTATAATGTTTTAAGAAATTTAATGTTTAGTTATAATGTTTTAATAATTTAAATAATAAAAAAGTTTTTAAATCACATTTTTCCCAAATATGTTTTAAATAATTTTTTTTAATTATAATTGCAAATATAGTCAAATTGAAAAGTGTCATATTTGAAAATATATTGAATTTTAGTAACAGAATTTCATTAGCATTTCATTAACTTGCACAATGAGTTTTTTCTTTGCATAGGTTTCAGTGTATGGTGTATTGATATTAATGCATAAATTAGTATTTACATTGATTGGTTCTAATGGTGTATTAATACATGGAGAGGTTTGCACCTAGAGAGTTTGATCCCTCTCAGTGCTTGATAGAGCCTAGGATTTGGATCTACGCTGGTTTACACTTTTAGCTTCCTTCCATCACGAGGAAACCTTCCCACTCAGCTAAAAAATAGCCAAATGTGCTCTCAGATTGTCATCACAACCATATACTTGAGAATATTGTGTTGAATTTAACAGTCATGCTTCTACATTCTTTGCATGTATAATGACATTTACCTGAAATAAAAGGTATCACTAGACAATAAAATAAAATATGGATAAGAAGAAATATGGTAAGTAAGATATATAGTTAAATGTCCTAATTTTAAGTCATCTTAAACATTATATACTTAACTACTTTAACCACAAATTTAAGTTCTTTTTATTTATGATAATTATCTTTATTTAAGAAAATATCTACATTCTTTGCATGTATAATGACATTTACCTGAAATAAAAGGTATCACTAGCCAATAAAAAAAAATATGGATAGGAAGAAACATGGTAAGTAAGAGATATAGTTACTATGTCCCAATTTTAAGTCATTAAACTCCTTGCATACATAATGACATTTACCTGAAATAAAATGTATCACTAGCCAATGAAAAAAATATGGATAAGAATAAATATGGTAAGTAAGAAATATAGTTAAATGTCCCAATTTTAAGTCATTAAACTCCTTGGCCTTCTCATCATAATACCGTTCCGATAGGAAGAAATATGGTAAGTAAGAGATATCGTTAAATGTTTGAATTTTAAGTCATTAAACTCCTTGGCCTTCTCGTAAGAGATATAGTTAAATGTCCCAATTTTAAGTCATCTTAAACATTATATACCTAACAACTTTAACCACAAAGTTAGGTTCTTTTTATTTATGATAATTATCCTTATTTAATAAAATATCTACATCTTTGCATGTATAATGACAATTACCTGAAATAAAAGGTATCACTAGCCAATAAAAAAAATATGGTAAGTAAGAGATATAGTTAAATGTCCAAATTTTAATTCATTAAACTCCTTGCATGTATACTACCATTTACCTAAAAGAAAAGGTATCACTAGCCAATTAAAAAAATGGATAGGAAGAAATATGGTAAGTAAGAAATATAGTTAAATGTCCCAATTTCAAGTCATTAAACTTCTTGGCCTTCTCGTCTTAATACCGTTATGACCTATACTTTCTCTTGAACATATTTTTAAAAAGTTTCCATCTTAAATCCTTGTTGTGTATATTATTTACACTTTTAGCTTCCTTCCATCACAAGGAAACCTTCCCACTCAGCTGAAAAATAGCCAAATGTGCTCTTAGATTATCATCATAACTATATACTTGAAAATGTCATGTTGTATTTAACAACCATGCTTCAACAACCTCCTCAGATTCTCCATCAAAGGTAGGAGGTCTTAATTTCTTAAACCCCCCTTGTAGTTACACTAGTTTTCCTTTTTGTTTCTTATACCTAGGTTCATCACTATCTTCTGACCCCCCATGTGAGAATTGAGAATTATCCACAATTTCCTCACTGCTAGGAGCCTTTGTCTATCATTTTTTCCCTTTCTCGACACTACAAGAATTGTGACTATTATTTTTATGTGGTGCTTTGAGTGACAAACTTTTTAATATTATTTCATTTATTTCATCATGTTCCACTCTAGCATTCATCAGTTTGGTATTGTCTACTTTAAGACTATCTAAGTCAGCCTTCAAACTTGTCATTGCTTCTAACATTTCTAACTGCACTTCAACATTACACTTGGCTTCAATTTCAACATAAATACTTGCATCTTCTAATACTGACGTCCCTTCTATAGTTTGTCTTGGCTCAACCATTAATGTGTCGTCTATCTCTCTACATTAGTAACAGTTTGTTACTCCGCAAGAATGTTTAAATGCATTTATTCATATATAATTATCACTAAATTAAATAAATTTATATAGTAAACCATTAGGTCTAAGTGTTGATTTATCAATGCTAGTAACTTGGTAACATTCTTGTTCCAACTTTCATGCATGATGTCTTAACACTTGATTATTTTATTATTTATCTCTTTCACTGTTATGTGTTGTAGAATGACTTACTACTTATTTGGTGTTATGAAGTTGTGAATGGTGGATTACTTAGCACTAATGCTAATGCTCACTAAAATATTTTGTAGGTATCACTAAGCCTAGTAGCAGGTCATGAATAGAGCACTAAAGACGTTTCTCCAGTAAATCTAAATTTTAGTGATGAATGTTGTAGCATGAGTTTCTGAGTGAAAAATTAATGTTTTCAGCTAACGCTAGGCTTGGAAAGTAGTAACTATTGTTTAATCCATACACATGGACTTTGCTCATAAATTTGTTGTACCAACTCGATTTTGGTGTGTGTGAAAGTGTTTTACTTAAGCATATTGATCTTTGACATTTTATTGTGCATTGTTGGAGTTTTGAGGGATTAGTTCCACTCCGCTTCTTTTTTTTCCAGATGAAAAATAACAGTTCCTTGATATTCATAAAGAATCAAAGGTAACATGTTACATCATCAAGTAGTCAGTCAAATCTTATTCAAATGACTAGCATCAGAGTCCATGAGGACTGGGTATAACATGGAATAGAATAAATCCCATTGTGCACCTTCAGAAAAAAGCTGACTATCAGAAATACACCCACTAGAGAAGATAACTGAGATACCAGACATATGATCCAAAGAGGGGCTCTAGGAATAGTCTTTCATCACTCACACAGAGAATAAATTCAGCATGCTGAAACATCAATGGAAATCAAAATCTATACTAAAAAAATGGAGTATGTCAGATAGAGCAGTGCTCATCAAAATATTTGTATAGTATCTTCCCAAATGACTATATCTTCAGAGAATTCTCTAAAGGATAGTAGGCCTGAGGCCATAGTAAGCCCTTCCTTGGATAATATGTCCTCCTTCTCATTATATTCCTTATAGACATGTTTGTAGTCAAGATAAGAGAAAGAAGCAGTAAGGTTTTTTATGTTGTTACACCAAGCCTCCAAGTTTAGAATAGTGAGTTCAGATTTAGTATTTTCCTAGTTTATACTCACTGAAGAGTGTCCAAAAATGTATAAGCCAGAAATCTCGATTTCCTTTGAGGAGAACAGAAGGGACCAAAGTGCCAGGAGTTCTGCTCGAGTGTTTGAGCTTTTACCACAACCCATTTTGATATGGAAGTAATGGTATTGACTGATGTATAGGAAGATACCCTCACCCCCCATTGACTCTGCAACAACACCATAAAAAAAACCAGAGGGTTATGTTATGGCTGGTGGGATGCCGATGTTCCTTACTTTTTTCCCTTTCCTCTTATGTACGTTGTAAGCCATTACATTTTGTTTGATAATGTGACACATGCAGGACATATCAAGTAATTTCCCTTAAAAAATGTTATAATTCCTGGTTTTCCATTTGAGAAAAATTGGAAGGTACAATAAATCATCTTTCCTTTCAAGCCAGTTTACAAGATTCTCCAAGACTGAATTATCTGTCCAAATCAGAGTGTAATTATAGGATCTGCTAATTCTGATAATAACTTCCTTTACAAATAGACAGTATACGAAGAGGTGTTTTATAGTATCATCATTGCACTTGCACAGAGCGCATCTATTGGGACCCATCCATCCTTTCTTTGCCAGACTATCCCATGTCGTTATCTTGTTGTTGATGACCATCCAGATGAAACATTTTATTGCCAGAGGTATGTTCATGTTCCAAAGCTGAGTGTGAAAGTTGAGGTGTGTCAGAGTTAAAAAATATGAAACTATAAGATCATATGCTTTCCTTGCTGTAAACATGCCATTTTTGTGTTGAACATCCACAGGAGTGAATCCTCACATTCTCTGATCTTAATACCACAGTGTGTAAGACCATTAACAAAAGAATTCTAGTGATCATACCATATACCTCCCAAATTTAGATCTGATGTAGCCAATACGACAGGCTGTGAGGATCCCTTTCAAGATTATGTGCCTGAGCCAGGTAAGTGATCCCAAGATCAGTGAGGTAATCCCTGAGGTATTCAGGGAGAATATAGGATGCATTGAGTCTGACAATTGGATCCACACCCAGTCTGATATGCCTCCCATTACCAACTTTCCAGCCAAGTTCACATGTAATCCAAGATAATGCTCTAATAAATCCATTCCATATATATGAGGTTCCTATAATAGAGAAAGATTGAGACCAAATCCATACATCAATAGGTTTGTCCTTTGAATATTTATGAGTAATAATATGACTCAAAATGCCCTTACCCATCAATAAATTCCACAAGATTTTAAGTCTGAGAGAGGTCCCAAACTAGTCAAGGTGCTTTATATTCCAACCTTCGAATTCATATGGGGCAAATATGGATTTCCAGTAATCCAGGTGAGATCTCTGATGTCCATCTGAGCTACCCAGAGGAATGCAAATATATCCCATATTATAGAGTTTAAAATAGAAGTGGGTATGCCAGCCAAAGCAAAACAATATACACCTAACCATGTGAGTATTGATCTGATAAGGACAACTCTGCCTCCCAGTGAGAGAAATATGTAAGTCCAGTTATTGATTATGTTTTTAAACATAGATATAATCCATTTCCAATCATTTGATCGATACCCCAGAGTTTTTAAGCAGTATCCCAAGTATTTGAAACCTATTGTAATGGGCTCCATATTATATGGCAGGAGATCAGAGATGTGTCTCCTTGTATCATCATCCACCTCGTTATATAAGAAAGAGGATTTTTCATTGCTAATCTTCATAACTGTAGCAGAGAAAAAAAGATCTGGGGCTTCTTTATATGCACTCCATTCCTCCACATTGACATGACAAAAAAGGATTACATCATCAACAAAGAACAGATGTGTAATAGATTGTCTTGGAGTGATATGAATACCCTTTATATGGCCATTTCTTTGAGAATTATAAATTATAATACTGAGTCTTTCTATGATCAAAATGAACAATAATTTTGATAATGGACAGCCTTGGCGAATTCCTCTCGTGGCAGGAAAGAAATATGAGGGTGTCCCATTAATAAGAACATCAAAACATGAAGAGGATATGCATCCCATGATCCAATTTACACCTAATAGAGGTATACCAATTTGTAACAATACCAATCTCAGAAAAGTCCAGTTCACACGGTCGAAAACCTTGATGAGATCAAGTTTTAACATGATGACCTTAAGATTCTTGGTTTTTATAGTATGAAGGATCTCTTGAGTAATACCCATAGGTTCTGTGATTTTCCTATCTTTGAGAAACCCAAATTGCTGTGGAGTGATGGCCCTGTCTAGGATGGGCTTAAAACGCAGGGAAACAATTTTGGAAATGATTTTGTACACTAGATTACACAGAGAAATGGGTCTATAATCTGCAAAGGTAAGAGGATTTTCACACTTAGGAATCAACGTAAGAAAGGTGGAGTTTAATGCACTAGTAAATTTTCCCTCATGTCTAGCTTGTTCAGCTGCACAACGCAGATCCTTCCCAACTAAGTAAAAGAAATCTAAGAAGAATTTGACTAGTCATCCATCAAGACCTAGGCTTTTATCTTTTTTAAATCCTTTCAAAACAGATTCAAATTTAGAGAGAGTGATAGCCACGAGGAAGCTATATTTTTCCATCTCATTGACATATGAAGGAAAAATTATAATCACCTTTAGTTGGTCATAGATGTTGGTGCTACCATCATCCTCAAAAAGATGGGAGAAATGTGATTTGCTCAGCTTTTTCAGTGGGGATTCTTCTTTGACCAGGTTGCCCTCATGGTCCTTGAGAGACCAGATCAATTTTGAGTTTCTTCTAGCTGAAGCAAAGGAGTGGAAAAAATTTGAGTTGGCATCCCCCTCCTTGATCCACAGAGCCCCGCTCTTCAGCCTCAAGGTAAGTACTTCATGTGCCAGGAATGTGTCTTTTTTATTTTTTAGAATCCCCAACCTATCGGCCTCAGGGACAGAGAGTAAACAAGAGGATATCTGCAGGAGAGATGAAATCTCAGAGTTTATATCCATTATCTCCTATTTCCTAGAGCATTTCTTCCTTCTCTACTAGTCCTTTACAGTAACTTTAAGTCTACTAATTTTTAGGGAGAGGGATTCCGGGTGATCACAAGGCCTAAGGTGAGAGGGAGCCCTCCAGGAAGATGATACAACAACAACAAAATCCTCTTCTTCGAGCCAGGCTCTATTGAACTTGTATGGGTAGCAAAGGGAATGAAGCCGTGGGCTCCACTCCAAGCAGATGGGGTAGTGATCAGAGATATCAGTGGGTGAGGCCCAAGATCTATAACAAGAGAGAGTATGAAGTAAGTGGCCTGAGATCAGAAAACAGTCACTCAAACTCATGGTATGAACTTTGGTCTTATATAATATATTTTTCAATAAAATATTGTATACAAACAAAAATCATTTTTACCTTGTAATAATATCTCTTTAGTAGAAATAGAATATATATAATTTAAATTTAAATATTAAATTTTTTCATAAAACATGTACAAATATAATCAATACTAATGTATAATTATTTTATTTTATTTATTTACCATAATTTATAATAAAATTAAGAAAATTCTAAAATTAAAAAATTATGATTTCAAGTGAATATGGCTTATTCTATAATGTTAACACAAGATTGAAGGATCTTATATGGCTTATTGTATAATGTTAACACAAGATTGAAGGATCTTATAGAGTTTGAATTACATTATCAATATTGATATTTAAGAATTATACTTAGTAGGTGAAAGGTGTCACATTTATGTTAGTTAAAAAAAATCATATAAAATTTAGATTTATAATAAATATTAAATATAATTAAAAAACAAATTTAATTTAATAATAAATAAATTGCAATCTTAATTATCATATATGTTAATTTAATATATAAATTGTAACATTAATGATCATATATATTAGGTTAATATATTAGTTTAATATAGTATTTTACAAAAGTAATTAGCATAGCATAGGATAAGCATTGAAGATAGTAATTAGGTGCATGTGAATAATTAGGTGATCAATATATTAAAAGAAATTAAAATAGATTTAGCTTAAACATTATATATCTAACAACTTTAACTACAAAGTTGAGTTGTTTTTATTTATGATAATTATCTTTATTTAATAAAATATCTACATTCTTTGTATTTATAATGATATTTATCAGAACAAAAGGTATCACTAGCCAATGAAAAAAAATTATGGACCAATACTTTTCCGCGTTGCGGAAGATGAGACAAGTGTACGATGATGAGACAAGTGTACTTTTCAAATTAATTTTATGGTAGTCATTTGAAATTCAAAATAAAAAATTATAAAATATATATATATATATATATAAAATAAGTTGATGAATGGATAACTAGAAGTTGATGCATGGATACAAAACAAATGTTCATGACAAATAACTAGAAGAATATGATGTCATGCTAACATGTTTACATGGAGAACAAATGCCACGTGGAGTCAGCCTGAAAGGAGGGGCTCCAGCTAGCTATGGGCCCGTGGAAGGTTAAGGAGCGGTTAGAAAATTCCGCTTATGAATACTATCATCGGCCATTCATTGAGGTGGCGGCTCCACAATAAATGAACAACTCGTGGCGACTTAAAGTTCAACTATGTTTTAGAGTGCCATGGACAGTTCCTGTTTGGAATGTCTTATTTCTTTTTTTTAATGAACATTTTCAGAAGTCAAATTATTTTTGCAAAGACACATCTCATGATATGGTACCCTGGTTTTGTGGACAACTCTTTATTTTTTGATGTAACGTTTCTGTTTTTGCTTTAACAACACTTCCTTTGTGTTTGAAGTTTATCTACAAATATGCAGAGGTGCATATCTACAAATTGTAATTTTGTCTCTCTTTCGATGAAATAAAATTATGCTTTTTTTCCAAGGAAAAAAAAAGAAAAGAATGTGAGAAATTAAAAAAAAAAATGTTGATGCATGAATGTATGCAAGCGTAATAGATTTTATGGCAGTTGTTCCAAATTAGAAATAAATAATTAAAAAAAAAGAATATAAAAAATAACAAATAGATGATAAATGAATAACTGGTAGTGGATGTAGCCACAACTCATGGCTGATAAGTAGAAGAATGTAATATATATATATATATATATATATATATATGGTTGATAAATGGATAACTCCTAGTTGATAAATTGATTAAAAAATAACTGATAGTTAAAGCATGATTATGGTCCATAGACATTACTAACCACAAATTAAGCAGTTATGCTAGTTAATACTTATTTGTAAATTCACTTTACATTTTGAACCGTAAGAAAATGAAGTATATCTTTTAACAAAATAATGTGACATCAACAACTTTAACTTAAACATAATTTTTTTAAAAATTCACATAATTAATACCACAAAATGTTTTTATTTATACATAACTGACGATATCTTTTTTCGACTCCTAAAAACATAGTTTTCTTACCATGAATAAAAGGAAAGAGTGAAAGCAACTAACCTGCTGCTGGGCACTAACAAAATCCAAGTTGAATTTCTGTACAGACCTTAAAGAATTTAAATTGTGACTTGGACCAAATTTTCATTATGCACACAAAAAAAACCTTAAATGGTGACCTAGACCAAATTTTCATTACTGCTATGCACCATAAAAAGATAAAATAATGACTCCACAACAAGACCAAAATGCTATATATTGGCAGATTCTGCTCTAGCTTCGTCTACTATTCAACTTTACTGGGCTCGTCCATGAACGATGCATCATTTACAGTTGAATGTTGGTGAGCAAACATGTATCTACTAGCAATTTCAGACCCATCTGATCCCGGATCTGTCATCTCCTGCTCAGCATTGTTCTGTTCTCAGAATAATCTCCAATACTGTCTATATTCAATCGACACAAATCTTCAGTGCTGGTATCCCAATACCGTTTATGTTCCAATTCTCGCAATTTATTTCTGGTTTCGTTGTGAAACTTCGAGTTGAAATGACCATCGAATGACAAGTTCAGATCATACCGTGACTGATTCTGCTGGTTCAGATCATACGCTGAGTACTGTTGGTGCTGATCAGTTGTAGAATTAAGAAAAAAGAAAAGGCTGCCAGCTAAAACGAAAACCATGAAGGAGAGAACTGCAATATACCATCGCCTTCTCTCCAAAACAGCTTGTTTTCTTCTCATTCGAGCTTTGCGTGATCTCTGCATTGTTTCTTATGGACCCTTCCCTCCTCTAGACTGGGATATGTTAGCTAAATAGAAACACCAAAGGGTCGAACTAAACCAACTTCAGATTGGGATAGAAGAGAGTTGTAAGGTAATTTGATACAAATGTATGAAAATTTTAAAATGGCCTATATTTATTATATATAGACACACACGTTTAGCATGCTTTCCATGCTATGGAGGGCTTGCTTTTGGCCGACTTATAATTTTTTCTTCCATATGAGTTCCTTCTTTTAAGGACCTTTAGAGATGGTCAAAGGAAAATATGAGGTGTAAACCACAAGGATTCACTTTGTTGAGCAATATCTTATCACATTTATTCATAAAGAGGGGTTTAAGTGTCAAAATAAGGTCAATATATTGTAGGTATTGGGGGAGAGGGAATATGGTATGGAGGGTTTATAGATATTGGGAGTATAAAAGGGTTTTTACTAAAAATAAGAAATATATCATACAAATAAGGTTTTTTAATTGGAAATATGTATTGGGAGGTGGGGTCAACAAAATGATTTTTGTAAGTAATTATCAATATCTAGTGAAATTAGGAATATTATTTAATATCCCATGAACCAAGACGCTATGACATGGTTTCACTAAGTGAAGACCCCATGGTCTAAACTTAGATAGCTATGTTATTTAGTCTTACGCAATAACTACTTATCTCCCCCTTACTTAGACGGGCCAGAAAAGAAAAAAAATATTATTGTTTTTGGTAATATCAAGAAATAATACTTATGAACTATGTTTAGAAGATTATGAGCATTCTACTTATGTGGGATGGAGAAGGATGATAAATATTACCTAGTTCCTTTTCAAAAATCCATGATCACTTCATAGCATATCCACTTGCATCTATGTTCATTTCAAGGAGATTTTTCAAATTAAGAAATGTGAGAGTATTTGCACTTTTAGTGTGCATGCATATTGATTTTGAAATATTTTTGGTATTATAAGGTGAATAGTGCACATACTAGGAAAAAAGTATTTTTCTTACTGTCAAAAGTGCATTTACTAGGGTAAAAACCTCATTTTACCCTTAAAAAACACACATACAAGGGTATTGAGCCCTTTTTACCCTCAAAGCAAACTTAGAAGGGTAAACACTAGGTTTTCACCCTCAAAAGTTGCCTTCTTTCTTATTTCTTGTTTTTAGGGAGTTTTAGCTATTTTCTTGGTTTAAAAGCACTCTTGTATGAGTAGCCTATCTATTCTTGGATTTTGTGTACTTAACTTAGCAATTAAGGATCAATTAAGGAGGGGGTATTTGTGTAATATTAGGCACACAAGTACCTCATTGGCCTGTCATAAGAATAGTTAGATCACATTAGCATGCATAATAATCATTCTTCAAGAGGGACGTGTTGGTCATTTAGGGGTGATTAATGAGGGTTTCACTAGCATTAAGATTTTGCATATAATTTTAAGCCTAAGCTAGGTTTCCTATATAATGAATCTTACATCTTATTGATCAAGTATTCATTCATGTACTCTCTTGGAGCATTCATTCATAATAATGTTGTTGTATTTGTAACTTGAGAAGATATTAATTAAGATGTATATTATCATTGTATATTGTTGTACCCCCATCGAAGATGTGTTTCCCTCCTTTCAGGATGACATTATTTTGTATGGTCCTTGAGGTACAACCTCGATTGTAAGTCGAGGTAATAGTCCCCAGTATAATATAATGAAATGTATTTTCGGAGTCTCTCTAGGAGAAGTCAGCCCTGTTAGGGTTAGAAGTCGACCCAGTCAAATTGGGAGGTCAATCACTTGAAGGGTATAAATAGGGATGCGTCCTCCCTCATTTATACACACTCACAATCACTCAAGTTCAAATGAGGGGAGAGAGAGAGAGAATTGCAGAAGACTTGTCAATGCTCAAATCTCACTTCCATAGTAATAGTTATTGGTGTTATGCATTTGACTTATGTTGATGATGATGAATCATCCTAGAAATTAGAGAAACATGACCTTCATCTTGTGCTTGAATAGTCTAGCTAGATGTTGATTTGAGTCAAAACATGAATTGTTAGAGATTCCTAGTTTCCTCTTCCAACATTGTAAGCCCCTCTAATTCCTGGGACCTCCTCTACAACCAAGAGTACTTTGCAACCATTGTCTGAATTTTGCTTTGGAGTTATTTATTCTGGATAATAAGCTCTTCATTTTGCTTCCAAGTAAGCTTCTTTCTTCTCGGCACTTCTTTTGAGGATGTTATTATCTCTTGATAATTTGCATAGGTTTCCTCCATATCTTTTCTCAACCTCCTATTTTCCAGTATTAACTAATCATTTGAATCATTCAGGTATCCATTTTGAGCTTTATAGTAATGTAATGATTTCTTAATAACTTCAACTTTTGATAATGTCTCCATGGCTATTTGATGTGTAGGGATTTTTTGCTCTTCTAATTCTTCCACATTTGAGGACTTTGTGTTAGTTTTTATCATTCAAGCTAGCATTATGTTAGGATATTTAACTGAGAGAATAAGAAGTACAACAATCAAACACAAGAGACAATGAACACAATGTTTTTCCTTGGGGAAACCATAAATGGAGAAAACCCTTCAACTTCCTCAGAGATAGAATCAGAACCAAAAGTAAAACCCCAAAACATAAGATGATCTCCCGACAACAGTAACCTCTTTCTTCCTTGCCCCAATGTCTTTCTCTTCCTCGGCTATGTGCTACAACTGAGTGTGTGTGAGTGTATCCTAAATATAGAGGCTAGCTCTCTATTTGTACTAATTCTCGACATGATTAAACCCTACTAGGGCCGACCTCTCTAGGAGAGTCTAATAACCCTAGTACCCTGGAACTGTGGGGACTTTAACCCTTAGACAATAGGAGGGTTACCCACCTTGACTTGACATGACTTGTTTACATTATGGAAACTCCCGATAGTAACATCGGGGCATGACATGACTCAAGTACATTACAAATACATCCTGGAATAAACATCGGGTTACAATACATAAGAAATATAATTGAATACGTTCCGAAGTTACATATACATCAACACTCCCTCTTAACTAGGAAGGTATTCTCTCGACACAATTTTCAACACAAGTCTTCTTCTCTGTATCATCTGGGTCATCCTCAAATTCTCATCATCTTCATCTTCAAGACATCACCGGATCTGGATCATCACTGGATCTGGATCATCACACAATCTGGATCATCATCACTGGATCTAGATCATCACTCGATCTGGATCATCGTCACTCGATGTGGATCATCATCACTGGGTCTGGATCAGCACTCAATATGGATCATCATCACTGGATCTGGATCATCACTCGATCTAGATCAACACTACTAGATCTGGATCATCACTCGATTTGGATCATCTCGGAGACATCATAACTGGATCTGAATCATAGCTCGATCTGGATCATCATTGGGTCATCATCATATGTGCTATCTCATGATTCTTCTCGTCAGAGGAAGTTCTACAGAGCCAACCCTTTTTCATGCTGGTTGTAGGCCTAGCCTCCATGTAGGTCTTTCTCAGTGCTTATATCTGACCCTAAGTCAGAATGGACCATCCAGCACTTACATCTGACCTTGACTCATCAGAAAGGCATGCCTAGCACTCACATCTGACCATGAGAGGAACTTAATCCCCTCACCATGTCTGAATGTCCCAGCCCTTACATCTAACCATGGAAGGAACCTCATCCTCTCCCATGTTAAAATGGCCTAGCCCTTACATCTAACCTACTTGTTAGAATGGCCCAACACTTATATATGACCTACTCATCAGAATGGCATGCAATCACATCTGATCTTGTAGGAACTAATCCTACAGTCACATCAGAATGGCCCCCAGTTCCAGACTGAGCTACCTGGTAACTGACCAGGTGCCTCCATTCTCCCAGAGAATGGCATCAGCCCTTATATCTGACCTACTTGTTAGAATGGCCCAACACTTATATCTGACCTACTTGTCATAATGGCATGCACTCACAACTGATCATGTAATACTACATCTTACAATCGTCTCAGAAAGGCCCTCAGTCCTAAACCAAGTATTCCTGGTAACTCACTAGGCAACTCCATTCCAAGAATGGAAGTAGCCCTTATATATGATCATGTAGGAACCAATCCTACAGTCATATCAGAAGGGCTTAGCACTCATATCTGACATGGAAGGAACCAATCCTCGCACCATGATAGAATGGCTCAGCCCTTACATTTGACCTACTCGTCAGAATGGCTTCCGGACTCATCACTTCTCCTTGGAAGGGACCTCGATCTGGAGAACACCAAGCTTCCCCATGAAGTACTCAAACTTCACTCTGGCCAATGGCTTCATCAACACATCAGCTATTTGATCGTCTGTCGCAACATACTGGAGCTTCACTGCTCCCATCTGCACCATATCCCTGATATAGTGATACTTGATCTCGATATGCTTCGACTTGTCATGGAACACTAGATTCTCTGACAACTTCACAAAACTTTGATTGTCACAATGTATACAAGTAGCATCCATCTGGAGATCAAATAAATGAGACAGTAGCTTCCTCATCCATACTACCTCACAACTAGTTGAACAGGCTACGACATACTTTGCTTCAGTTGTACTCAGTGCCACACAGGATTGCTTCCTGCTAAACCAAGAGATCACACCTGATCCCATAATGAAACAACATCTTGAAGTGCTCTTTCTATCGATGGAACTGCTTGCCTAATCTGAATCAACATAACCCTCTAGGTTAATCTTCTAATTCGCCTCGTACTTGAGCCCATAATCAATTGTACCCCTCATGTACCTCAGAATATGCTTTGCAGCAGTCAAGTGAACATGTCTCGGATTTGTCAGGAACTGGCTCAAGGTGTTCACAGCAAAGAAAATATCTGGTCTCGTGTTCATTAGGTACATCAAGGACCCAATCATCTGACGATACATCATGGCATCAACTGCTTCTGATGAAGCATCACTCAATAGCTTCATGTTTGATGCCATAGGTGTGGTCATGGCCTTGCAGTCCATCATCCCAAACCTATTCAGGATCTCTACTGCATACTTCCCTTGTCCAAGGGAGATTCCATCTGGACTCTGCCACACCTCCATACCTAGAAAATAATGCATCATACCCAAGTCCTTCATTTTGAACTCTGCAGCAAGCTTTCTCTTCGTATCAGCAATCAACCTATCCATTCCTGTCACAAACAGATCATCTACATACAGTAGGAGGATCACTGGGTTGCCATCTTCAACCTTGTAGTAAAGGTTGGAATCTGCTTTACTCTTGGTAAAGCCCAAAATGGATAGAAACCTGTCAATTCTACTGTACCATGTCCTGGGTTCCTGTTTCAAACCGTACAAGGCTTTCTTCAATCTACATACATAAGACTCCCTGTCATGTGTCTCGAAACTGAGTGGCTACTCCACATACACTTCCTCTTCCACTACACCATTCAAGAAAGTAGTCTTGACATCCATTTGGTGTGTCTTCCATTTCATCACTACAGCTAGAGAAAGTACTGATTTGATGGAAGTGTATCTGGATATAGGTGCGAAGGTTCATAATCTATTCCTTCTTTCTGGGAGAAACCTCGAGCAACAAATATTGCTTTATATTTCTCTATGCTACCATCTACAGCATGCTTGATCTTGTAGATCCATTTGGAAGTTACAACTGACTTCCCTTCTGGTCTTGGGACAACATCCCAAACATCATTCTTCATGATCGATTGATACTCTTCGATCATATCATCCTTCCATTCTTTCCGTTCTACCTCTTCTTCATAATTGGAAGGTTCTTTATCAATGAAATCACATAGTAATGCTACATACCTGGAGCAGGATCTGGTCCTCTTTCTTTCTCTGTGATTCTCTTCTGGAGCCCCATATCTTTTCGCACCTTGGATAACTTCTCGTACCCAAGCAGGTTTCCTCTTATGAGGATTCTTTTCTGGAGATGGATCTACAGGTCTTTGTGGTTCTTCAAATTCTTGAAATTCTTCTTGAGTTTCTTCATTCATGGTTGTATCATGAATTCTGGGTGCTTCAGCTTCTTCAGATTCTTTAGTAGGTTTCTTTCTGGATTTGTTCTAAACTGTGTCTTCATCAAATGTCACATCCCTACTAATGTCAATCTTCTTGAATCCTAGAAAGTATATTCTGTAAGCCTTTGAGCTTTCAGAGTATCCCACAAATATACCTGTCTTTCCTTAAGGATCTAATTTAGTCCTTTTCTCTTTTGGAATGTGTATGTACACTTGACAACCAAATATTTTGAGATGGTTGACTTCTGGTTTCTTACCGAAGAAGACTTCTTCAGGAGTCTTGTTCTCGAGTACTCTATGTGGAGTATGGTTTTGCACATACACTGTTGTTCTGGCAGCTTTTGCCCAAAGATGCATAGGAAGATCTTGATCATGAAGCATTGCTCTTGCAGCTTCCATGATAGTTCTATCCCATTCTGTTGTGGATTATAAGGAGTGGACAACTCCCTCTTCCTTGAGTCTTTACATATCTCTTTGAATTCATTCTAAGTGAATTCTCCGCCATTATCTGATCGAAAGGTCTTGACCTTCTTTTTAGTGTGATTCTCGATCAAGGCTCTGAATTCCTTGAATTTGTTGAATACTTCATATTTGTTCTTCATGAAGTAAATCCATGTCTTCCTAGAAAAGTCATCAATAAAAGAAACATAATATACATACCCGCTTAGTGAGCTTGATGACATAGGACCGCATACATCGGAGTGGATGATTTCCAAGATTCTTTTTGCCTTGCTCTTGCTACTTGGAAATGTCTTCTTTGTATTCTTTCCTTTTGCACATCCTTTGCAGACCCCATCATGTTTTAACTAAATTTCTGGAAGACCTTCAACAGCTTTGCTTGCCAGTGGTAGTGCTCTGTAATGCACATGTGCAAGCCTTCTATGCCAAAGCTCATTTGGCTCTACTGTGTCATGGACCAAGGCTTGTTCTGGATGGCCCTTTAATTTGTACAATCCTCCTTCTTGTTCTCCAATCACTACCGCATCATCGATAGTCTTTCCTTTTGGCCACATGATGACTTGACCATCTATAAATGCAACCCTCATTCCTTTTGCATCTAATGCAGATATAGAGAGAAGGGTCTTCTTGAGACCTGGTACAAACAATACATCTTACATCTTCATAGACTTTCCAAAGTCTAGTTTATAGGAGGATTCCCCACTACCTTTTATTGGATATTGGTAGTCATCTCCAAGCTTCACCTTGTGAGGTGATTCATGTTCTAAAAGTTTTATAAAGGACTCTTTGAATCCTGTCATATGCTTGGAAGCCCCACTATCTATAAGCCAATCATTGCTTCCATGTGTGATGTTTTCTGTGAGAACAGAAATCAAGACATATTCTTCTTCACTAGAAGAGTCTTCACTTTCATATCCGGTTCTCTTCTTGGATGGTTCATCATCCTCTGCAGCATGAGCATGATGTCTTCTCTTGTTGCTCTTTTTCTTAATCTGTCTTTTAGGACAATTTTTTGCAAAGTTTCCTACTTCATAACATGTACAACATTTGATTATAGACATGTCTTTTCTAGATTTATTTTTAGAGAGATTCTCACCTCTGGAGTGATGAGAACTTCTTTTGGTTTTCTTGGAGTGTACTGTGAGAGCTTGATCTTCACTTCCCATCTTTTCTTCTCGAGCTTCTATCTGAGCTTCTTCTTGAGATCATTCTTCCCATAGTTTGCTGAACTTGACTAACTTCTTTCTAGCACATATCCCTTGAATAAAGGAGTCCCATGATCTAGGGAGACCATTTAAGGTGGTCATCAAAACCTCTGCATTCTCTATTTCTTCATCGACTGCTTCTAGCCATTCCTTGATCTGAGAGACCCTTGTAAAGTAATACTGGATGGTCTCAGCATTCTTGATCTTTACATTCTTCAGTTGGTTTCTCAGAGTCATCTTCTGGTTTATGTTCTTCCCTTCAAACAATTTGGTTAGGGTATCAAACATAGCCTTAGGTGTATTTAGGGAGGACACCTGTGGTATGAGGTGATCCTTAATTGAATCAGCAATGATTCTCTTTACCATAACCAACTTCTTCTTATGTAAGGCCTTAGCCTCATCTCCCTCTGGAACTGGAACCTCCTCATTGATATAGGAGTCCAACTCATTTTCTTCCAGGACCAGGGAGATCCTATACTTCCAAGCTCGAAAGTTATCAAATCCCTCAATCTTTTCATCAAGCTTGGTATGATGAGACATATTAACTGAGAGCCTCAAATGGAAATACAAAAGATTTCGATCTTACCAGGTCAATATGTCAGATCTGGATTTGGAGCTAAAATCCTCCAGTGCTGGTTCAAGAGTAGATTAGGGTTTTTCTTTTCCAGAGTTCTGTCCAACCAAATGCTTTGAATTTGATCCCTAACTTTGATTTTGGGGAGGATATCAATCCAGGCCTGGATTCACTGAAAAATTCTTCTTCTATGAAAAGCCCTAATTTTCGGCAGTAGTGTTGGGTCCAAGACTAAAAAGCCTCAGAATTGGATTCTGCTTCGACAGAAAGATGCGCCCTAGGGAGGAGAGTTAATCCAACCTTCTTTTGCTGAAAATATGTGGAGAGAGAACCACAAAGTAGGAATCCCTAGTTCCCACAGCTGCACAGTGTCTTCTTCTCAGGTTAGCTCTGATACCATGTTAGTTTTTATCATTCAAGCTAGCATTATGTTAGGATCTTTAACTGAGAGAATAAGAAGTACAACAATCAAACACAAGAGACAATGAACACCGTGTTTTTCTCTGGGTAAACCATAAATGGAGAAAACCCCACAACTTCCTCAGAGATAGAATCAACACCAAAAGTAAAACCCCAAAATAGTAAGATGGTCTCTCGACAACAGTAACCTCTTTCTTCCTTGACCCATTGTCTTTCTCTTCCTCAACTATGTGCTACAACTGAGTGTGTGTGAGTGTATCCTAAATAGAGAGGCTATCTCTCTATTTATACTAATTCTCGACATGGATAAACCCTACTAGGTCCGACCTCTCTAGGAGAGTCTAATAACCCTAGTGCCACGGAACTGTGGGGACTTTAACCCTTAGACAATAGGAGGGTTACCCACCTTGACATGACATGACTTGTTTACATTATATAAACTCTCTATAGGAACATCAGGGCATGGCATGACTCAAGTACATTACAAATACATCTCGGAATAAACATCGGGTTACAATACATAAGAAATATAAGTGAATACATTCGGAAGTTACATATACATCAACACTTTGAACACATGCCCATCTCAAATTCATAGAGTTTTTTGTTTACCTTTATCTTTATGACCTTCCCCAAACAATTCTAAAACATGCTCCAGTTCCTTTTTAATGTCCTCAAGGGTTTGATCTATTGTGTAATGTTCTATATCTGTAACTTCTAGGTCTTCATCACTTGAAGAATCTTCCACAATAGTTACTGTATCCTTTTGGAATTTGAAATCAAGAACAACTTTCGTATTCATCCTTAATTTATTTTTGGTCCTAGTCCTTTGTCTCCAATTTCTTCCCTGAAACTATAAAATAGGAGTATTTACTTTTTTTGTACTGGAAGATAGTTCCTGAATCATACCACCTTTCTCTTTTGTGTCTCTAGGATTATATGGAGCAGTGATCTCTTCATTTTGTAATTCGAGGAACACCTTCTTTTGTGCCTCCTTTTGCAAGGGTTCTGAAACAAGTTTATCATTTACATTTAACTCTTTCTCTAGTTGATTATTTCCTTGTTCAACCTTCCTTTTCTACCCTCTTTGATTTTTACCCATATTTTTCTTCTTCGCTTCTTCACCATCAACTTGTATTGTGCTATCTTTTTTGGTTTTAGGTGTCCCTGGTTCAAAACCTGAATTGAACAAAAAGTGATGCCAAGATCAATTGTGATCCTTTAACTCAGTCATATCCATACAACAAATATAGGATTAAATCAACCTCGAATAGATTCGATTTGAACCATTGTTCACCCTCAACAGGCAACCCTATTTCCTATGCAATCGAACCCTCATTTACTTCAAAGTTTAGGGTTTCAAAATTCATAGATTAATTTGAGTAATTTTTGGAAAAATATTTAGTTACTTCCACATTATAAACACTTACTCTTTCAAAGAAAGAGAGCCAGCCCACGTCCCTCAACGTTTTAGCACATTGGGGAAATTCTTCGGCCCATTTCAAATTCACCGATTCGAGCCTGCAAATTTTACCACTTCTCTTCTTCAATTTGATAGCTATAGAACCTTGCTAGATCATATATATCTACAACAACACAACTTCAATTTTGAACACGTGTTTTGATATGGAGCAACTAACCAAAACCAATCAATCAGGTCGCATTAAATGAAAAAAGCAAGGATAATTGAATACAATGCATTAGGTTCAATGAATTTCATCATATCCAGAACACTTGGTACATGAGCTATCTCAGTAATGATGAACAGATGCTCCTCCGTTCAAAACATGCCCAATCCAGGACAAGTGTCAAACCCTTATTTTAATGATGTGAAAATCCGACAACGCCATCTTGCAAAATATTTATTTCGCTTCTCGAATGTACTATGATAATGATAAGGCACAAACTTTCAACATTGAATGAATTTCGAATATAACATAATATTTGTAAATACCTTATGGAATAATGAATGAATATGAGCCATATTTTATCACATTTACCATAAAAATACATAAAGGAAGCAACAAAATTATTAGGCAAGCAATAAATTATAACCTAGGGACCATAATTACATTCTAAGAAAAGATGATATACTAATAAAACCTAAGGTAAAACTAGGATACTACTATAGTGCTAACATATGGCTCTGGTTGGGGATGAAGCTCTCCTTGTGAGGCATCAAGAACATATTTGACCAAGTGTGTTGGACTAAACTCAAAATCTACTAGAATTATATCCCATGGAATTTAAACTAAAAAAATGAAATTATGTACTATTCATTGGGATGGAGTCTTATTCCAAAACAAAACAAAATCCAAAAATGTAATGGTATATACAATGAATTTTGGTCACCCATGATCTCATTATGTGTAGAAATGTTTCAGAAATCCACCATTAACTAGGCCTGCAATTTCTTCACCCTCCAAGTTTTGTAACACAAAAGTGTTATTTCCCTAAATTTTAATAATTTTAAAAGGTCGAAGCCATAAATTATCAAATTTTCCATGCTTACCTTTTTCATCTCTACGTGCATCCCATCTGAGTATTGTACCACCCATTAAGAAAGTATCTTTTTTTTTACTTTCTTATCAAATATTTCTTTTACTTTCTTCTTATAATCCTTGACCTTTTGTACTAACACTTCTCTTTCCTGTTGTAGTTCAACTATTTGTAACATTCTTCTCTTGCCTTCATTTGGTTCTTCTTCAATTTCCTATAGAAACTTAATTATTGGAAACCTTATTTGATTAGTAAATAATACATTAATTCCGATAGACAATATGGGAAGTAGATGTTCCAATGGATTTTTTGGTAGTCACCCTATCTTCCCAAAGAGCATATTTTAGCATAGTATCCCAAGCCATTTTATTTTGAAATAACATCTTTTTAATGTTGTTAACAATACTCTTATTTGTAGACTCTGCTAACCCATTTCCTTGAGGGTAATAGGGTGTATATTTCTTTAGTATGATGTTATTCTCTTCACTTAAATTTGTCATATTTTTAGACTTTGTCCATCACCAATTTCCTTGGGCCTCTAAATCTACTTAAAATATTTTCTTGAAGGAAGTTGATGATGACTTTATCTGTTTTTCTTCTTGTGAGAATTGTCTCCATTCACTTGGTAAAAAATTCAATGGTTGTTAAAATCCACTTATGTTGGTCACTAGAAGGAGGATAGATCTCACCTATAAAATCTAAACCCCACTGTTGAAATGGATCGTTAATTGTAATATGTTTTAAGGGTAGAGATTGCAACTTGTTCTTACAAACAAAATTTTGGCATTCAATGCAAGATTTCACATGAGAATAAACATCTATAAATAGGGTGGGACAATAATATCCTTCTCTTATAATCTTGAATGTTGTTTATTTCCAATATTTGGTCCCTCCACACACACCTCCATGTAATTCTGTAGTAACTGAATCGACCTCAGACTTATCCAAACATTTAAGTAACATACCACCATGTTCTTTCCAATATAGAATTTTATCAATTAAAATATATTTAATAGCCTTGGGTTTTAGTGATCTATATTCACTCATATTCAGGTCAGGAGGTCACTATAAATACAACAGAAAATAATTTTCTTATCATACCACAGGGAATCAAGATATTTTGTCATAAATATGTTCCTTTGTTTTGTTGGTGATCCTTGTACTAACTGATCAAATGTCAAATGAAGATCTAAAACCTAACAATTTGAGTGTGCGAGAAGTTCAGCTAAACCCTGTCCTTTTACCAAATTTGTATGTTTAATCTCAACATCATATTCCATGATTTTAGTTATCCAACATCCTCTTTTTCCTTCACTGTCAGGCTGGACCAAAATTTCTGTAATTGCTGCACTTGAGTCATGAGCTATGATTTTGGAATGCAAAACATAAATTTTGAAGTATTTCAGAGCTAATTAACCAATGCATGGGTTTGTTTTTCCATTGTACTATATTTAAGCTCTGAATCAGAATTATTTTGCAATAATACAATAACTATACTATCTTTAGATGCAAATGAAAATATTGAACATTCTTTAGTAAAATTAGGACTTGTCAACATTGGTGCTTCTATGAGTGCTTTCTTTATCCTTTCAAATGACAACCTAGCCTCAACTAACCACTTTACTTCCTTGTATTTCTTAAGCATACATGTAATCTATTTAATAATCTCTACAAAATTAGGGATAACCCACCTTAAAAATTTTATTTTTTCCAATGAGATATTGAATCTCTTTTTTATTTCTCGAAATATTATCTTCAAGATGGCTTTAACACATTCTGGATCTATTTTAATCCCTTCAGCAGAGACTATATGACCTAAGAGCTTACCTTCCGCCATGGAAAATGAGACTTTTTTGGATTTAAAGACAATCCAAATTGGGCCCCACTTAGGAAAAGTTTGTTTTAAATGCTTTAGATGTTCATCATCAAATTTGGAGAATATTGTAATATCATCTAGATATATAACTACAAAATTTTCTTTCTCACCAACAAAAGCTATATCCACATCCCTTTGAAATGTAGCACCAACATTCATGATTTTGAAAGGCATTTTGTATACATAAACATGCCCCAAGGTGTAGTAAAGGTTGTTTTTTCTTTGTCTTCTGGTTGCACATCAATCTGATTATAGGCGCAGAATCCATCAATCATTTATATCCTTTGGGAACCCACCACTCTCTGTAAAATATGATTAATTTTTGGCAATGGACAGTTGTCTTTAAGGGAGCATTTGTTCAAATTACGAAATTCTACATAGCCTTATTTCCCCATTCTTCTTATGTACTAGCACTAGATTTTTGACCCAAGAAGAATATCTAAGAGGTATTATAATCTTTGCATCTAATAATTTTTTGACCTGTTTTTCAATAACTAGTAGCAATGATGGATTAATAATTCTAAGCTTCTGTCTGAAAGGATTAGTATTAGGCTTTAATGGAATCTTATGTTGGATTATGTTGGTATTATAAGTTTTCAAATCTTCATATGGCCAAGAAAAAATGTCAATAAATTATTTCAACAGTTTAATATACATGTTCCTCTCCTTTTTTGAAAGTGCCTTGGATATTTTAATCATTTTGGGATCATTAACAATAGCAATATTACAACTTAAGACATTTTATTTAGAAGATTGCACGGTAGGCTTCAATAAAGTGTCATATTTTGAAAATAATATTTCAAGAGGAACAAGCCCTTTGGGAATTACATTTCCCTTTAATTCAATTATCTTGTGGTTTCCAATTGAAATTTTTGTACATGAAGCACTTTCATCCAACTCAACATTTTGATCATGATCAATTAGTGAAGTAGAAAACTCAGCTATCAATTCTAAAAACCTTTTAATCTCTTGGTCATCATGGAAAACTCTCCAATGTTTAATATTATATGGAACTGAAGGTTTGCACCTTACTTCAATTGGATACTTGAGGTGTGTTAATTTTGGAACCTTAAATTAAGATGTTTCCAAAGCCAATGAATCTTTTGTTTGATTATAATCTCTTGGGATGAAATATATATTAAAATATAAGAAAAAATTATCTAGCAGATCCCATACCTCATTCTGGTATACTTTTAACAACTGTTATTTGACCTAATATACATTCTTCACCTCTTGATCCACTAATTCAAAGTTTCCAAACAAAGTCAACTGCTGAATGTTTAAGTCCTTTGCAACCCTTATCCGAATAATTGATGCTTTGTTATATTTTTATCATTTAAGCAATATGATCTTAGGATCTTATCTGAGAGAATAACATGCACAACAAAAATCACAAGAGATAAGAGACACAAAGAATTTTCCTCGGGGAAACCATAAAGGAGAAAACCCTTCAACTTCCTTAGAGATAGAATGAGCACCAATGGCAGCAGTAAAACCCAAAGACAGAAAAGATGATCTCCACAGCTGTTCTCTCTCTCTCACTTGAAAGAGCTTCTCCTCTCTCAATCATGTGCCCTAGTTGAGTGAGTCTGTGTGATAAATAGAGAGGCTCACTCTCTATTTATATTCTTTCGTTCACTTAATGTCCACTCCAACAAGTCGGACTCACTTAACAATTACTTACCAGGGATGACTTGTTTAGGAGAGTCTAATAACCCTAGTACCCCACAAATATGGGGAATTTTCCCTCCTATCAACAAGGAGGGTTAACCTTAACTCAATTATGGGGACTATTGCCCCAACTTACAATGGAGGGTTAACCTCAATGAATTTACATGACTTGTTTACATTACAAATACTTCTCGATAGGAACATCGGGGTACAATACATAAGATATACAAATGAATACATTTTGAAGTTACGAATACATCAACACTCCCTCTTAACTAGGAAGGTATTCTCTCGACACAATTTATCAGCACAAGTCTTGTTCTCTGTATCATCTAGATCATCATCAAGTCATCTTCATCAAGTCTGGATCATCACTGCATCATTACTTGATCTAGAGCGTCACTAGATCATCATTAAGTCTGGATCATCACTTGATCTAGAGAATCACTGGATCATCATCAAGTTTGGTTCATCAATTTATCTAGACCATCACTGGATCATCACTGAATCATCATAAAGTTTAGATCATCGCTTGATATGGATCATCACTAGATCATCAAGTCTGGATCATCACTTAATCTAGATCATCACTGGATCATCAAGTTTGGATCATCACTTAATCTGGATCATTACTGGATCATAAAATATGGATCATCATCACTTCTTCTGTCATCTCGAACAAATGTGCTATCTCTCAATTCTTCTCGTCATAGGAAGTTCTATAGAGCCATCCCTTCTTCATGCTAGTTGTGTCCTAGCCTCCATGTAGGTCTTCATTGTCTTCAACACTTGTATCTGACCATGGAATGAACCATGTCAGAAATTCCCGCCCAACACTTATATCTGACCATGGGAGGAACACATCTAAGAACCATGTCAGAAAGGCACGCCCAACACTCACATCTGACCATGGGAGGAACACATCCAAAACCCATGTCAGAAAGGCCCAACACTCACATCCAACCTCATATTGTCAGAAAGGATTTGCACTTACATCCAACCTGATCTTGTTAGAAAGGCTCTGCACTTACATATGACCTCATCTTGTAAGAATGGATTTGCACTTACATCCGAACTCATCTTGTCAGAAAGGCTCTGCACTTACATCCAACCTCATCTTGTAAAAAAGGATCTGCACTTACATCTCATCATGTGGGAAAACATCTCGCAATAACATCAGAATGGATCTGCACTTATATCTGATCATGTGGGAACACATCCCACAATCACATCAGAATGGCTCTACACTGATCATGTGGGAACACATCTCACAATCACATAAGAATGTCTCTGCACTAATCATGTGGGAACACATCCCATAATCACATCAAAATATCTCTGCACTTACATCTGACCATGTGGAGCCCAGCCTTCCACCATGTTAGAAAGGCACAACACTTACATCTGACCATGGAAGGAACCAATCCTCTCACCCTGTCAGAAGGGCTCACGGACTCATCACTTCCACTTGGAAGGAACCTCGATCTGGAGAACACCAAGCTTCTCCCTGAAGTACTCAAAATTCACTCTAGCCATTTCTAGCATAGAATCACATCAGGGCTGATTACGTCCAAGGATAACCTGTGAGCTTCGCTAGGACTGATTACATCCGAGGAAAACCTATAGGATTGATTACGTCTGAGCAACCTACGAGCTTCGCCAAGATTTATGCTCAAACAACCTGTCTCACCAGCTATGCCAGAACTCCCTCTTTCGAGAGATCTCGATCTAGATCACAAACTGGAGCTTCACTACTCCTCTTTGCATCATACAAAAAATGCAAGTCAGATCAATCAAATCAAATAGTAGTTTTCAAAAGAAACATACTACTTCCCAAATAGCGAAGCAAGTGCCAACATATTTTACCTCGGCTGTACTTAGCGCCATATAGGACTGCTTCCTGCTAAACCAAGAGATCACACCCGATCTCATACTGAAGTAGCACCTCGAAGTGCTCTTCCTATCAATGGCACTGCCTACCCAATCCGAATCCACATAACCTTCCAGGTTAATCTTTTGATTTGCCTCATACTTGAGCCCATAATCAATTGTACCCTTCAGGTACCTCAGAATATGATTTGCAGCAATTAGGTGAACATGTCTCAATGTTTTCACAGGAAGGCAAATATCTAGTCTTGTATCTTTCAGGTACATCAAGGAACCAATCATTTGATGATACATTGTGGCATCAATCGACTCTGATGAAGCAACACTCAATAGCTTCAGGTTTGATGCCATAGGTGTGGTCATGGCCTTGCAGTCCATCATCCTGAACCTCTTCATAATCTCTATAGCATACTTCCCTTGTCCCAAGGAGATTCCATCCTCATTCTACCACACCTCTATGCCTAGAAAGTAGTGCATCATATCTAGGTCCTTCATCTCAAACTCAGCAACAAGTCTCCTTCTTGCAACTTTAATGAGTTCCTCTTTTCCTGTCAGGAACAAGTCATCGACATGTAACAAGAGCATCACTGGTCTTCCACCTTCAACCTTGAAGCAAAGGTAAAGCCTAGAGTCATCATTAATCTGTCCATCCCATCGTACCATGTCGAACCTTAGGATCTTTTGTAGTCACTCCCTCTGAAGAGGAGCATCATTCTCCCTCTGTCTTTCATATATGCACTGAAACATTATGTACTAGAGTGACAAGTAGCTTCCTCTGCTACTAATATTTTATGTATCCATCTAGGGTCACTGGATACCAAGATCCTCTATCTTGAACCTTTTCAAAAGTTCTTCTCGTACCCATCTATGAGCTTGTCATCCTCTATAGGCTTTCATCTTCAAAATTGTAGAAAAGATTAAGATCTTCATCACTCTAGGTGATATTCAAGCTCCTCATGTATGTGTTATCCCATGGGTGTCTTCTGAGCTCATACAAGGCCTTCTTTAATTTGCACATGTGAATATTCTTGTCATGTGTATTTCTAGGGGCTGCAAATGTTTCTTCGTAGTCTATGCCTTCTTTCTATGAGAAATCTCATGCTACGAATCTTGCCTTGTATCCCACGATGTTTCCATCTACTACATCATGGAACTACGAACTTCTCTTTAGGTCTCGATACTGCATCCTAGACATCATTCTTCTTGAACTGGAACACTCTTTCCCTTTATTCTTGGCTGCTTCTTCATAGATGGAAGGCTCTGCATCAATGATGTCAATCAACAATGTCACATAATTGCACCGTGTTTGATTCCTCTTGAATTATTTGAAAGTATCGTCATATTCTTCTTTATCTTGGATTATTTCTTGAACTTTCGTCACTTGTTCTTCAGAACAAGTCTAAACCTTCTTTTCTTGTAGGTGATTGTACGTGATATTTCCTACAAGTCAAATGCATTAGTTGTATGGTTAGAAACATTTCATAATGCATATTGATAATGGTAAATTCTTATGCATAAAGATATAATCATGTAACTATTTTATCCAATACAACATTCATCCATATCTCACGGAAAATTTTCTAGATGCCTTCCATCTCTACCAAGACATCATTGAGATTGTGCACTAATCCAATATGTCAGCACAGAGGTTTCATTCTAGATAAGTAGCAATGGAGAGTTGTATAGCACCATGAGCTACTTACCCATCACATGCATATTAGTAGTATACTGTCATTAATGCAAACATTCTATCATGCATAATACATCAACTGAATATAAACAAAATCATAAGAAAACAATATCATAAAATGACAATTGAATTCTTATGTATACTTGTTTCGTGGGTAGACTCCTTCTTGAGCCTTTAGCTTCATCATATTCTTCATTCATGACATCATCATTTCTTATCCAAATGCTAATATGGATAATAGGTTCTTCAAGAATTGAGTTCTTCATATTCCTCATTGCTTGAGGGATCTCCTTTGAATCTTGAGAGCTAGATCTTCAGTTGCTCCCATCTTCTCTTCTCTTATTATGAGTCAAGCTTCATCTTGTGTGTGCTCTTCCCAGAGTCTTCTGAAAGTAATCACTTCCTTCTGGAACAAATTCCCTGAATGAATGAATTTGATGATCTTGGGAGGCCATTCAAGGTGGTTATCACAATTTCTGCATTCTCCACTTCTTCTTCTACTGCTTCATGTCATTCTTTGATTTGAGAGACCCTTGTAAAGTATGACTGTATGATTTCTGCATTCTAGATCTTCACATTCTTCAACTGGTTTCTTGAATTCATCTTCCGATTTATGTTCTTCCCTTCAAATAGCTTGGTCAAGGAATAAAAAATCTCTTTAGGTGTCTTTAGGGAAGACACTCTTGATTGAATCAACAATGATCTTCTTGGCCTTGACCAAGTTCTTCTTGTGTAAGGATTTTAACCTCATCTCCCTTTGGAATTGGAACCTTTCCACTTATGTAGGTGTCCAATTCATTTTATTCAAGAACCAATGAGATCCAATACTTCCATGCTTGGAAGTTGTCAGTTTCATCAAGCTTGTCATCAAGCTGGTGTGATTAGTCATTTTGAAATGATAACCTCAAATGTAAATAGCAGAAGATTAGATCTTACCGATTTGAGGTGTTCATCCTGGTTCTGGAGCTGGCTGATATAGGGTTTGTAAGAGAATCCCTAATTTTCAAAACTTGGAATATTTCATATCTGATTGGATGGAAAGATAGAACTCTTCATGGCGAGCTGTCCAATGTACTCCTTTTCTGAAAACAACGGAGGGAAGCTCTCGGAACATGAAGCCCTAGTTTTTGAATTTCTTCTGCAGAAATTCCTGATATTGTTTCTATAGTGTCTCTAAAATTATTACTCCTCTATGTCTAAAATTTCATACTGAGGTAACCTCCTCTGTTGTCTTTCCAACACCATAGGTTTTACCAGAATTGGTTTCACCAATTGGGACTTATGAGCATTTTCCCAAGGTGACTTGTTTCAAGATTGTTCAGCATAGAGAAGTTGTATGGACTTCCATGTGTCATTGTTTCACCTTCAGGGTCTAAAACATTTAACAAAGAAATTAAAGTCCATGCAACATCTAGAATAGCTTTCAAAATTTCATTTGGATCTTTGTAGCCTGAGATATTGGAATTATCCCTAGGTGTCTTGTTTATGGATGAATCCTAGAAGAGGCTAGAACGCTGAATTGGAGGAATCTTATCTCCCAAAATATAATGAATCCATGGTTTAAAGTTTTACACAGGGTACATCAGGATTTTAGCTTTAGCCTATGAAAGTTTCAGCCCATGAGACTTCTTCAATCTCGAGATATATCGAATGTACCAAAAATACCCGTTTTAGTATTTTAGGGTATTTTTAGTCCCAGGGTCAAACTAGGGTTTGACTTTTCGAGAGTTTTACCCAACCAAAAATATCAAACTTGGTCTCTAAACTTAGATTTTGATGAGGAGATAAATCCTATGCTAGGCTCACTCAAAAATTCCTCTTCTGTGAAAAGCCCTAATTTCCCGTAGCAAAAACTGAAAATGTCCGAAATCAAATTCTGCTTCGACAAGAAGATGCACCCTTCATTGGAGAGTTAGCCTAGCCTCCTTTTGCTGATGGATTATGGAGAGAGACCCAAAAAGTAAGAAACACTAGCTTCTGCAGCTGCACAATGTTTTCTTCTCAGGTTAGGTCTGATACCATGTTATATTTTTATCATTTAAGCATTATGATCTTAGGATCTTATCTCAGAGAATAACATGCACAACAAAAATCACAAGAGACAAGAGACACAAAGAATTTTACTCGGGGAAACCATAAAGGAGAAAACCCTGCAACTTCCGCAGAGATAGAATGATCACCAATGGCAGCAGTAAAACCCAAAGATAGAAAAGATGATCTCCATAGCTGTTCTCTCTCTCTCTCTCTCTCTCACTTGAGAGAGCTTCTCCTCTCTCACTCATGTGCCCTAGTTGAGTGAGTGTGTGTGATAAATAGTGAGGCTCACTCTCTATTTATATTCTTTTGTTCACTTAATGTCCACTCCAACAAGTCGTACTGACTTAATAATTAATTACCAGGGCCGACTTCTCTAGGAGAGTCTAATAACTGTAGTGCCCACAACTGTGGGGACTTTGGCGCCTGATCAACAAGGAGGGTTAACCTTAACTCAATTGTGGGGACTATTGCCCCGACTTACAATAGAGGGTTAACCTCAATGACTTTACATGACTTGTTTACATTACAAATACTTCCCGATAGGAACATAGAGGTACAATACATAAGATATACAAATGAATACATTGTGAAGTTACAAATACATAAACATGCTTCATATTTAGTAATATTATTTGTTGTTTGGAATTCCATCCTATACATCAAAGAAATAATATCACCTCTAGGAGAAATAAGTACAATACATGTTCCTTCTCCTTCCTTGTGTGATGAATAATCAAAATACATTTTCCATAGACAATCTTGAACCTCCATTTTATGTTTAAATGTATGATCTTTTTCAACTTGTAAACTACCTATAGTATCATCATCTAAATGAAACATACAAGAGCCCATATCTTCTTGAATTGCATAAATATGATGATTCATATGATTTTTATTGTCCTTTACCAAATAATCAAGTTGTAACTCCCTATAAAGTCTCCCGCGCTTCCTTCCAAATACTGGAATTGAAGCATAAGACATATCCATCCATAAGGTTCCTCCTACCCTTTTTTCCCATGACGTTGACAACAACATATAGCAAGATAAGCTATAACAACCTCCATTAGAACACTTTTCATTAGAAACTATGTAATGCTGAAAACAAGATCCTTAATAACCCCAAGACATTTTACTGTTGTGGAATAAAAAACATACAAATCATGGTAAGGCTTAGTGACAGTAATCCCTAAAGCTTTCATGATTTCCTTAGGCATAATATTGTTTGAAGCCTCAGAGTCTAGAATGAAGTTATGTAACATTTCATCATGAAATGTAAGAGTTGTATAAAATGGAGGAGGGTAGTCATATTTATCATCGAGATGATCGGATTCCCATCTTGTAAATTAATCACATCTGAAGGGATAAAATTGACTAGAGGATTTAATATTTTGAGAGTAGGCTCTTTGTATGACTGATTTTTAATAAGTTCAGTCAATGGAATAGGAATCTTGATTTTGCTAATTTCATTTTCGAGATTGAAACCAATAACAAACATTCCTACATCTTCCATACCTGCAATCTTTATTTCCATGTTGATCTTGTTTCTTCTTAAGAGACAACCCTTGCTTTGCAGGAGAATTCCTTGTTTTCTTCATGTCCTGTGAAGCATGTTTTATTCTAGATATGAGACCATAAGTTTTCTACTTCATTGCTTGGAAACTATCTGGAATATATGAAACTTGTTCAAAATTATCTTTTTCATGATAAATAACAAATTTTTGCATAATGATATTCAGACCTAGTTAGAAAATCGGAAGAAGGAACATCATCCAATTGATCAATGTCTCGATCTAATTATTCAACCTCCATCTCATCTATTTCATTAGATTCATCATCTTGTATCAAATTGTTTTGAAAAGGAGGTTGTATTTTTTGGTCTCTATTATTCATCCTATATATAGGAAAAAACCTAGGATTGAATGGCCTTCTAAACTGATTGGGGTTTCGATTATCATTCTCCTGGATAGGTCTATTTTGATTTTGATTTTCCATTTAGAGCCTACTTATTTTTTCTCTTAAATACATAATCATTTTGGTCATATCGTCCATCTTATTATATGTTACCTTTCCCCCCAAAGTAAATGGTAGCATTTATTTTTTCTTTTTCTTGTCTTCCCCATGATATTCTAATTTATCCCTCAACTTATTTGTTTCCATCAAATTTAAATCTACCTGCAAAGATGATTCTTGCATATTCACTAGAATAATGGCTCTTCTTTCTGTTAGTAATAAAGAGAACTCAACATCAAAATAATTTGCATAGGTAAGTTTTGCAGATGTCTCAGTAGGCTTAATTTCTGCAGGGATTTTACTATACATATTGTTAAAAAGTTTAGTAAAATCAGTAACCGTGTCACCTAGTTTTCTTTTCAAAGCTCCAAACTATGTAATGTAGTAAAGATAATCTTTAGTATCTCCCCATTGTCTCATGAAAAATTCTTCCGAATTTGCTATCACATCTATGGAATTTGGTGGCAATTCCCTGAACCATTTCCTTACCTCTCCATATAAACTTTGAACCAAGACTCGCATCCATACATCCTAATTTTCAATATTTTGGTTATCAACATAGATAAAATAGTCATTCCAATGCTAGTCCTCTAATGTAACCTATCCTTGGCCATTAAACCTTGGAAAATACATCTGATAATCTCATCTTGGAAGAGCATTAAGAGGACGAGGTAAGACTAATGGGGCATATCTAGCATCCACTATGGCATCCATCCTATTTGGAGGTTGAGCTACCATATTTGGAATAGATTGTGAAGAAAGTGACTGAAATTGTGTAGAAGGTGGTTGGATCTACTGAGAAAGTGACCAAATATGTAAGAAGATGGTACTTTGACCTTTAGTGGGCTAATGGGAATTTTACTAGTGAGGGGGTGTAGGGTGATGATGAAGGATTTAAGTAATAAAATTGTTCAGAATTTAAAATTTCTTCTTTGACATCATCATATGAAAAAGGATTAGAATAGACTCTAAAGTTGTCAATTTGGATAGGATTAAAATTTTGAAACTCAGGAGTAGTGATAGATAAATCTTTCTTATTTTATTCTTCAATAGTTGACAAATTAGAAGAAGAAAAAGGTTGATCTAATTCACTTGGTGTTTTTGAAACTGAAGAATACTAATGAACACCTACTGATGTAGAACCGAGCTTTTGTCTATCTTCTATTAACAAAATTTCTGGATCTAGAATTGTTGAATGTAAAGAAAATTAAGGATTTCCCCTGGTTCCAATTCTCTTGTAAGCCACTATGAATTTTTGAGCTACATGTGAAAATGTAATGTACAATTTATATTGATTTTGTTCACCGTTCAAAATCATCCTTAAAAATATTAACACCCATGGAATATTTACTTGCGTTTCTTTGTTCCCAAACAATGATGCTAGAAGATGTTTTCACTAGATTTTGTACCTAGACTACGAAAGTCCAAATTCCATACAATCTAGAATGATTTAGGTAGAGGATTGGGTTTTAGTTTCTATGAAATTCAAAGGGAAAAGTGAGGATTAAGACTTAGGCTTACAATGATCAATCAACAATTATAATAATATAAGGAATACATAAAATATTGTGTGTACACATCATGTCAAGAACATAATCCTACTTCAGATCTTAAAATTCATGAACATAAATACTTTCTAGACAGGAAATATTAGTAAATGTCAGCCCATTCATGAGCATTCTAAGGTTAAAGACTTTTATCAAAGAACCGAGTCATAAAAAGGGTGATCACATTGAACATTAACATTTACCATGATAATGAATAAAATAGGTTAATATCAAATATAATGTCATTCCAAAATAGTCTTTAGATTACTTATAAAATATCAAAACATGTGTGGTAAAGATGATGATGTCCCGTAGCCTGATCTAGCCTGATCTCCCAAAATTAATTTCCAATCCCTTTTCTTTCTTTTATTTTCTTACTTATATTATTTTCTTTTAAATAACAATTTTTAAGATCCAAACTTTCAAGATTGAATAGACTAAAAATAGAAAAAATATATCACATCAATTATTTGCTTCTTAACTAATTTGACTCATAACATAAAATCTGCCACCTACACATATTTATCATTAATATTTGACAGATGTTGATGATGATGAATCATCCTAGAAATTCTAGAAACATGAACTTCATCTTGTGCTCGAACAATCCAACTAGATTTTGATTTGATTCAAAACATGAATAGTCATATCTTCATAGCTGCATCTAACAACATTGTAATCCCATCTAATGCTTGGGACCTCCTCTGCAACTGAGAGTACTTTGCAACCAT
Source organism: Pseudotsuga menziesii (assembly GCA_001517045.1). Taxonomy (NCBI): domain Eukaryota; kingdom Viridiplantae; phylum Streptophyta; class Pinopsida; order Pinales; family Pinaceae; genus Pseudotsuga; species Pseudotsuga menziesii. The sequence goes on along the minus strand of LPNX010826179.1, from coordinate 11,923 downwards.
TTTCTGAAGTTTGCTTTGGAGTTCTTTATTATGGATAATAAGCTCTTCATTTTGTTTCTGATTAAGTTTCTTTCTTCTCAACACTTCTTTTGAGGATGTTATTATATGTTGATGATTTTCAGTGGTTTCCTCCATATCTTCTCTCAACCTCCTATTTTCCAGCATTAACTGATCATTTGAATCATTCAAGTATCCATTTTGAGCTTTATGGTAATGTAATGACTTATTAATAACTTCAACTTCTGACAATGTCTCCATGGATGTTTGATGTGTAGAAATTAATTTCTCTTCCACATTTGGGTAATTTTAACACATTCCCATCTCAATTTCAAGGTTTTTTTGTTTACATTTATCTTTATGACCTTCCTTAAGAAATTCTGAAATATGCTCCAATTCCTTTTTAATGTCCTTGAGGGTTTGATCTATTGTGTAATGTTCTATACCTTCAACTTGTGGATATTCATCACTTGAAGAATCTTCCACAATAGTTACTTCATGCTTTTGGAATTTGGAATCAAGAATAACTTTCATATTCATCCTTAATTTATTTTTGGTCCTAGTCCTCTGTCTCCAACTTATTCCTCGAAACTTTGAAATAGGAGTATCTACATTTTTTTTATAGGAAGAAAGTTCATGAATCATACCACCTTTCTCTTCTGTGTCCTTGGGAGTATTTGGAGTAGTGATATATTTATTTGGTAATTCGAGGAACACCTTCTTTTGTGCCTCCTTTTGCAAGAGTTTTGAAGCAGTTTTATCATTTACATTTAACTCATTCTCTGGTTTATTATTTCCTTGTTCATGTTAAATTTTCTATGTTGTCATAGCTTAAGTCCAAACTTGATTAGCATTTAATACATTTTCATAATAACAACATAAAGAGGATCACTGAAATAAACACAATCACAAGCTACACACAAATTTACCTTGAGAAAAACCCAAGAAAACTTCCTCAATATAGATTACTAGTATACAGTGACCAAAGAAAAAAGTCTCATCAAGTGAGATATCAAACCCCAAGCATAAAATATAAGACACCAAAGACATTGGTCCTCCTCCTCTTTCTTTGTATGCCCTTCTTTCTCTCTCTTACGCAATACAAGTGTGAGTGTGTGTGTATAAATGAGGGAGGGTGCCTCCCTATTTTTACTAAACTTCCCAACTGAAATTTTACCTAGCTAGGCTGACCTACCTGCGTACACTTCACAATAATAATTATATTTATATTTTATGGGTGCTATTGACTCGACTTACAACTAAGAGATTAGCCCATGAATTTTACATGACCTTTTACATCAGTAACATCTACCGAAGGAGGAATAATAATAATGTGAGGTACAAGTACAATATTATTCGAAGTTACATTATTTCAGCACTCCCCCTTAACAAAAAGGGTGTTCTACTGAAAAAAACAACAATTGGTGTGGTTGTACGCAACATCATCGAAAGGAGAGAGAGGAGACATCATCAACATCACATTTTGGAACATTTTCTGGTACATCTATAAAGCATCGAAAGTTTTGAACAACATCATATTCAACATAGAGCTGGAGTATCAACATCTTCAGTACAAATATGAAGTATCATCATCAACATCTTCAATATAGAGCTGAAGTATCATCATCAACATCTTCAGTACAGAGCTGAAGTATCATCATCAACATCTTCAGTATAGAGATGAAGTATCATCATCAACATCTTCAGTACAAAGATAAATTATCATCATCTGTGGCATGGAACTGGGGCATCATCATCTATAGGAACATCATTAGCTACATGGAGCTAGAGAAAAATCATATGCGGTATAGAGCTAGAGCATCATCTGCACTATGGATCTAAAGCAACATCATCATCTACTCAAACATCATCAACAACATGGAGCTGGAGAATCATCATCTACAGCATGGAACTAAATCATCATTTGGAGTATGGAGTTGGACCATCGTCACAATCTGTTGGAACATCATCAAATGTAGTATGGAACTGAATCATCATCTGTAGCATGAGACTGGGGCATCATCATCTGCAATATGGAACATCATCATCTTCATAGGAACTGATACATCACTAACATCGACAACATGAGGATGGCCCATCGACATCAAGTTGGAATAACAACAACAACATGTGACATTATCATCAATAAATCAAGGCTAGAGTAAAATCATCTATGCCAGTGTTGCTGCTGCAACCACTACCCAAACATTTTTATGATTTTAGGGCCCCTCCTTATAAGTTTTTAGATTTTTACCTTTCTTAGACTAATGTTGCTCCTTAAAGTTCTTTCCATGACTTATTTTTTATTTTCCCAAGCCAGAAAATCCTTTTTGCACCAAGTTAGAAATCATCTTTTTCTTCCGATGTGTCGGAAGAACTCAGTGAGTTGAGTTGACATGTCAGGAGAGCTCACTTTTTCCATCCGATTTTTTCCCACCTTGTTGTCCTTTAGAGACATTTGTTGAGTTTTTTTGACTACGTCGGTGAAACTTGGTTTTTAGAGCCGACGTTATCAGCGGTATTATCATTTTATTGCCGACATATTTGATGGGGTTTTTTCAAGGATCATCGAGAGATCTTGTTGAAGGGAGTCGAAAGTATCAGTCAAACCGAGAATGTGAAGAGAAACTATCAGCAAGGACTTGTCTGTTGCATCCGACAACTTTTCTTAGAGAGCTTTTCATGAGGTCACTGACGACCTTTTCTGTGTAGCTTTTCAGAGATTTGTTTCGATAGCGTCGACGTAAATAAGGGGTTTATACTGATATGTTTGAAAAACTTGAAGGTTTGCGACCGATGAGATTTTGTGTTTTTTTGCCGACGTTGTGTTTTTTGGAGGTTTTTTGTGAGTTACCGCGATAGTATCATAAGACCTCATATTGTTGAACTAAAACTGTTGTGGGTATTATTTTATGAATTATTTCTTTCTCACCGATTCTGAGTCATAGGATTTCCTCGATGAAGTTTTAGGCGCTAAAAATGTCATTTTCATTTACGCACCTAGCGACTGCATTTATTGCATGTTTGATGTTTTTTCTATATATATCCCGAGAGGTTTTTATGGACTATTACTCAGTTTAAATGCATCCAGTTGTCGATTTCTAATTGGATCCCATAGTTTGAGTCACCAAGCAAAACATCCTCATCATCATTCGCCAGGTAGGCTTGAACCCTATAATTACTATGTTATGTTAGAAGTTAATAGAAAAACGTTTGGGGGTTTAGCTTTTACGATGGTAGGTTTTTCCTTTGTCGTTTGATGACCGTGGTTTAAAATCCATCTCAGCCCCATAGGGTTTTAGTTTCGACTTACTGACCACTGGGATTTCTCCCAAGTCGGGATGCGTATCAATGAGTTTGACCTAGTCCTCTATCTTGGCCATGATTACTTAATCTTCCCCTTCATTGCTCGTATGTTTTGGCCCTTTCAAGCCGTGGATATGATGGATCCTTCGGACCTCTGGGATGTTTTTGATGCAATCACTGCAGGACAAGCATTCCACTATCTGCGTCTCGTATGGTTTACCTTTATTTACGGTGGTAGGAGAACACTTGATGGTTTCGCACTGTAGCGACTGTAGCGTTTTAGAACACGGTCTTGGGTTTCTTTTGAGATTCATATTTTTCCATGTGGTCAGCGTTGAGGTTTCAGGAATTTTCTCATGGGTGTTGGGTAACCTATGGTTTTGAATTTCCCTTATCCATTACGGCATTTCTCTTTGACTGTTTTCTTGCATGTAAGAGAGAATTTAATAAAAGGGGTTTCTGCATTTTGATAGCTAAACTAAAGGAATACTAAACAAAAATAGGCTTGGCAAGCCTTGCATGGGAATTAAAACCTGATTTGATTATTCTTTTGCATCTTGACCTAAAACACCAAGTGATTTGTTTAAAAAGATAGAGATCTAAATGCAAAAACAACATTTAGAGCTTGCACTGGAGTTATTGATTTTCATTCCCTTTTGACCTAATATATAGCTTGCCACAAGCTGAAGTATCTGGATAACCTACATACATTATTTACATCATAGGGTCACTTGATATGTTAAAGGATGAATCGGTAAAGACATTTTTTTTTGATCTGATGCTTTGTTATCTAGGTTTCATTCATATCTTGCATATTAATAGGAGCTTTTCGTTCTAGTATATGCCATCGATATGAATGGATGTTGTTTGATTATAGTGACACTACGTTATTCCTTGCTATTATTATGTTACAGCTTTAGTCTTCACGACACAACATGCCAAAGAAGGGTGGGAAGAAGAAGGCCAAGGTCCATGAGGAGCATTCAGATATCAATATCTTGCCCGAAATGGAGATTATTTATGAATATACCAAAGCTGTCACCGGAGCCAAACTAGAGTTTAAATTCGGTCAAATATACCACATGATCAAGGATCATAACATACCAGATGCAGGTCTAGAGGATATACAGTTATATGTAAACATAAGAAATTGAGGCATCACCAAGGTATCCACATGCCCTGAGCTCTTCCCTTGTGCTGAGGTGACAAAATGGATCTTACCTCGAGTAGACACAAGTACTATGATTATTTGAAAAACTGATGGAAAAGATTTTGCTTCCTTCACCCCTACTTATATAAGCAAAGCTTGCAAACTACCTGCTTCACAAATCATGATGACATATGAGTGGATAAATAGTTTGAGTCTAAACTACATCGAATGTGTAAAGCGAATGATGATAATAGGGAAGTAGTTTCATGAGAAAGCCTCGGTAAAATACAAGACTGCTAGCTTACGAACACCTTAGGGGCTTATAGCCCTGATGCTCAACAGAATTTTTGGCAGGTCAAATGGAAAGTTCTACATAACGAGTTGGATGCCATTGATATATCATGTGGCCATGCATGGCACTTTTTTTAACAGGGCATAAATTTTTGCAAATAGTTTGTCTTCCTGCATAGCTGATGCATTAGGAGGCATGCTTCAAAGAAAATAAGAATTTTACATGGGGTTGTATTTGATTGATTGTATCTTATGTCTACACCCATTCCCGAAACTAAATTGTAGTTGGAATGAAACCTCGACACCCATCTATGCTGCATATCAAATTTTATGGGCTCACAAGTACCACAACTTCTACAAGCTTATTTGTGAAGAATTTCTTATGCCTCTACACCAATTGATTTTTCTTGAGGAGTGCACGTGTATGTCTGAGGGTGCACTAGAAGTTATTTGTGCATATGGGGACTATTTTTTATCTGAAGAGGGCACCTATATAAGGATGTGCAAAGGAACTAGAGCTTCATCACTACTTCCTAGGTATTCCACATATTACATAGTTCATAAGGAGGTAGTAAGACAACTTTTTCTAGATGGATTCAGGTATTTTCTTTTTTACATGAAGAAGGCGGTTTATCCATCGATGCCCTTCTGTATTGGAAGATACAAATTCTCAAAAGTAAAAAGTACGCCAGACTTTGTAAAGAATCTAGAAAACTTCCACATCGGTGAGAATAATTTTCATAGGAATGATTCCTAGGGCAAAGTTGCTGCACATTGTGCATTTGTAAAGGTGCATTTTGAATATTCTGATCATTGGGACAAGGATGATGAGATATTCAGAAATTCATGCCATATGACTTCTTTGAATAAGAGGTTTAGATAGAAGATCACAACCACGAGAGGAAAAGGAAGCAATCGCACTATAGAAAAGAAACAACAATGGGAAGAAGTTGCTAAGCAACGAGAAGAAGAGGCTTGAAGGCTAGTAGAGGAATCCAAGAAATTATTAGTTGAGGAAGCTCAGATACAAAAGGTGGAAGAAGAGAAAATTCAATAGAAAGCCAAAGAAGATAAAGACATGGAGAGTCTAGAACAAGATACTGCTCATGAGAATCTAATAGATCCTCCCTCTACATCAAGTGGTGTAATAGCAGAAGTTCACCTCCCTCTTGCAGAGTTAGGATTGATTCCTTTTTCTCTGTCTAAGCATCATGCGGTGGCATGCCTGGACATTGTATTCTTTAACCCAAAGAAGAAATCAAATTTTCAGAGATCAGAGAAAATATTGAAGGTTGATACCCAGCCTGAGATAGTCATGGTAATTGAGAAATCCATCATGCAAGGAACCAACGAAAATTCAAAATTAATGGCATCAATCAACATCACAGCCACTCAAGCGAATGTTGAGAATATCGAAACATTGATGGAAAATGTAGATCAGTACAAAGAAAAGATGTTAAGAATGAAGGATTCCCTCATGAAAGAAAGAGGAGAAGGTCAAGAAATGAAGAGAAAACATGAGGCAACTCTCTCTGAATTTGAAAGAATCCAAAAGGAATACCAAGCCTTAGAGCGTGAAAAGGAAGCATTGGAGCTTTCAACTACAATCATGAAAGGAGAAAAGAAGGACCTTGAACATAAGATTTCAGAATTAGAGGCGTAGAAATATGCAGCTAGCAGACAAGAACAAGAGTTGAGAGCTCGAGTAGGAGAGCTGGAGGCAGGGAACAACTCATTGGAAATTCAGCTTAAGGTAGCTTGATATCATTCCCTTTTGAGAGAAAGCCCTCCTAACCCGAAGGAAAATATATCAAGTCCAACTAAACCTTGTGGAAGAAGTATATAAGATCAAGCAAGCAGAAACAAGATTGCAGGAAATTTCAACAATATCAATTGATTTCAGGACAAGGATATCGGAAGTTATGGAAAAGGTTCAAGGGAAGGTGGCTTGGATAGAAGCTAATGCGGTGTTTCCTAAACACTTTCCACAAAATACAACAAAAGTTCTGAGAATAGAACTAGAACTCCTAGAGTTCAGAAACAAGTCCACTTTGAGATTGACCACTAGGATTGAAAAGACTTTGGAAAGGTGTGTATATTTTTTTAAGAGAATGCACACAACACATAATAAGTGCCAAACCTCTTTAGCAGAAATAATCCAGGATTTTCCAAACAAGGATGAACACTTGAAATATCTCCAGGACATATTACGCAAGGATGAGTTAAACATACAACAAATTGAAGGAATCACTGAAAAAGCAGTAAAATACTGGATTTCAAAGGCCTCAATCAACAATGGTCTCTTGGAAGACCTATATCGGGTAACCCCACCCAAAATGGCAGAAATAAAGTCACAACTCGTTTTCCATGAAGTGACTATAAGGTTACTGGAGCCTTTAGACTACAAGACTATTGTAGTAGAAGCTGATGCATGGAGTGAATTCATTGGAAGATCAGCTGGGCCCTCTTAAGTTTTTTGTCTTATCGACATGTGGCATTTTATGTATATTATTTCATCTTATTTCTATTTTCCTAGTGCAAGACACTAGAGGACAATTTTTGTAAATTGAAGAGTAAGGGAAGCCCAAAAGGATAAGGGTATTCAAAGAGTCATTTGCAAAATGTATAAATAGGAGTAGAGGATGGTTAAGAAAGGTATTTGACTAGCACATAGATGTTATTTGTTAGGATATTTAGACACTTAGGAGTTAGTTAAGATCAACTTGTGTAATATATCCGTTAGATAAAAGTGTGTTTCATTAGTATGCATTTGTAAATATTCTAATCCAACGGTCACGATATGTTCTAGACATAGAGTGATCCAACGGTTCAACTTCTCTTAGATAATACCTATCATTGATCCGTGGCTTGACACCCGATTGGTCTATGATCTCTATTTAAAGAGCATAGAGGGTCCTTGGCTAGTTGATCGATTATGAGAAGCTCATGTAACTTTCTTTCTTTTGCATAATAAATTGCTCCAAGTAGCTATTTGGCTGGGGCCGTGGACTATTTCCCTCTTGAGGGTTTTAACCACATGACAAACATTGGTGTATTGATCTATGATTTGTTTGTGTGAAGCAGTTTTTCTTGGTGTTTGGTCCTTTGGGAGTACCCTATGTACCCTAACATGGTATCATAGCTTTTATGAAGATCCGCTTTCGGTTTTGATCAAGATCTGGAACCCGTGTTACCGAAACTTTGAAAGGGTTTCTGGTTTTGGATTTTCTGTGCATTTGTGGCTTGTGGGATCTATTCCATTGTGTCTGGAGTGCCGTTTCCATTGGGAAATATTTTTTGTTTCACCGAAAACCGTTTTCGTTTGCTCCAGAAACACCCATTTCGGCAAATCTGAAGGTATAATGTTACAGTGACGGATTTGTTTTATTTATTTTTAAATCTCTCATATTTTATCAGTGTTATTATTAGATCCTTTTGTTTTAGTCTCAGACTGTTGCCTTCCCTGGCTGCGTATGCTCTTTTTCGTGCACCTTGCGTGATCGCGGCGAATCAGAAACAGTGAGGGAAAGTTTTTTTTCTTGTCTTCTCAGCTACGTATGCTCTTTGCCGTGCACCTTGTGCAATCACAACAAATCAGAAACAATGAGAAAACTTGAAAACGTAGAATTTCCGGGTAAGGTAACCAAGATATAACCCCATTGTGTGGAATTTTTTTTTTTGTTTTTTGTTTTTCGTTTTTTTTTGTGATTTGCAGAAAAAGAAAGCAAGCACGGAAAATGAGAGAAGAGTTAAAAAAAGAAAAGAAAAAAAAAGAAAGCCCCCTTCCTCTTTCCATAGTTTTACGTACCTTTTAAACTTAGCTCACTTGGTCCAAAGTTGCTTTACACCTTCATAAGTCTTGAGTTCAAATCTTATCAAGCTACCTTCCGCACTATTTAAAAGTACATTATTGTAAAAGTGAACCTCACTTATTCTACAAAAGTGATTCACTTCAAAGCAACTTTATTGTAAAGTGATTTTCAAAGGTTGATCTTTCGAAGAGGGGGGTTCTTTTTTTTAGTTGGTCAAGTTAATATCTGCCACGTCACTATTAGGGACATCTTCAACATTTCCTTTGATCAAGCATAACTTCATCGTCCGGAATAAGTTTTAAGTGCCGCTTTTTTTAAAACCGCATATTTTTTCGAGCTCTTTGCATCCAGATAGTTAGTTTCTATTCTTTCATCCATTATTTTATAGTATGGCCGCCCCTTGTGATATTATACTTACAAGTTCTAACTATTTCTCATGGAAATCTCGTATGGAGGATGTTCTACGAAGTAGGGGACTTTTCAGGATAACCTCAGGGAAAGAAACAAAACCCACTGATGATGATAAGAAAATTAAATGGGCAAATAGATGTGATGAAGCTCTTGGATTGATTGGGATGTCAATCTCTACTAATTTGTGATTCCACATATCTGGCATTGATGAACCTGATCAAGCTTGGAAACATTTGGAATCTGTGTTTGGTAAACACAATGAAATTCGGGGTCATCAACTTGAGAATGAGTTGCTTTCCTTGAATCCAAATGATTTTTCATGCATTCAAGACTATTTATCTAAGTATAAAACTTTAAGACTATTATGTGCCGAATGCAAGATTAAGAAAGAAGACAAACAATGTATTTATCATATTCTTTCAAAACTTGGACCTGCATATTCTGTTTTTGTATCTACATTCTACTCTATGAAAGAATCCTTGCCTGCAGCTAGCTATCAAGAGCCTAGCCTTGAATCCTTTTGTGATTCCTTAATTAGAGAGCAATATAAGCTCATTCATCTTGGAATAATTAACAATGCAGATACATTTGGGAAAGCCTTATTATCCCAACAGAAAGAAAAGTCCAAGCCTCCCAAGAAACAAAATTCTCACAATAATAAGCCAAACAACAAGGGTCCCAAACCCTCTCAGTCAGCTCCTCCTTTAAAAATGACAAAGGATCCAAGCAAAAAGGAAAGAAGACTGAGCGTCATTGCAATTTTTGTGGCAAAGATAATCATGATGAATCTAAATGTTTTAAGAAGATGGAAGCCTTGGAAGCAGCAATGAAGAAGCACCACATCAGCTTAGATTCATCTTCAGAATCTAACACTCATGGACATGCATTTTGTGCTTCTGGTTACTCTTATACTGCATCTTCTTCTTCTACTTCAAATGAATGGCTCATTGATTCTGGAGCATCTTATCATATGGCTAAAGATAAAGCCATCTTTTCTACTATGCATGAATGTAACACCAAACAAATATTTGTTGGTGATGATATATCTCTAAGTGTTGAAGGATCTGGAACAGTTCTAGTAGAAAATGGTCATTTCAGTGATGTATTATGTGTTCCAAAAATTTCCTGCAATTTGTTATCAGTCTATCAAATTACTCATTCAGGTGAAGGTAAAACTGTGACGTTTACACCTCACCAAGTTGTAATCAAGGATTTTAAAAATCCTCAAAATATCCTTGCTACTGGAACTGTTGATGATATTACCAGGTTGTACAAATTTAACAACTTTGGGTCATCACCTTTTCCTTCAGTTTTTGTTGCTCATAGTGATAACTTGAGCAAACTTTGGCATGAGCGATTTGGTCACTTAAATTATCGCTCATTGCAACAACTGTGTAAAGATAATATGGTGACTGGTCTTCCGCTGGTATCTTGCAAGGATGGTGTTTGTTCCGGTTGTGTACTCGAAAAACATCATCGAGATAGTTTTGACAAACGTGCCTCTTGGCACGCCTCGGTTCCCTTGGAGCTTGTGCATAGTGACTTGTGTGGTCCTCTTCCATCTGCTTCATTTTCTAGTTTCAAATATTTCTTAACTTTCATTGATGACTACTCCAGACGCACTTGGGTTTACTTCCTAAAACTTAAGAGCGAAGTATTTAACATGTTCTTGGCCTATAAGGCCATTGTTGAAAAACAATTTGGTCATCAAATTATTAAGTTAAGATCTGACAATGGAGGAGAATATGTTAACAACAAGTTCACTACTTTTTGCACTGAACAAGCAATCCAACAATAGCACATTGTTCCATATACACCAAAACAAAATGGTGTAGCTGAAAGGAAGAACCGCACTTTAAAAGAAATGGCTAATTGTATGATCCAATATAAGGGACTAAGTTTTCAATATTGGGCTAAGGCCATAAATTGTACAAATTACATAGTTAATCACACACCCACTAAATTTTTATAGGGTATAACACTGGAAGCCTGCATGGAGTAAAATTAAACCAGATGTAAGTCACTTTCGTGTGTTTGGTTGTGAAGCATGGGCTCACATTCCGGATGAAAAATGGAAAGCATTGCAGCCTAAAAGTGAAAAGTGCATATTTGTTGGATATTCTGAAGATGAAAAAGGTTATAGACTTCTTCAGCCACATTCTCATGATATAATCATTAGAAGAGATGTTAAATTTGATGAAAATATCTTGGCCTGCGAGCCTAACTTGGCGGGTGTGCCATCTTTGGCCTGCGAGCCTGATTCGGTGATTGTGCCTTCTTCTTCTTCTTCTAGCCTCCTTGACAGGTTTCCAACTCTAGTTTCTGATGATGACAGTGAGGATGAAAATCCACCTCCGCCTGCTCATGTTCCTCCAATTGCACCAGCACCAATACTTCCTCGATGGGTCCGTTCAACATGTGAAGCAGCTGGTGATCTTGTCAGTGATCCTAGAGATCAACGTCGAACACATTCTCAGTTTCAGCGAGCCTCTTCTCTTTTGGATCAAGTTTTTGAGAATCATGATCCAGAAACTTTTGCAGAAGCTTCAGGAAATCTAGATTGGGATGCAGCTATGGATGAAGAATATCGTTCCTTAATGGCGAATGATACTTGCGATCTTGTTCCTCTTCCAAAAGGAAGAAAACTTGTCAGATGTAAATGTGTTTATAGAACTAAGTATGCATCAGATGGAAGTGTTGAAAGACTTAAGGCAAGGTTAGTTGCCAAAGGTTTTTCCCAAGTTGAAGGGATTGACTACAATGAAACCTTTGCCCCTGTAGCAAAAATAAACTCCATCTGCCTTGTTCTTTCCCTTGCAGCCTTACATAGCTGGGAATTCCATAAAATGGATGCCAAGTCTTCCTTCTTACATGGTGATTTACATGAGGAAATTTACATGGAACAACCTCCTGGATATGTTCAGAATAACTCTAGCCTTGTCTGTCTCCTTAAGAA